>JAKFHT010001572.1:0-26727 GCA_023783455.1 Erythrocebus patas
TTCACCATAGCCCTCAATGCTCCCAAATATCACTTTCAGATTCCACAAAACAGTGTTAGCAAACAGCTCCATGAAATACAGCTGTAACTCAGTGAGTTGAATTCACACATCACAAGCAGTTTCTCAGAAAGCTTCTTTCCAGTTTTATCTGAGGATATTTCCTTTTCACCATAGCCTCATGGGCTTCCAAATATCACTTGCAGATTCCACAAAACAGTGTTAGCAAACAGCTACATGAACAGAAAGGTAACTCTGTGAGATGAATTCACACATCACAAAAGTTTCTCAGAAAGCTTCTTTCTCATTTTATCTGAGGATATTTCCTTTTCACCATAGCCTCAATGCTCCCAAATATCACTTTGCAGATTCACAAAAACAGTGTTAGCAAACAGCTTCATGAACAGAAAGTGTAACTCTGTGAGATGAATTCACAGATCACAAAAGTTTCTCAGAAAGCTTCTTTCTCATTTTATCTGAGGATATTTCCTTTTCACCATAGTCTTCAAAGGGATCCAAATATCAGTTCTCAGATTCCACAAAACAGTGTTAGCAAACAGCTCCATGAAATACAGGTGTAACTCAGTGAGTTGAATTCACACATCACAAGTTTCTCAGAAGCTTCTTTCAGTTTTATCTGAGGATATTTCCTTTTCACCATAGCCTCATGGGCTTCCAAATATCACTTGCAGATTCCACAGAACAGTGTTAGCAAACTGATCAATGAAAAGAAAGTGTAACTCTGTGAGTTGCATTCACATCACAAGCAGTTTCTCAGAAGCTTCTTTCAGTTTTATCTGAGGATATTTCCTTTTCACCATAGCCTCAATGCTCCCAAATATCACTTGCAGATTCCAGAAAACAGTGTTAGCAAACAGCTTCATGAACAGAAAGTGTAACTCTGAGATGAATTCACATCACAAGCAGTTTCTCAGAAAGCTTCTTTCTTTTTATCTGAGGATATTTCCTTTCCTATAGTCTTCAAAGGGATCCAAATATCACTTTCAGATTCCACAAAACAGTGTTAGCAAACAGCTCATGAACAGAAAGGTGGAACTCTGTGAGATGAATTCACATCACAAAGCAGTTTCTCAGAAAGCTTCTTTCTACTTTTATCTGAGGATATTTCCTTTGTCACCATAAGCTTCATTGCAAAATATCCATTGCAGATTTCAAGAAACAGAGTTAGCAAACTGATCAATGAAAAGAAAGTGTAACTCTGTGAGTTGCATTCACATCACAATGCAGTTTCTCAGAAAACTTCTTTCAGTTTTATCTGAGGATATTTCCTTTTCACCATAGCCTCAATGCGCTCCCAAATATCATTGCAGATTCCAAGAACAGTGTTAGCAAACAGCTTCATGAACAGAAAGGTGGAACTCTGTGAGATGAATTCACAGATCACAAAAGTTTCTCAGAAACTTCTTTCAGTTTTTCTGAGGATATTTCCTTTCCTATAGTCTTCAAAGGGATCCAAATATCAGTTCTCAGATTCACAAAAACAGTGTTAGCAAACAGCTCCATGAAATACAGGTGTAACTCAGTGAGTGAATTCACATCACAAAAGTTTCTCAGAAACTTCTTTCAGTTTTATCTGAGGATATTTCCTTTTCACCATAGCCTCAATGCTCCCAAATATCACTTTGCAGATTCCAGAAAACAGTGTTAGCAAACTGATCAATGAAAAGAAAGTGTAACTCAGTGAGTTGAATTCACATCACAAAAGTTTCTCAGAAGCTTCTTTCAGTTTTATCTGAGGATATTTCCTTTTCACCATAGCCTCAATGCTCCCAAATATCACTTTGCAAATTCCACAAGAACAGTGTTAGCAAAGCTTCATGAACAGAAAGGTAACTCTGTGAGATGAATTCACAGATCACAAAAGTTTCTCAGAAAGCTTCTTTCAGTTTTATCTGAGGATATTTCTTTTCACCATAGCCTCAATGCTCCCAAATATCACTTTGCAGATTCCACGAGAACAGTGTTAGCAAAGCTTCATGAACAGAAAGTGTAACTCTGTGAGTGAATTCACACATCACAAAAGTTTCTCAGAAACTTCTTTCAGTTTTATCTGAATATTTCCTTTTCACTGTAGCCTCAATGCTCCCAAATATCACTTTCAGATTCCACAAAAACAGTGTTAGCAAACAGCTTCATGAAGAAAGTGTAACTCTGTGAGATGAATTCACAGAACACAAAGCAGTTTCTCAGAAACTTCTTTCTCATTTTATCTGAGGATATTTCCTTTTCACCATAGCCTCAATGCTCCCAAATATCAGTTCTCAGATTCCACAAAAACAGTGTTAGCAAACAGCTCCATGAAATACAGGTGTAACTCAGTGAGTTGAATTCACATCACAAAGCAGTTTCTCAGAAAGCTTCTTTCAGTTTTATCTGAGGATATTTCCTTTTCACCATAGCCTCAATGCTCCCAAATATCACTTTGCAGATTCACAAAAACAGTGTTAGCAAACTGATCAATGAAAAGAAAGTGTAACTCTGTGAGTTGCATTCACATCACAAGTTTCTCAGAAACTTCTTTCTAGTTTTATCTGAGGATATTTCCTTTTCACCATAGCCTCAATGCTCCCAAATATCACTTTGCAGATTCCACAAGAACAGTGTTAGCAAACAGCTTCATGAAAGAAAGTGTAACTCTGTGAGAATTCACACATCACAAAGCAGTTTCTCAAGCTTCTTTCTAGTTTTATCTGAGATATTTCCTTTTCACCATAGCCTCAATGTGCTCCAAATATCACTTTGCAGATTCCAGAACAGTGTTAGCAAACAGCTTCATGAACAGAAAGGTGGAACTCTGTGAGATGAATTCACAGATCACAAAAGTTTCTCAGAAAACTTCTTTCAGTTTTATCTGAGGATATTTCCTTTTCACCATAGCCTCATGGGCTTCCAAATATCACTTTGCAGATTCCACAGAAGAGTGTTAGCAAACAGCTCATGAACAGAAAGTGTAACTCTGAGATGAATTCACATCACAAAGCAGTTTCTCAGAAAGCTTCTTTCTCGTTTTATCTGAGGATATTTCCTTTTCACCATAGCCTCAATGCTCCAAATATCAGTTCTCAGATTCACAAAAACAGTGTTAGCAAACAGCTCCATGAAATACAGGTGTAACTCAGTGAGATGAATTCACATCACAAAGTTTCTCAGAAGCTTCTTTCTCGTTTTATCTGAGGATATTTCCTTTTCACCATAGCCTCAATGCTCCCAAATATCACTTGCAGATTCCAAGAAACAGTGTTAGCAAACTGATCAATGAAAAGAAAGTGTAACTCTGTGATGAATTCACATCACAAAGCAGTTTCTCAGAAACTTCTTTCAGTTTTATCTGAGATATTTCCTTTTCACCATAGCCTCAATGCACTCCCAAATATCACTTGCAGATTCCACAAAAACAGTGTTAGCAAAGCTTCATGAACAGAAAGGTAACTCTGTGAGATGAATTCACACATCACAAAGTTTCTCAGAAACTTCTTTCTCATTTTATCTGAGGATATTTCCTTTTCACTGTAGCCTCAATGCACTCCCAAATATCACTTTCAGATTCCAAGAACAGTGTTAGCAAACTGATCAATGAAAAGAAAGTGTAACTCTGTGAGATGAATTCACAGATCACAAAGAAGTTTCTCAGAAAGCTTCTTTCTACTTTTTATCTGAGGATATTTCCTTTTCACTGTAGCCTCAATGCTCCAAATATCAGTTCTCAGATTCCACAAAAACAGTGTTAGCAAAGCTTCATGAACAGAAAGTGTAACTCTGTGAGAATTCACATCACAAAGCAGTTTCTCAAAGCTTCTTTCTCTTTTATCTGAGGATATTTCCTTTTCATAGCCTCAATGCTCCAAATATCACTTGCAGATTCCAGAAAACAGTGTTAGCAAACTGATCAATGAAAAGAAAGTGTAACTCTGTGAGTTGAATTCACATCACAAAGCAGTTTCTCAGAAGCTTCTTTCCAGTTTTATCTGAGGATATTTCCTTTTCACATAGCCTCAATGCTCCCAAATATCACTTTGCAGATTCCAGAACAGTGTTAGCAAACAGCTCATGAACAGAAAGGTAACTCTGTGAGATGAATTCACACATCACAAAGAAGTTTCTCAGAAGCTTCTTTCTCAGTTTTATCTGAGATATTTCCTTTTCACCATAGCCTCAATGTGCTCCCAAATATCACTTTGCAGATTCCAGAACAGTGTTAGCAAACTGCTTCATGAACAGAAAGTGGAACTCTGTGAGATGAATTCACATCACAAAGTTTCTCAGAAAACTTCTTTCTCATTTTATCTGAGGATATTTCCTTTTCACCATAGCCTCAATGTGCTCCCAAATATCACTTGCAGATTCCAAAAACAGTGTTAGCAAACAGCTACATGAACAGAAAGTAACTCTGTGAGTTGAATTCACACATCAAAGCAGTTTCTCAGAAGCTTCTTTCTACTTTTTATCTGAGGATATTTCCTTTTCACCATAGCCTCAATGCTCCAAATATCATTGCAGATTTCAAGAAAACAGTGTTAGCAAACTGATCAATGAAAAGAAAGTGTAACTCTGAGTTGAATTCACATCACAAAGCAGTTTCTCAGAAAACTTCTTTCTTTTTATCTGAGGATATTTCCTTTTTCACCATAGCCTCAATGCACTCCCAAATATCACTTTGCAGATTCCAAAACAGTGTTAGCAAAGCTTCATGAACAGAAAGTGGAACTCTGTGAGATGAATTCACATCACAAAGTTTCTCAGAAGCTTCTTTCTCATTTTATCTGAGGATATTTCCTTTTCACCATAGCCTCAATGCTCCCAAATATCACTTTCAGATTCCACAGAAAGTGTTAGCAAACTGATCATGAAAGAAAGTGTAACTCTGTGAGATGAATTCACAGATCACAAGTTTCTCAGAAGCTTCTTTCAGTTTTATCTGAGGATATTTCCTTTGTCACCATAGCTTCAATGATCAAATATCAGTTCTCAGATTCACAAAACAGTGTTAGCAAACTGCTCATGAAGAAAGTGTAACTCAGTGAGTTGAATTCACATCACAAAGCAGTTTCTCAGAACTTCTTTCAGTTTTATCTGAGATATTTCCTTTTCACATAGCCTCAATGCTCCAAATATCACTTGCAGATTCCAAAAACAGTGTTAGCAAACAGCTTCATGAAGAAAGTGTAACTCTGTGAGATGAATTCACAGATCACAAAGTTTCTCAGAAACTTCTTTCTCAGTTTTATCTGAGATATTTCCTTTTCACTGTAGCCCTCAATGCTCCAAATATCACTTTCAGATTCCACAGAACAGTGTTAGCAAACTGATCAATGAACAGAAAGTGTAACTCTGTGAGATGAATTCACAGATCACAAGAAGTTTCTCAGAAAGCTTCTTTCTCGTTTTATCTGAGATATTTCCTTTTCACCATAGCCTCAATGCTCCCAAATATCACTTTGCAGATTCCAGAAAACAGTGTTAGCAAACAGCTCATGAACAGAAAGTAACTCTGTGAGATGAATTCACAGATCACAAAGCAGTTTCTCAAGCTTCTTTCTCGTTTTATCTGAGGATATTTCCTTTTCACCATAGCTCAATGCTCCCAAATATCACTTTCAGATTCCACAAAACAGTGTTAGCAAACAGCTCCATGAAATACAGCTGTAACTCTGTGATGAATTCACACATCACAAAGCAGTTTCTCAAGCTTCTTTCTCAGTTTTATCTGAAGATATTTCCTTTTCACCATAGCCTCAATGCTCCCAAATATCACTTTGCAGATTCACAAAAACAGTGTTAGCAAACAGCTTCATGAAGAAAGGTAACTCTGTGATGAATTCACAGAACAAAGTTTCTCAGAAACTTCTTTCTTTTTATCTGAGGATATTTCCTTTTCACCATAGCCTCAATGCTCCCAAATATCAGTTCTCAGATTCCACAAAACAGTGTTAGCAAAGCTCCATGAAATACAGGTGTAACTCAGTGAGATGAATTCACATCACAAAGAAGTTTCTCAGAAACTTCTTTCTAGTTTTTATCTGAGGATATTTCCTTTTCACCATAGCCTCAATGTGCTCCCAAATATCACTTTGCAGATTCCAAAAACAGTGTTAGCAAACTGATCAATGAAAAGAAAAGTGTAACTCTGTGAGTTGAATTCACACATCACAAGCAGTTTCTCAGAACTTCTTTCAGTTTTATCTGAGGATATTTTTCACCATAGCCTCAATGCTCCAAATATCACTTTGCAGATTCACAAAAACAGTGTTAGCAAACTGCTCATGAAGAAAGGTAACTCTGTGAGATGAATTCACAGATCACAAAGTTTCTCAGAAACTTCTTTCTCATTTTATCTGATATTTCCTTTTCACCATAGCCTCAATGCTCCCAAATATCACTTTGCAGATTCCACAGAACAGTGTTAGCAAACAGCTTCATGAACAGAAAAGTGTAACTCTGTGAGATGAATTCACAGATCACAAAGAAGTTTCTCAGAAAGCTTCTTTCTCGTTTTATCTGAGGATATTTCCTTTTCACCATAGCCTCAATGTGCTCCCAAATATCACTTTGCAAATTCCACAAGAACAGTGTTAGCAAACAGCTTCATGAACAGAAAGGTGGAACTCTGTGAGATGAATTCACAGATCACAAAGAAGTTTCTCAGAAAGCTTCTTTCTCATTTTATCTGAGGATATTTCCTTTTCACCATAGCCTCAATGTGCTCCCAAATATCACTTTGCAGATTCCACAAGAACAGTGTTAGCAAACAGCTTCATGAACAGAAAGGTGGAACTCTGTGAGATGAATTCACAGATCACAAGAAGTTTCTCAGAAAGCTTCTTTCTCGTTTTATCTGAGGATATTTCCTTTTCACCATAGCCTCAATGTGCTCCCAAATATCACTTTGCAGATTCCAAGAAAACAGTGTTAGCAAACAGCTTCATGAACAGAAAAGTGTAACTCTGTGAGATGAATTCACAGATCACAAAGAAGTTTCTCAGAAAGCTTCTTTCCAGTTTTATCTGAGGATATTTCCTTTTCACCATAGCCTCAATGCTCCAAATATCACTTTCAGATTCCACAAAACAGTGTTAGCAAACAGCTCCATGAAATACAGTGTAACTCAGTGAGTTGAATTCACATCACAAAGCAGTTTCTCAGAAAGCTTCTTTCAGTTTTTCTGAGGATATTTCTTTTCACCATAGCCTCAATGTGCTCCCAAATATCACTTGCAGATTCCAAAACAGTGTTAGCAAAGCTCCATGAAATACAGTGTAACTCAGTGAGTTGAATTCACATCACAAAGCAGTTTCTCAGAAAGCTTCTTTCTTTTTATCTGAGGATATTTCCTTTTCACCATAGCCTCAATGCTCCCAAATATCACTTGCAGATTCCAGAACAGTGTTAGCAAACTGATCAATGAAAAGAAAGTGTAACTCTGTGAGTTGAATTCACATCACAAAGCAGTTTCTCAGAAGCTTCTTTCTCTTTTTATCTGAGGATATTTCCTTTTCACCATAGCCTCAATGCTCCCAAATATCACTTTGCAGATTCCACAGAAAGTGTTAGCAAACAGCTTCATGAACAGAAAGGTGTAACTCTGTGAGATGAATTCACATATCACAAAGTTTCTCAGAAAGCTTCTTTCTAGTTTTTATCTGAGGATATTTCCTTTTCACCATAGCTCAATGCTCCCAAATATCAGTTCTCAGATTCCAAAACAGTGTTAGCAAAGCTTCATGAACAGAAAGTAACTCTGTGAGATGAATTCACATCACAAAGCAGTTTCTCAGAAGCTTCTTTCTAGTTTTTATCTGAGGATATTTCCTTTTCACCATAGCCTCAATGCTCCCAAATATCACTGCAGATTCAAGAAAACAGTGTTAGCAAACTGATCAATGAAAAGAAAGTGTAACTCTGTGAGTTGAATTCACATCACAAGCAGTTTCTCAAGCTTCTTTCAGTTTTATCTGAGGATATTTCCTTTTCACATAGCCTCAATGTGCTCCCAAATATCACTTTGCAGATTCCAGAAACAGTGTTAGCAAACAGCTCATGAACAGAAAGGTGTAACTCTGTGATGAATTCACAGATCACAAAGAAGTTTCTCAGAAAGCTTCTTTCAGTTTTTATCTGAGGATATTTCCTTTTCACCATAGCCTCAATGCTCCCAAATATCACTTTGCAGATTCCAGAACAGTGTTAGCAAACAGCTTCATGAACAGAAAGTGGAACTCTGTGAGATGAATTCACAGATCACAAAGTTTCTCAGAAAACTTCTTTCAGTTTTATCTGAATATTTCCTTTTCACCATAGCCTCAATGCTCCCAAATATCACTTCAGATTCCAAGAACAGTGTTAGCAAACTGATCATGAACAGAAAGGTAACTCTGTGAGATGAATTCACAGATCACAAAGTTTCTCAGAAAGCTTCTTTCTCAGTTTTATCTGAGGATATTTCCTTTTTCACCATAGCCTCAATGCGCTCCAAATATCACTTTCAGATTCCACAAAAACAGTGTTAGCAAACTGCTTCATGAAGAAAGGTAACTCTGTGAGTTGAATTCACATCACAAAGTTTCTCAGAAAGCTTCTTTCAGTTTTTATCTGAGGATATTTCCTTTTCACCATAGCCTCAATGTGCTCCCAAATATCACTTGCAGATTCCAAAACAGTGTTAGCAAACTGATCATGAAAGAAAGTGTAACTCTGTGAGATGAATTCACATCAGCAGTTTCTCAGAAGCTTCTTTCTAGTTTTTATCTGAGGATATTTCCTTTTCACCATAGCCTCAATGTGCTCCCAAATATCACTTTCAGATTCCAAGAACAGTGTTAGCAAACAGCTCATGAACAGAAAGTGGAACTCTGTGAGATGAATTCACAGATCACAAAGTTTCTCAGAAGCTTCTTTCTCGTTTTATCTGAGATATTTCCTTTTTCACCATAGCCCTCATGGGCTTCCAAATATCACTGCAGATTCCACAAAAACAGTGTTAGCAAACTTCATGAACAGAAAGTGTAACTCTGAGATGAATTCACAGATCACAAAGAAGTTTCTCAGAAAACTTCTTTCTTTTTATCTGAGGATATTTCCTTTTCACCATAGCCTCAATGCTCCAAATATCACTTTCAGATTCACAAAAACAGTGTTAGCAAACAGCTCCATGAAATACAGTGTAACTCAGTGAGTTGAATTCACACATCAAAGCAGTTTCTCAGAAAACTTCTTTCTTTTTATCTGAGATATTTCCTTTTCACCATAGCCTCAATGCTCCAAATATCACTTGCAGATTCCAAGAAAACAGTGTTAGCAAACTGATCAATGAAAAGAAAGTGTAACTCTGTGATGAATTCACATATCACAAAGTTTCTCAGAAGCTTCTTTCCAGTTTTATCTGAGATATTTCCTTTTCACCATAGCCTCAATGCTCCAAATATCACTTTGCAGATTCACAAAACAGTGTTAGCAAACTTCATGAACAGAAAGTGGAACTCTGTGATGAATTCACAGATCACAAAGTTTCTCAGAAGCTTCTTTCTTTTTATCTGAGGATATTTCCTTTTCACCATAGCCTCAATGCGCTCCCAAATATCACTTTGCAGATTCCACAGAACAGTGTTAGCAAACAGCTCATGAACAGAAAGGTAACTCTGTGAGATGAATTCACATCACAAGCAGTTTCTCAGAAAACTTCTTTCTTTTTATCTGAGGATATTTCCTTTTCACCATAGCCTCAATGCTCCAAATATCACTTCTCAGATTCCAAAAACAGTGTTAGCAAACTGCTCCATGAAATACAGTGTAACTCAGTGAGATGAATTCACACATCACAAAGTTTCTCAGAAAGCTTCTTTCTTTTTATCTGAGGATATTTCCTTTTCACCATAGCCTCAATGCGCTCCCAAATATCACTTTCAGATTCCAAAAACAGTGTTAGCAAACTGATCAATGAAAAGAAAGTGTAACTCTGTGAGTTGAATTCACACATCACAAAGCAGTTTCTCAGAAGCTTCTTTCAGTTTTTATCTGAGGATATTTCCTTTTCACCATAGCTCAATGCTCCAAATATCACTTTGCAAATTCCACAAGAACAGTGTTAGCAAAGCTTCATGAACAGAAAGGTGGAACTCTGTGAGATGAATTCACAGATCACAAAGAAGTTTCTCAGAAGCTTCTTTCTCGTTTTATCTGAGATATTTCCTTTTCACCATAGCCTCAATGCGCTCCCAAATATCACTTTGCAGATTCCAGAAACAGTGTTAGCAAACAGCTTCATGAACAGAAAGTGGAACTCTGTGAGATGAATTCACAGATCACAAAGTTTCTCAGAAAGCTTCTTTCAGTTTTATCTGAGGATATTTCCTTTTCACCATAGCCTCAATGCTCCCAAATATCACTTTGCAGATTCCAGAACAGTGTTAGCAAACTTCATGAACAGAAAGTGTAACTCTGTGAGATGAATTCACAGATCACAAAGCAGTTTCTCAGAAGCTTCTTTCAGTTTTATCTGATATTTCCTTTTCACCATAGCTCAATGTGCTCCCAAATATCACTTTGCAGATTCCAGAAAACAGTGTTAGCAAACAGCTTCATGAACAGAAAGGTAACTCTGTGAGATGAATTCACAGATCACAAAGTTTCTCAGAAGCTTCTTTCAGTTTTATCTGAATATTTCCTTTTCACCATAGCCTCAATGCTCCCAAATATCACTTTGCAGATTCCAAAAACAGTGTTAGCAAACAGCTACATGAACAGAAAGTGTAACTCTGTGAGATGAATTCACAGATCACAAAGTTTCTCAGAAACTTCTTTCTCGTTTTATCTGAGGATATTTCCTTTTCACCATAGCTCAATGCTCCCAAATATCATTGCAGATTCCACAAGAACAGTCTTAGCAAACAGCTCCATGAAATACAGTGTAACTCAGTGAGTTGAATTCACATCACAAGCAGTTTCTCAGAAAACTTCTTTCTCGTTTTATCTGAGGATATTTCCTTTTCACCATAGCCTCAATGTGCTCCCAAATATCCTTTGCAGATTCCAGAAAACAGTGTTAGCAAACTGATCATGAAAAGAAAGTGTAACTCTGTGAGTTGAATTCACATCACAAAGTTTCTCAGAAAACTTCTTTCTCATTTTTATCTGAGGATATTTCCTTTTCACCATAGCCTCAATGCTCCAAATATCACTTTGCAGATTCCACAAAACAGTGTTAGCAAACTGATCATGAAAGAAAAGTGTAACTCTGAGATGAATTCACAGATCACAAAGAAGTTTCTCAGAAAACTTCTTTCTTTTTATCTGAGGATATTTCCTTTTCACATAGCCTCAATGCTCCAAATATCAGTTCTCAGATTCACAAAAACAGTGTTAGCAAACAGCTCCATGAAATACAGGTGTAACTCTGTGAGTTGAATTCACATCACAAAGCAGTTTCTCAGAACTTCTTTCAGTTTTTATCTGAGGATATTTTTCACCATAGCTCAATGCTCCCAAATATCACTGCAGATTCCAAAAACAGTGTTAGCAAACAGCTTCATGAACAGAAAGGTAACTCTGTGAGTTGAATTCACAGAACAAAGTTTCTCAGAAAACTTCTTTCTTTTTATCTGAGGATATTTCCTTTTCACCATAGCCTCAATGCTCCAAATATCACTTGCAGATTCCACAGAAAGTGTTAGCAAAGCTTCATGAAAGAAAGGTAACTCTGTGAGTTGAATTCACACATCACAAAGCAGTTTCTCAGAACTTCTTTCAGTTTTATCTGAGATATTTCCTTTTCACCATAGCCTCAATGCTCAAATATCACTTTGCAGATTCCAAAAACAGTGTTAGCAAACTGATCAATGAAAAGAAAGTGTAACTCTGTGAGTTGAATTCACATCACAAAGCAGTTTCTCAGAAAGCTTCTTTCAGTTTTATCTGAGGATATTTCCTTTTCACCATAGCTCAATGCTCCCAAATATCACTTTGCAGATTCCAAGAAAACAGTGTTAGCAAACAGCTACATGAACAGAAAGGTAACTCTGAGATGAATTCACAGATCACAAAGTTTCTCAGAAAACTTCTTTCTCGTTTTATCTGAGGATATTTCCTTTTCACCATAGCCTCAATGCTCCAAATATCACTTTGCAGATTCCACAGAAGAGTGTTAGCAAACAGCTTCATGAACAGAAAGGTAACTCTGAGATGAATTCACAGAACAAAGTTTCTCAGAAAACTTCTTTCTCATTTTATCTGAGGATATTTCTTTTCACCATAGCTCAATGCTCCCAAATATCACTTGCAGATTCCACAAAACAGTGTTAGCAAACAGCTCATGAACAGAAAGTAACTCTGTGAGTTGAATTCACACATCACAAGCAGTTTCTCAGAAGCTTCTTTCAGTTTTATCTGATATTTCCTTTTCACATAGCCTCAATGCTCCAAATATCACTTTGCAGATTCCAGAAAACAGTGTTAGCAAACTGATCAATGAACAGAAAGTGTAACTCTGTGAGTTGAATTCACATCAAAGCAGTTTCTCAGAAGCTTCTTTCCAGTTTTATCTGAGATATTTCCTTTTCACCATAGCCTCAATGCTCCCAAATATCCTTTGCAGATTCCAAGAACAGTGTTAGCAAACAGCTTCATGAACAGAAAGGTAACTCTGTGAGATGAATTCACAGATCACAAGAAGTTTCTCAGAACTTCTTTCAGTTTTATCTGAATATTTCCTTTTCACCATAGCCTCAATGCTCCCAAATATCACTTGCAGATTCCAAAAACAGTGTTAGCAAACAGCTTCATGAACAGAAAGGTAACTCTGTGAGATGAATTCACAGATCACAAGCAGTTTCTCAGAAAGCTTCTTTCAGTTTTATCTGAGGATATTTCCTTTTCACCATAGCCTCAATGCTCCAAATATCACTTTGCAGATTCCAAAAACAGTGTTAGCAAACTGATCATGAAAAGAAAAGTGTAACTCTGTGATGAATTCACACATCACAAAGTTTCTCAGAAAGCTTCTTTCTTTTTATCTGAGGATATTTCCTTTTCACCATAGCCTCAATGCTCC
Source organism: Erythrocebus patas (assembly GCA_023783455.1). Taxonomy (NCBI): domain Eukaryota; kingdom Metazoa; phylum Chordata; class Mammalia; order Primates; family Cercopithecidae; genus Erythrocebus; species Erythrocebus patas. The sequence goes on from JAKFHT010001572.1 coordinate 13,058, forward strand.
AAATATCACTTTGCAGATTCCACGAGAACAGTGTTAGCAAACAGCTCATGAACAGAAAGGTGGAACTCTGTGAGATGAATTCACATCACAAAGTTTCTCAGAAAACTTCTTTCCAGTTTTATCTGAATATTTCCTTTTCACCATAGCCTCAATGTGCTCCCAAATATCACTTTGCAGATTCCAAGAACAGTGTTAGCAAACAGCTACATGAACAGAAAGGTGGAACTCTGTGAGATGAATTCACACATCACAAAGTTTCTCAGAAAGCTTCTTTCTTTTTATCTGAGGATATTTCCTTTTCACATAGCCTCAATGCTCCAAATATCACTTTGCAGATTCCACAAAACAGTGTTAGCAAACTTCATGAACAGAAAGGTGTAACTCTGTGAGTTGAATTCACACATCACAAAGCAGTTTCTCAGAAAGCTTCTTTCAGTTTTATCTGAGGATATTTCCTTTTCACCATAGCCTCAATGCTCCCAAATATCACTTGCAGATTCCAAAAACAGTGTTAGCAAACTGATCAATGAAAGAAAAGTGTAACTCTGAGTTGAATTCACATCACAAAGCAGTTTCTCAGAAGCTTCTTTCAGTTTTATCTGAGGATATTTCCTTTTCACCATAGCCTCAATGCTCCCAAATATCACTTTCAGATTCCACAAGAACAGTGTTAGCAAACAGCTTCATGAAAGAAAGGTAACTCTGTGAGATGAATTCACAGATCACAAAGAAGTTTCTCAGAAGCTTCTTTCAGTTTTATCTGAGGATATTTCCTTTTCACATAGCCTCAATGCTCCAAATATCACTTGCAGATTCCAGAAAACAGTGTTAGCAAACTGCTTCATGAACAGAAAGGTGTAACTCTGTGAGATGAATTCACACATCACAAAGTTTCTCAGAAAGCTTCTTTCTTTTTATCTGAGGATATTTCCTTTTCACATAGCCTCAATGCACTCCCAAATATCACTTTGCAGATTCCACAAAACAGTGTTAGCAAAGCTCCATGAAATACAGGTGTAACTCTGTGAGTTGAATTCACACATCACAAAGCAGTTTCTCAGAAAGCTTCTTTCTACTTTTTATCTGAGATATTTCCTTTTCACCATAGCCTCAATGCTCAAATATCACTTTGCAGATTCCAAGAACAGTGTTAGCAAACTGATCATGAAGAAAGTGTAACTCTGTGAGATGAATTCACATCACAAAGCAGTTTCTCAGAAAGCTTCTTTCTTTTTTATCTGAGGATATTTCCTTTTCACCATAGCCTCAATGCTCCAAATATCAGTTCTCAGATTCCACAAAACAGTGTTAGCAAAGCTCCATGAAATACAGGTGTAACTCAGTGAGTTGAATTCACACATCACAAAGCAGTTTCTCAGAAAGCTTCTTTCAGTTTTATCTGAGGATATTTCCTTTTCACCATAGCCTCAATGCTCCCAAATATCACTTGCAGATTCCAAAAACAGTGTTAGCAAACTGATCAATGAAAAGAAAAGTGTAACTCTGAGTTGAATTCACATCACAAAGCAGTTTCTCAGAAGCTTCTTTCAGTTTTATCTGAGGATATTTCCTTTTCACCATAGCCTCAATGCTCCCAAATATCACTTTCAGATTCCACAAGAACAGTGTTAGCAAACAGCTTCATGAAAGAAAGGTAACTCTGTGAGATGAATTCACAGATCACAAAGAAGTTTCTCAGAAGCTTCTTTCAGTTTTATCTGAGGATATTTCCTTTTCACATAGCCTCAATGCTCCAAATATCACTTTGCAGATTCCACGAGAACAGTGTTAGCAAAGCTTCATGAACAGAAAGTGTAACTCTGTGAGATGAATTCACAGATCACAAAGAAGTTTCTCAGAAACTTCTTTCTCGTTTTATCTGAGGATATTTCCTTTTCACTGTAGCCTCAATGCTCAAATATCACTTTGCAGATTCCACAAAACAGTGTTAGCAAACTTCATGAACAGAAAGTAACTCTGTGAGATGAATTCACATCACAAAGTTTCTCAGAAAGCTTCTTTCTTTTTTATCTGAGGATATTTCCTTTTCACCATAGCCTCAATGCTCCAAATATCACTTTGCAGATTTCAAGAAAACAGTGTTAGCAAACTGATCAATGAAAAGAAAAGTGTAACTCTGTGAGTTGCATTCACATCACAAAGCAGTTTCTCAGAAACTTCTTTCTCAGTTTTATCTGAATATTTCCTTTTCACCATAGCCTCAATGCTCCCAAATATCACTTTGCAGATTCCACAGAACAGTGTTAGCAAAGCTTCATGAACAGAAAGTGTAACTCTGTGATGAATTCACAGATCACAAAAGTTTCTCAGCTTCTTTCTCGTTTTATCTGATATTTCCTTTTCACCATAGCCTCAATGCGCTCCCAAATATCACTTTGCAGATTTCAAGAAAACAGTGTTAGCAAACAGCTTCATGAACAGAAAGGTAACTCTGTGAGTTGAATTCACACATCACAAAGAAGTTTCTCAGAAGCTTCTTTCTCGTTTTATCTGAGGATATTTCCTTTTCACTGTAGCCTCAATGCTCCAAATATCACTTTGCAGATTCCACGAGAACAGTGTTAGCAAACAGCTCATGAACAGAAAGTAACTCTGTGAGATGAATTCACATCACAAAGAAGTTTCTCAGAAAGCTTCTTTCTTTTTTATCTGAGGATATTTCCTTTTCACTGTAGCCTCAATGCGCTCCCAAATATCACTTTGCAGATTCCACGAGAACAGTGTTAGCAAACAGCTCATGAACAGAAAGTGGAACTCTGTGAGATGAATTCACAGATCACAAAAGTTTCTCAGAAACTTCTTTCTCATTTTATCTGAGGATATTTCCTTTTCACCATAGCTCAATGCTCCAAATATCAGTTCAGATTCCACAAAACAGTGTTAGCAAACTGATCAATGAAAAGAAAGTGTAACTCAGTGAGTTGAATTCACACATCACAAAGCAGTTTCTCAGAAACTTCTTTCTCAGTTTTATCTGAGGATATTTCCTTTTTCACTGTAGCCTCAATGCTCCAAATATCACTTGCAGATTCCAGAAAACAGTGTTAGCAAACTGATCAATGAAAAGAAAGTGTAACTCTGAGTTGAATTCACACATCACAAGCAGTTTCTCAGAAAGCTTCTTTCAGTTTTATCTGAGGATATTTCCTTTTCACCATAGCTCAATGCTCCCAAATATCACTTTGCAGATTCCACAAGAACAGTGTTAGCAAAGCTTCATGAACAGAAAGGTGGAACTCTGTGAGATGAATTCAGATCACAAAGAAGTTTCTCAGAAAGCTTCTTTCAGTTTTATCTGAGATATTTCCTTTTCACCATAGCCTCAATGCGCTCCCAAATATCACTTTGCAGATTCCACAAAACAGTGTTAGCAAACAGCTTCATGAACAGAAAGTAACTCTGTGAGATGAATTCACAGATCACAAAGTTTCTCAGAAGCTTCTTTCAGTTTTTATCTGAGGATATTTCCTTTTCACTGTAGCCTCAATGCTCCCAAATATCCTTGCAGATTCCACAGAACAGTGTTAGCAAACAGCTCATGAACAGAAAGTGGAACTCTGTGAGATGAATTCACAGATCACAAAGTTTCTCAGAAAGCTTCTTTCTCGTTTTATCTGAGGATATTTCCTTTTCACTGTAGCCTCAATGCTCCAAATATCAGTTCTCAGATTCCACAAAACAGTGTTAGCAAACAGCTCCATGAACAGAAAGGTAACTCTGTGAGATGAATTCACATCACAAAAGTTTCTCAGAAAGCTTCTTTCAGTTTTATCTGAGGATATTTCCTTTTCACCATAGCCCTCAATGCTCCCAAATATCACTTGCAGATTCCAGAAAACAGTGTTAGCAAAGCTTCATGAAGAAAGGTAACTCTGAGATGAATTCACAGATCACAAAGAAGTTTCTCAGAAACTTCTTTCTCATTTTATCTGAGGATATTTCCTTTTCACCATAGCTCAATGCTCCAAATATCAGTTCTCAGATTCCACAAAACAGTGTTAGCAAACAGCTCCATGAACAGAAAGGTAACTCTGTGAGTTGAATTCACATCACAAAGCAGTTTCTCAGAAAGCTTCTTTCAGTTTTATCTGAGGATATTTCCTTTTCACTGTAGCCTCAATGCTCCAAATATCACTTGCAGATTCCAAGAAACAGTGTTAGCAAACTTCATGAACAGAAAGTGTAACTCTGAGTTGAATTCACACACAAAGCAGTTTCTCAGAACTTCTTTCAGTTTTATCTGAGGATATTTCCTTTTCACCATAGCCCTCAATGTGCTCCCAAATATCACTTTGCAGATTCCAGAACAGTGTTAGCAAACAGCTCCATGAACAGAAAGTGGAACTCTGTGAGATGAATTCACAGATCACAAGAAGTTTCTCAGAAACTTCTTTCTCATTTTATCTGAGGATATTTCCTTTTCACTGTAGCCTCAATGCTCCAAATATCACTCAGATTCCACAAAACAGTGTTAGCAAACAGCTCCATGAAATACAGTGTAACTCAGTGAGATGAATTCACACATCACAAGCAGTTTCTCAGAAGCTTCTTTCTACTTTTATCTGAGGATATTTCCTTTGTCACCATAGCTTCATTGCAAATATCACTGCAGATTCCAAGAAAACAGTGTTAGCAAACTGATCAATGAAAAGAAAGTGTAACTCTGTGAGTTGAATTCACATCACAAAGCAGTTTCTCAGAAGCTTCTTTCAGTTTTATCTGAAGATATTTCCTTTTCACCATAGCTCAATGCTCCCAAATATCACTTGCAGATTCCACAAGAACAGTGTTAGCAAACAGCTACATGAACAGAAAGGTAACTCTGTGAGATGAATTCACAGATCACAAAGTTTCTCAGAAAGCTTCTTTCAGTTTTATCTGAGATATTTCCTTTTCACTGTAGCCTCAATGCTCCCAAATATCACTTGCAGATTCCAGAAAACAGTGTTAGCAAACAGCTTCATGAACAGAAAGGTAACTCTGTGAGATGAATTCACAGATCACAAAGTTTCTCAGAAAACTTCTTTCTCGTTTTATCTGAGGATATTTCCTTTTCACCATAGCCTCAATGTGCTCCAAATATCACTGCAGATTCCACAAAACAGTGTTAGCAAACAGCTCCATGAAATACAGTGTAACTCAGTGAGTTGAATTCACATCACAAAGAAGTTTCTCAGAAAGCTTCTTTCTACTTTTTATCTGAGGATATTTCCTTTGTCACCATAGCTTCATTGCAAATATCACTTTGCAGATTCCAAGAACAGTGTTAGCAAACAGCTCCATGAAATACAGTGTAACTCTGTGAGTTGCATTCACATCACAAGCAGTTTCTCAGAAAGCTTCTTTCTCAGTTTTATCTGAAGATATTTCCTTTTCACTGTAGCCTCAATGCTCCCAAATATCACTTGCAGATTCCACAAAACAGTGTTAGCAAACAGCTTCATGAACAGAAAGGTGGAACTCTGTGAGATGAATTCAGATCACAAAGTTTCTCAGAACTTCTTTCAGTTTTATCTGAGGATATTTCCTTTTCACTGTAGCCTCAATGCTCCAAATATCAGTTCTCAGATTCCACAAAACAGTGTTAGCAAACAGCTACATGAACAGAAAGTGTAACTCTGTGAGTTGAATTCACACATCACAAAGCAGTTTCTCAGAAAGCTTCTTTCTACTTTTTATCTGAGATATTTCCTTTGTCACCATAGCTTCATTGCAAATATCACTTTGCAGATTCCACAAAACAGTGTTAGCAAACTGATCAATGAAAAGAAAGTGTAACTCTGTGAGTTGAATTCACATCACAAAGCAGTTTCTCAGAAAGCTTCTTTCAGTTTTATCTGAGGATATTTCCTTTTCACCATAGCCCTCAATGCTCCAAATATCACTTTGCAGATTCACAAAAACAGTGTTAGCAAAGCTTCATGAACAGAAAGTGTAACTCTGAGATGAATTCACAGATCACAAAGAAGTTTCTCAGAAGCTTCTTTCAGTTTTTATCTGAGATATTTCCTTTTCACCATAGCCCTCAATGCTCCCAAATATCACTTTGCAGATTCCACAGAACAGTGTTAGCAAACAGCTTCATGAACAGAAAGGTGGAACTCTGTGAGATGAATTCACAGATCACAAAGTTTCTCAGAAAGCTTCTTTCTCGTTTTATCTGAGATATTTCCTTTTCACCATAGCTCAATGCTCCCAAATATCATTCTCAGATTCCACAAAAACAGTGTTAGCAAACTTCATGAACAGAAAGGTGTAACTCTGTGATGAATTCACATCACAAAGCAGTTTCTCAGAAGCTTCTTTCCAGTTTTATCTGAGGATATTTCCTTTTCACCATAGCCTCAATGTGCTCCCAAATATCACTTTCAGATTCCACAAAAACAGTGTTAGCAAACAGCTCCATGAACAGAAAGTGTAACTCTGTGAGATGAATTCACAGATCACAAAGTTTCTCAGAAGCTTCTTTCTCGTTTTATCTGAGGATATTTCTTTTCACCATAGCCTCAATGCTCCAAATATCACTTTGCAGATTCCAAGAACAGTGTTAGCAAAGCTTCATGAACAGAAAGGTAACTCTGTGAGATGAATTCACAGATCACAAAGTTTCTCAGAAGCTTCTTTCTCAGTTTTATCTGAGGATATTTCCTTTTCACCATAGCCTCAATGCGCTCCCAAATATCACTTTGCAGATTCCAAGAACAGTGTTAGCAAACTTCATGAACAGAAAGGTAACTCTGTGAGAATTCACATCACAAGCAGTTTCTCAGAAAGCTTCTTTCTCGTTTTATCTGAGGATATTTCCTTTTCACCATAGCCTCAATGCTCCAAATATCACTTGCAGATTCCAAGAACAGTGTTAGCAAACTTCATGAACAGAAAAGTGTAACTCTGTGATGAATTCACATCACAAAGCAGTTTCTCAGAAAGCTTCTTTCAGTTTTATCTGAGGATATTTCCTTTTCACCATAGCCTCAATGCTCCAAATATCACTTTCAGATTCCACAAAAACAGTGTTAGCAAACTGCTCCATGAAAAGTGTAACTCTGTGAGTTGAATTCACACACAAAGCAGTTTCTCAGAAAGCTTCTTTCCAGTTTTATCTGAGATATTTCCTTTTCACTGTAGCCTCAATGCTCCCAAATATCACTTGCAGATTCCAAGAACAGTGTTAGCAAACAGCTTCATGAACAGAAAGTGTAACTCTGTGAGATGAATTCACAGATCACAAAGAAGTTTCTCAGAAACTTCTTTCAGTTTTATCTGAATATTTCCTTTTCACATAGCCTCAATGTGCTCCCAAATATCACTTTGCAGATTCCACAAGAACAGTGTTAGCAAACAGCTCCATGAAATACAGCTGTAACTCAGTGAGATGAATTCACAGATCACAAAGTTTCTCAGAAACTTCTTTCAGTTTTATCTGAGGATATTTCCTTTTCACCATAGCCTCAATGCTCCAAATATCATTCTCAGATTCCACAAAAACAGTGTTAGCAAACAGCTCCATGAACAGAAAGGTAACTCTGTGAGATGAATTCACACAAAGCAGTTTCTCAGAAAGCTTCTTTCTAGTTTTATCTGAGATATTTCCTTTTCACCATAGCCTCATGGGCTTCCAAATATCACTTGCAGATTCCAAGAAACAGTGTTAGCAAACTGATCATGAAAGAAAGTGTAACTCTGTGAGATGAATTCACATCACAAGCAGTTTCTCAGAAGCTTCTTTCAGTTTTTCTGAGGATATTTCCTTTTCACATAGCTCAATGCTCCCAAATATCACTTGCAGATTCCACAAGAACAGTGTTAGCAAACAGCTCCATGAAATACAGTGTAACTCAGTGAGATGAATTCACAGATCACAAAGTTTCTCAGAAAACTTCTTTCTCATTTTATCTGAGGATATTTCCTTTTCACCATAGCCCTCAATGCTCCAAATATCAGTTCTCAGATTCCACAAAAACAGTGTTAGCAAACAGCTCATGAAAGAAAAGTGTAACTCTGTGAGTGAATTCACACATCAAAGCAGTTTCTCAGAAAGCTTCTTTCTACTTTTATCTGAGATATTTCCTTTTCACCATAGCCTCAATGCTCCAAATATCACTTTGCAGATTCAAGAAACAGTGTTAGCAAACTGATCAATGAAAAGAAAGTGTAACTCTGTGAGTTGAATTCACATCACAAAGCAGTTTCTCAGAAAACTTCTTTCAGTTTTATCTGAGATATTTCCTTTTCACCATAGCCTCAATGTGCTCCCAAATATCACTTTGCAGATTCACAAAAACAGTTTCTCAGAAAACTTCTTTCTCAGTTTTATCTGAGATATTTCCTTTTCACCATAGCCCTCAATGCTCCCAAATATCACTTTGCAGATTCCACAGAACAGTGTTAGCAAACAGCTTCATGAACAGAAAGTGTAACTCTGTGAGATGAATTCACATCACAAAGTTTCTCAGAAAGCTTCTTTCTCATTTTATCTGAGGATATTTCCTTTTCACATAGCCCTCAATGCTCCCAAATATCACTTTCAGATTCCACAAAACAGTGTTAGCAAACAGCTCCATGAAATACAGTGTAACTCTGTGAGTTGAATTCACACATCACAAAGCAGTTTCTCAGAAAGCTTCTTTCTCAGTTTTATCTGAGGATATTTCCTTTGTCACCATAGCTTCATTGCAAAGAAATATCCCATTGCAGATTCAAGAAACAGTGTTAGCAAACTGATCAATGAAAAGAAAGTGTAACTCTGTGAGTTGAATTCACATCACAAAGTTTCTCAGAAGCTTCTTTCCAGTTTTATCTGAGATATTTCCTTTTCACCATAGCCCTCAATGCTCCCAAATATCACTTTCAGATTCCACAAAACAGTGTTAGCAAAGCTTCATGAACAGAAAGGTGTAACTCTGTGAGATGAATTCACAGATCACAAAGAAGTTTCTCAGAACTTCTTTCAGTTTTATCTGAATATTTCCTTTTCACCATAGCTCAATGCTCCCAAATATCACTTTGCAGATTCCACAAAACAGTGTTAGCAAACAGCTCCATGAAATACAGTGTAACTCAGTGAGTTGAATTCACATCACAAAGTTTCTCAGAAACTTCTTTCTCATTTTATCTGAGGATATTTCCTTTTCACCATAGCCTCAATGTGCTCCCAAATATCACTTTCAGATTCCACAAAACAGTGTTAGCAAACTGATCAATGAAAAGAAAGTGTAACTCTGTGAGTTGAATTCACACATCACAAAGCAGTTTCTCAGAAGCTTCTTTCAGTTTTTATCTGAGGATATTTCCTTTTCACCATAGCCCTCAATGCTCCCAAATATCACTTTGCAGATTCACAAGAACAGTGTTAGCAAACAGCTTCATGAACAGAAAGGTGTAACTCTGTGAGATGAATTCACATCACAAAGCAGTTTCTCAGAAGCTTCTTTCAGTTTTATCTGAGGATATTTCCTTTTCACTGTAGCCTCAATGCTCCAAATATCACTTTGCAGATTCCAAGAACAGTGTTAGCAAAGCTTCATGAACAGAAAGTAACTCTGTGAGATGAATTCACAGATCACAAAGAAGTTTCTCAGAAACTTCTTTCTCGTTTTATCTGAGGATATTTCCTTTTCACTGTAGCCTCAATGCTCCCAAATATCACTTTCAGATTCCACAGAACAGTGTTAGCAAAGCTCATGAACAGAAAGGTAACTCTGTGATGAATTCACAGATCACAAAGAAGTTTCTCAGAAAGCTTCTTTCTCAGTTTTATCTGAGGATATTTCCTTTTCACTGTAGCCTCAATGCTCCCAAATATCACTTTCAGATTCCACAGAACAGTGTTAGCAAAGCTTCATGAACAGAAAGGTAACTCTGTGAGATGAATTCACAGATCACAAAGAAGTTTCTCAGAAAGCTTCTTTCTCAGTTTTATCTGAGGATATTTCCTTTTCACCATAGCCTCAATGCTCCCAAATATCACTTTGCAGATTCCAGAACAGTGTTAGCAAAGCTTCATGAACAGAAAGTAACTCTGTGAGTGAATTCACACATCAAAGCAGTTTCTCAGAAAACTTCTTTCTCAGTTTTATCTGAGATATTTCCTTTTCACCATAGCTCAATGCTCCCAAATATCACTTTGCAGATTCCACAAGAACAGTGTTAGCAAACAGCTACATGAACAGAAAGTGTAACTCTGTGAGATGAATTCACAGATCACAAAGTTTCTCAGAAAACTTCTTTCTCAGTTTTATCTGAGGATATTTCCTTTTCACCATAGCCTCAATGCTCCCAAATATCACTTTGCAGATTCACAAAAACAGTGTTAGCAAACAGCTCATGAACAGAAAGGTAACTCTGTGAGTTGAATTCACATCACAAAGCAGTTTCTCAGAAGCTTCTTTCTACTTTTATCTGAGGATATTTCCTTTTCACCATAGCCTCAATGCTCCCAAATATCCTTTGCAGATTCCACGAGAACAGTGTTAGCAAACTGATCAATGAAAAGAAAGTGTAACTCTGTGAGTGAATTCACATCACAAAGCAGTTTCTCAGAAGCTTCTTTCAGTTTTATCTGAGGATATTTCCTTTTCACCATAGCTCAATGCTCCCAAATATCACTTTCAGATTCCACAAAACAGTGTTAGCAAACTTCATGAACAGAAAGGTAACTCTGTGAGATGAATTCACAGATCACAAAGAAGTTTCTCAGAAAGCTTCTTTCTTTTTATCTGAGATATTTCCTTTTCACTGTAGCCCTCAATGCTCCCAAATATCACTTTGCAGATTCCACAAAACAGTGTTAGCAAAGCTCATGAACAGAAAGTAACTCTGTGAGATGAATTCACATCACAAAAGTTTCTCAGAAAACTTCTTTCTCATTTTATCTGAGGATATTTCCTTTTCACTGTAGCCCTCAATGCGCTCCCAAATATCACTTTGCAGATTCCACAAGAACAGTGTTAGCAAAGCTCATGAACAGAAAGGTAACTCTGTGAGATGAATTCACAGATCACAAAAGTTTCTCAGAAGCTTCTTTCTACTTTTTATCTGAAGATATTTCCTTTTCACTGTAGCCTCAATGCTCCCAAATATCACTTTGCAGATTCCAGAACAGTGTTAGCAAACAGCTTCATGAACAGAAAGGTAACTCTGTGATGAATTCACAGATCACAAAAGTTTCTCAGAAACTTCTTTCTCGTTTTATCTGAGGATATTTCCTTTTCACTGTAGCCCTCAATGCGCTCCCAAATATCACTTTGCAGATTCCACAAAACAGTGTTAGCAAACAGCTACATGAACAGAAAGGTAACTCTGTGAGATGAATTCACAGATCACAAAAGTTTCTCAGAAAACTTCTTTCTCATTTTATCTGAGGATATTTCCTTTTCACCATAGCCTCAATGCGCTCCCAAATATCACTTTCAGATTCCACAAAACAGTGTTAGCAAACAGCTCCATGAAATACAGTGTAACTCAGTGAGTTGAATTCACATCACAAAGCAGTTTCTCAGAAAGCTTCTTTCTACTTTTTATCTGAGGATATTTCCTTTGTCACCATAGCTTCATTGCAAAGAAATATCCCATTGCAGATTCCAAGAAAACAGTGTTAGCAAACTGATCAATGAACAGAAAGTGTAACTCTGTGAGTTGCATTCACATCACAAGCAGTTTCTCAGAACTTCTTTCAGTTTTATCTGAGGATATTTCCTTTTCACTGTAGCCCTCAATGCACTCCCAAATATCACTTTCAGATTCCACAAGAACAGTGTTAGCAAACAGCTACATGAACAGAAAGGTAACTCTGTGAGATGAATTCACACATCACAAAGCAGTTTCTCAGAAAACTTCTTTCAGTTTTATCTGAGGATATTTCCTTTTCACTGTAGCCCTCAATGCTCCAAATATCACTTTGCAGATTCCAGAAACAGTGTTAGCAAACAGCTCCATGAAATACAGTGTAACTCAGTGAGTTGAATTCACACATCACAAAGTTTCTCAGAACTTCTTTCAGTTTTATCTGATATTTCCTTTTCACCATAGCCTCAATGCTCCCAAATATCACTTTGCAGATTCCACAGAACAGTGTTAGCAAACAGCTTCATGAACAGAAAGTGTAACTCTGTGAGATGAATTCACACATCACAAAGTTTCTCAGAAAACTTCTTTCTCATTTTTATCTGAGGATATTTCCTTTTCACCATAGCCTCAATGCTCCAAATATCAGTTCTCAGATTCCAAAAACAGTGTTAGCAAACAGCTCCATGAAATACAGTGTAACTCAGTGAGTTGAATTCACATCACAAAGTTTCTCAGAAGCTTCTTTCAGTTTTTCTGAGGATATTTCCTTTTCACTGTAGCCCTCAATGCTCCCAAATATCACTTGCAGATTCCAAGAACAGTGTTAGCAAACTGATCAATGAACAGAAAGTGTAACTCTGTGAGTTGAATTCACATCACAAAGTTTCTCAGAAGCTTCTTTCAGTTTTATCTGAGATATTTCCTTTTCACCATAGCCTCAATGCGCTCCCAAATATCACTTTGCAGATTCCACAGAACAGTGTTAGCAAACAGCTTCATGAACAGAAAGGTAACTCTGTGAGATGAATTCACAGATCACAAAGAAGTTTCTCAGAAAACTTCTTTCAGTTTTATCTGAGGATATTTCCTTTTCACCATAGCCTCAATGCTCCCAAATATCACTTCTCAGATTCCACAAAACAGTGTTAGCAAAGCTACATGAACAGAAAGTAACTCTGTGAGTTGAATTCACATCACAAAGCAGTTTCTCAAGCTTCTTTCAGTTTTATCTGAATATTTCCTTTTCACTGTAGCCCTCAATGCTCCCAAATATCACTTTGCAGATTCCACAAGAACAGTGTTAGCAAACTGATCAATGAAAAGAAAGTGTAACTCTGTGAGATGAATTCACAGATCACAAAGAAGTTTCTCAGAAAGCTTCTTTCTCGTTTTATCTGAGGATATTTCTTTTCACCATAGCCTCAATGCTCCCAAATATCACTTTCAGATTCCACAAAACAGTGTTAGCAAACAGCTTCATGAACAGAAAGTGTAACTCTGAGATGAATTCACATCACAAAGTTTCTCAGAACTTCTTTCAGTTTTATCTGAGATATTTCCTTTTCACCATAGCCTCATGGGCTTCCAAATATCACTTTGCAAATTCCACAAGAACAGTCTTAGCAAACAGCTTCATGAACAGAAAGGTGGAACTCTGTGAGATGAATTCACAGAACACAAAGCAGTTTCTCAGAAAGCTTCTTTCCAGTTTTTATCTGAAGATATTTCCTTTTCACCATAGCCCTCATGGGCTTCCAAATATCACTTTGCAAATTCCACAAGAACAGTCTTAGCAAACAGCTTCATGAACAGAAAGGTGGAACTCTGTGAGATGAATTCACAGAACACAAAGCAGTTTCTCAAGCTTCTTTCCAGTTTTTATCTGAAGATATTTCCTTTTCACCATAGCCCTCAATGCGCTCCCAAATATCACTTTGCAAATTCCACAAGAACAGTCTTAGCAAACAGCTTCATGAACAGAAAGGTGGAACTCTGTGAGATGAATTCACAGAACACAAAGCAGTTTCTCAGAAAGCTTCTTTCCAGTTTTTATCTGAAGATATTTCCTTTTTCACCATAGC
>JAKFHT010001573.1:0-26705 GCA_023783455.1 Erythrocebus patas
TCTGTGAGATGAATTCACAAAACACAGAGCAGTTTCTCAGAAAGCTTCCTTCCGGTTTTGAACGGAAGATATTTTCTTTTTAACCGTAGCCCTCTAAGGGCTTCCAAATATCCCTTTGCCAATTCCACAAGAACAGCCTTAGCGAAAGGCTTCTTGAAGGGAAAGATGTAACTCTGTGAGATGAATTAACAGAACACAGAGCAGTTTCTCAGAAAGCTTCTTTCCAGTTTTGAACGGAAGATATTGGCTTTTTCACCGTAGCCCTCTAAGGGCTTCCAAATATCACTTTGCCAATTCCACAAGAATAGCCTTAGCGAAAGGCTTCTTGAAGGGAAAGATGTAACTCTGTGAGATGAATTAACAGAACACAGAGCAGTTTCTCAGAAAGCTTCCTTCCGGTTTTGAACGGAAGATATTTCCTTTTTCACAATAGGCCTCTAAGGGCTTCCAAATATCCCTTTGCGAATTCCACAAGAACAGCCTTAGCGAAAGGCTTCTTGAAGGGAAAGATGTAACTCTGTGAGATGAATTAACAGAACACAGAGCAGTTTCTCAGAAACCTTCTTTCCAGTTTTGAACGAAGATATTTATTTTTTCACCATAGCCCTCTATGGGCTTCCAAATATCCCTTTCGAATTCCACAAGAACAGCCTTAGCGAAAGGCTTCTTGAAGGGAAAGATGTAACCTGTGAGATGAATTAACAGAACACAGAGCAGTTTCTCAGAAAGCTTCTTTCCAGTTTTGAATGCAAGATATTTCCTTTTTCACCATAGCACTCTATGGGCTTCCAAATATCCCTTTGCCAATTGCACAAGAACAGCCATACGAAGGCTTCTTGAAGGAAAGATGTAACTCTGTGAGTTGAATTTACAGAACACAGAGCAGTTTCTCAGAAAGCTTCCTTCCGGTTTTGAACGGAAGATATTTTTTTCACCATAGCCTTCTAAGGGCTTCCAAATATCCTTTGCCAATTCCACAAGAACAGCCTTAGCGAAAGGCTTTTGAAGGGAAAGATGTAACTCTGTGAGATGAATTAACAGAACACAGAGCAGTTTCTCAGAAAGCTTCTTTCCAGTTTTGAACGGAAGATATTTTTTTTCACCATAGCCTCTATGGGCTTCCAAATATCCTTTGCTAATTCCACAAGAACAGCCTTAGCGAAAGGCTTCTTGAAGGAAAGATGTAACTCTGTGAGATGAATTCACAGAACACAGAGCAGTTTCTCAGAAAGCTTCTTTCCAGTTTTGAACGGAAGATATTTCCTTTTTCACCGTAGCCCTCTATGGGCTTCCAAATATCCCTTTGCCAATTCCACAAGAACAGCCTTAGCGAAAGGGTTCTTGAAGGGAAAGATGTAACTCTTTAAGATGAATTCACAGAACACAGAGCAGTTTCTCAGAAAGCTTCTTTCCAGTTTTGAACGGAAGATATTTCCTTTTTCACCGTAGCCCTCTAAGGGCCTCCAAATATCCCTTTGCCAATTCCACAAGAACAGCCTTAGCGAAAGGCTTCTTGAAGGGAAAGATGTAACTCTGTGAGATGAATTAACACAACACAGAGTAGTTTCTCAGAAAGCTTCTTTCCACTTTTGGACGGAAGTTATTGGCTTTTTCACTGTAGCCCTCTAAGGGCTTCCAAATATCACTTTGCCAATTCCACAAGAACAGCCTTACCGAAAGGCTACTTGAAGGGAAAGATGTAACTCTGTGAGATGAATTAACAGAACACAGAGCAGTTTCTCAGAAAGCTTCCTTCCGGTTTTGAACGGAAGTTATTTCCTTTTCACCATAGCCCCCTATGGGCTTCCAAATATCCTTGTTAATTCCACAAGAACAGCCTTAGCGAAAGGCTTCTTGAAGGGAAATATGTAACTCTGTGAGATGAATTAACAGAACAGAGAGCAGTTTCAGAAAGCTTCCAGTTTTGAACGGAAGATATTTCCTTTTTCACCATAGCCTCTAAGGGCTTCCAAATATCCTTTGCTAATTCCACAAGAACAGCCTTAGCGAAAGGCTTCTTGAAGGAAAGATGTAACTCTGTAGATGAATTACAAAACACAGAGCAGTTTCTCAGAAAGCTTCCTTCCGGTTTTGAACGGAAGATATTTCTTTTTACCATAGCCCTCTAGGGCTTCCAAATATCCTTTGCTAATTCCACAAGAACAGCCTTAGCGAAAGGCTTTTTGATGGAAAGATGTAACTCTGTGAGATGAATTAACAGAACACAGAGCAGTTTCTCAGAAAGCTTCACCAGTTTTGAACAGAAGATATTTCCTTTTCACCATAGCCTCTATGGCTTCCAAATATCCCTTTGCCAATTCCACAAGAACAGCCTTAGCGAAAGGCTTTTGAAGGGAAAGATGTAACTCTGTGAGATGAATTAACAGAACACAGAGCAGTTTCTCAGAAAGCTTCTTCCAGTTTTGAACGGAAGACATTTTCTTTTTCACCATAGCCCTCTATGTGCTTCCAAATATCCCTTGAATTCCACAAGAACAGCCTTAGCGAAAGGCTTCTTGAAGGAAAGATGTAACACTGTTAAATGAATCCACAGAACACAGAGCAGTTTCTCAGAAAGCTTATTTCCAGTTTTGAACGGAAGATATTTCCTTTTTCACCATAGCCTCTATGGGCTTCCAAATATCACTTTGAATTCCACAAGAACAGCCTTAGCGAAAGGCTTGAAGGAAAGTTGTAACCTGTGAGATGAATTAACAGAACACAGAGCAGTTTCTCAGAAAGCTTCTTCCAGTTTTGAACGGAAAATATTTTTTTTCACCGTAGCCCTCTAAGGCTTCCAAATATCCCTTTGCCAGTTCCACAAGAACAGCCTTAGCGAAAGGCTTCTTGAAGGAAAGATGTAACTCTGTGAGATGAATTAACAGAACACAGAGCAGTTTCTCAGAAAGCTTCTTTCCAGTTTTGAACGGAAGATATTTCCTTTTTCACCATAGCCTCTATGGGCTTCCAAATATCACTTTGCTAATTCCACAAGAACAGCCTTAGCGAAAGGCTTCTTGAAGGGAAAGATGTAACTGTGAGATGAATCAACAGAACAGAGAGCAGTTTCTCAGAAAGCTTCTTTCCAGTTTTGAACGGAAGATATTTCCTTTTTCACCATAGCCTCCATGGGCTTCCAAATATCACTTTGCTAATTCCACAAGAACAGCCTTAACAAAAGGCTTTTGAAGGAAAGATGTAACTCTGTGAGATGAATTAACAGAACACAGAGCAGTTTCTCAGAAAGCTTCTTTCCAGTTTTGAACGGAAGATATTTTTTCACCATAGCCCTAGGGCTTCCAAATATCCCTTTGCTAATTCCACAAGAACAGCCTTAGCGAAAGGCTTCTTGAAGGAAAGATGTAACCTGTGAGATGAATCACAGAACACAGAGCAGTTTCAGAAAGATTCTTTCCAGTTTTGAACGGAAGATATTTCCTTTTTCACCATAGCCCTATGGGCTTCCAAATATCCTTTGCCAATTCCACAAGAACAGCCTTAGCGAAAGGCTTTTGAAGGAAAGATGTAACTCTGTGAGATGAATCACAGAACACAGAGCAGTTTCTCAGAAAGCTTCCTTCCGGTTTTGAACGGAAGATATTTCCTTTTTCACCATAGCCTCTAAGGGCTTCCAAATATCCTTTGCTAATTCCACAAGAACAGCCTTAGCGAAGGCTTCTTGAAGGAAAGATGTAACTCTATGAGATGAATTCACAGAACACAGAGCAGTTTCTCAGAAAGCTTCTTTCCAGTTTTAAACGGAAGATATTTCCTTTTTCACCATAGCCCTCTACGGGCTTCCAAATATCACTTTGCCAATTCCACAAGAACAGCCTTAGCGAAAGGCTTTTTGAAGGGAAAGATGTAACTCTGTGAGATGAATTCACAGAACACAGAGCAGTTTCTCAGAAAGCTTCCTTCCGTTTTGAACGGAAGATATTTCCTTTTCACCATAGCCTCTAAGGGCTTCCAAATATCCCTTTCCAATTCCAGAAGAACAGCCTTAGCGAAAGGCTTCTTGAAGGGAAAGATGCAACTCTGTGAGATGAATTCACAGAACACAGAGCAGTTTCTCAGAAACCTTCTTTCCAGTTTTGAACGAAAGATATTTATTTTTTCACCATAGCCCTCTATGGGCTTCCAAATATTTCTTTCCGAATTCCACAAGAACAGCCTTAGCGAAAGGCTTCTTGAAGGGAAAGATGTAACTCTGTGAGATGAATTAACAGAACACAGAGCAGTTTCTCAGAAAGCTTCTTTCCAGTTTTGAATGCAAGATATTTCCTTTTTCACCATAGCCCTCTATGGGCTTCCAAATATCCCTTTGCCAATTCCACAAGAACAGCCATAGCGAAAGGCTTCTTGAAGGGAAAGATGTAACTCTGTGAGTTGAATTTACAGAACACAGAGCAGTTTCTCAGAAAGCTTCCTTCCGGTTTTGAACGGAAGATATTTCTTTTTTCACCATAGCCCTCTAAGGGATTCCAAATATCCCTTTGCCAATTCCACAAGAACAGCCTTAGCGAAAGGCTTCTTGAAGGGAAAGATGTAACTCTGTGAGATGAATTAACAGAACACAGAGCAGTTTCTCAGAAAGCTTCTTTCCAGTTTTGAACGGAAGATATTTCCTTTTTCACCATAGCCCTCTATGGGCTTCCAAATATCCCTTTGCCAATTCCACAAGAACAGCCTTAGCGAAAGGCTTCTTGAAGGGAAAGATGTAACTCTGTGAGATGAATTAACAGAACACAGAGCAGTTTCTCAGAAAGCTTCCTTCCGGTTTTGAACGGAAGATATTTCCTTTTTCACCATAGCCCTCTAAGGGCTTCCAAATAGCACTTTCCCAATTCCACAAGAACAGCTTTAGCGAAAGGCTTCTTGAAGGGAAAGATGTAACTCTGTGAGATGAATTCACAGAACACAGAGCAGTTTCTCAGAAAGCTTCCTTCCGGTTTTGAACGGAAGATATTTCCTTTTTCACCATAGCCCTCTAAGGGCTTCCAAATATCCCTTTGCCAATTCCACAAGAACAGCCTTATCGAAAGGCTTCTTGAAGGGAAAGATGTAACTCCGTGAGATAAATTAACAGAACACAGAGCAGTTTCTCAGAAAGCTTCCTTCCAGTTTTGAACGGAAGGTATTTCCTTTTTCAGAATAGCGCTCAATGGGCTTCAAAATATCCCTTTGCCAATTCCACAAGAACAGCCTTAGCGAAAGGCTTCTTGAAGGGAAAGATGTAACTCTGTGAGATGAATTAACAGAACACAGAGCAGTTTCTCAGAAAGCTTCTTTCCAGTTTTGAACGGAAGATATTTATTCACCATAGCCCTCTATGGGCTTCCAAATATCTTTCCAATTCCACAAGAACAGCCTTAGCGAAAGGCTTCTTGAAGGGAAAGATGTAACCTGTGAGATGAATTCACAGAACACAGAGCAGTTTCTCAGAAAGCTTCTTTCCAGTTTTGAATGAAGATATTTTTTCACCATAGCCTCTATGGGCTTCCAAATATCCCTTTGCTAATTCCACAAGAACAGCCTTATAGCGAAAGGCTTCTTGAAGGAAAGATGTAACTCTGTGAGATGAATTAACAGAACACAGAGCAGTTTCTCAGAAAGCTTCTTCCAGTTTTGAACGGAAGATATTTTTTCACCATAGCCCTCTAAGGGCTTCCAAATATCCCTTTGCTAATTCCACAAGAACAGCCTTAGCGAAAGGCTTCTTGAAGGGAAAGATGTAACTATCTGAGATGAATTAACAGAACACAGAGCAGTTTCTCAGAAAGCTTCTTTCCAGTTTTGAACGGAAGATATTTCCTTTTCACCATAGCCCTCTATGGGCTTCCAAATATCCCTTTGCTAATTCCACAAGAACAGCCTTAGCGAAAGGCTTCTTGAAGGAAAGATGTAACTCTGTGAGATGAATTAACAGAACACAGAGCAGTTTCTCAGAAAGCTTCCTTCCAGTTTTGAACGGAAGATATTTCCTTTTTCACCATAGCCTCTAAGGGCTTCCAAATATCCTTTCCTAATTCCACAAGAACAGCTTTAGAGAAAGGCTTTTGAAGGAAAGATGTAACTCTGTGAGATGAATTCACAAAACACAGAGCAGTTTCTCAGAAAGCTTCCTTCCAGTTTTGAACGGAAGATATTTCCTTTTCACCATAGCCCTCTAAGGGCTTCCAAATATCCTTGCTAATTCCACAAGAACAGCCTTAGCGAAAGGCTTCTTGAAGGGAAAGATGTAACCTGTGAGATGAATTAACAGAACACAGAGCAGTTTCTCAGAAAGCTTCTTCCAGTTTTGAACGGAAGATATTTCCTTTTTCAGAATAGCTCAATGGGCTTCCAAATATCCCTTTGCCAATTCCACAAGAACAGCCTTAGCGAAAGGCTTGAAGGAAAGATGTAACTCTGTGAGATGAATTAACAGAACACAGAGCAGTTTCTCAGAAAGCTTCTTTCCAGTTTTGAACGAAGATATTTCCTTTTCACCATAGCCCTCTATGGGCTTCCAAATATCCTTTGCCAATTCCACAAGAACAGCTTAGCGAAAGGCTTCTTGAAGGAAAGATGTAACCTGTGAGATGAATTCACAGAACACAGAGCAGTTTCTCAGAAAGCTTCCTTCCAGTTTTGAACGGAAGATATTTTTTCAGAATAGCGCTCAATGGGCTTCCAAATATCCCTTTGCTAATTCCACAAGAACAGCCTTAGCGAAAGGCTTTTGAAGGAAAGATGTAACTCTGTGAGATGAATTACAGAACACCAGAGCAGTTTCTCAGAAAGCTTCTTTCCAGTTTTGAACGAAGATATTTTTTTTCACCATAGCCCTCTATGGGCTTCCAAATATCCTTTGCTAATTCCACAAGAACAGCCTTAACGAAAGGCTTCTTGAAGGGAAAGATGTAACTCTGTGAGATGAATTAACAGAACACAGAGCAGTTTCTCAGAAAGCTTCTTTCCAGTTTTGAACAAGATATTTCCTTTTTCACCATAGCCCTCTATGGGCTTCCAAATATCCCTTTGCTAATTCCACAAGAACAGCCTTAGCGAAAGGCTTCTTGAAGGGAAAGATGTAACTCTGTGAGATGAATTAACAGAACACAGAGCAGTTTCTCAGAAAGCTTCTTTCCAGTTTTGAACGGAAGATATTTCCTTTTTTCAAGACAGCCCTCATGGGCTTCCAAATATCCTTTGCAATTCCACAAGAACAGCCTTAGCGAAAGGCTTTTGAAGGAAAGATGTAACTCTGTGAGATGAATTCACAGAACACAGAGCAGTTTCTCAGAAAGCTTCTTTCCAGTTTTGAACGGAAGATATTCCTTTTTCACCACAGCCCTCTATGGGCTTCCAAATATCCTTTGCTAATTCCACAAGAACAGCCTTAGCGAAAGGCTTCTTGAAGGAAAGATGTAACTCTGTGAGATGAATTAACAGAACACAGAGCAGTTTCTCAGAAAGCTTCTTCCAGTTTTGAATGGAAGATATTTTTTTTCACCGTAGCCCTCTAAGGGCTTCCAAATATCCCTTTGCTAGTTCCACAAGAACAGCCTTAGCGAAAGGCTTTTGAAGGGAAAGATGTAACTCTGTGAGATGAATTAACAGAACACAGAGCAGTTTCTCAGAAAGCTTCCTTCCAGTTTTGAACGAAGATATTTCTTTTTCACCATAGCCCTCTATGGGCTTCCAAATATCCTTTGCCATTCCACAAGAACAGCCTTAGCGAAAGGCTTCTTGAAGGGAAAGATGTAACTCTGTGAGATGAATTAACAGAACACAGAGCAGTTTCTCAGAAAGCTTCTTTCCAGTTTTGAACGGAAGATATTTTTTCACCATAGCCCTCTATGGGCTTCCAAATATCCTTTGATAATTACACAAGAACAGCCTTAGCGAAAGGCTTCTTGAAGGAAAGATGTAACTCTGTGAGATGAATCACCAGAACAGAGCAGTTTCTCAGAAAGCTTCTTCCGAGTTTTGAACGGAAGATATTTCTTTTTCACCATAGCCTCCATGGGCTTCCAAATATCACTTTGCTAATTCCACAAGAACAGCCTTAACGAAAGGCTTCTTGAAGGAAAGATGTAACTCTGTGAGATGAATTAACAGAACACAGAGCAGTTTCTCAGAAAGCTTCTTTCCAGTTTTGAACGGAAGATATTTCCTTTTTCACCATAGCCCTCTATGGGCTTCCAAATATCCCTTTGCCAATTCCACAAGAACAGCCTTAGCGAAAGGCTTCTTGAAGGAAAGATGTAACTCTGTGAGATGAATTAACAGAACACAGAGCAGTTTCTCAGAAAGATTCTTTCCAGTTTTGAACAGGAAGATATTTCCTTTTTCACCATAGCCTCTATGGGCTTCCAAATATCCCTTTGCTAATTCCACAAGAACAGCCTTAGCGAAAGGCTTGAAGGAAAGATGTAACTCTGTGAGATGAATTCACAGAACACAGAGCAGTTTCTCAGAAAGCTTCTTCCAGTTTTGAACGGAAGATATTTTTTCACCATAGCCTCTATGGGCTTCCAAATATCACTTTGCTAATTCCACAAGAACAGCCTTATAAAAGGCTTTTGAAGGAAAGATGTAACTCTGTGAGATGAATTCACAGAACACAGAGCAGTTTCTCAGAAAGCTTCTTCCAGTTTTGAACGGAAGATATTTCCTTTTTCACCATAGCCCTCTAAGGGCTTCCAAATATCCTTCCAATTCCACAAGAACAGCCTTAGCGAAAGGCTTTTGAAGGAAAGATGTAACTCTGTGAGATGAATTAACAGAACACAGAGCAGTTTCTCAGAAACCTTCTTTCCAGTTTTGAACAAGATATTTATTTTTTCACCATAGCCCTCTGGGCTTCCAAATATCCCTTTCCTAATTCCACAAGAACAGCCTTAGCGAAAGGCTTCTTGAAGGGAAAGATGTAACTCTGTGAGATGAATTAACACAGAACACAGAGCAGTTTCTCAGAAAGCTTCTTCCAGTTTTGAATGCAAGATATTTCCTTTTCACCATAGGCCTCTATGGGCTTCCAAATATCCCTTTGCCAATTCCACAAGAACAGCCTTAGCGAAAGGCTTCTTGAAGGAAAGATGTAACTCTGTGAGATGAATTACAGAACACAGAGCAGTTTCTCAGAAAGCTTCCTTCCAGTTTTGAACGGAAGATTTTTTTCACCATAGCCCTCTAAGGGCTTCCAAATATCCCTTTGCCAATTCCACAAGAACAGCCTTAGCGAAAGGCTTCTTGAAGGAAAGATGTAACTCTGTGAGATGAATTAACAGAACACAGAGCAGTTTCTCAGAAAGCTTCTTCCAGTTTTGAACGGAAGATATTTCCTATTTTCACCATAGCCTCTATGGGCTTCCAAATATCCCTTCCAATTCCACAAGAACAGCCTTAGCGAAAGGCTTTTGAAGGAAAGATGTAACTCTGTGAGATGAATTAACAGAACACAGAGCAGTTTCTCAGAAAGCTTCTTTCCAGTTTTGAACGGAAGATATTTTTTTTTCACCATAGCCCTATGGGCTTCCAAATATCCTCAATTCCACAAGAACAGCCTTAGCGAAAGGCTTTTGAAGGAAAGATGTAACTCTGTGAGATGAATTAACAGAACACAGAGCAGTTTCTCAGAAAGCTTCTTCCAGTTTTGAACGGAAGATATTTCTTTTTTCACCATAGCCCTCTATGGGCTTCCAAATATCACTTTGCTAATTCCACAAGAACAGCCTTTAGCTAAAGGCTTCTTGAAGGAAAGATGTAACTCTGTGAGATTAATTAACAGAACACAGAGCAGTTTCTCAGAAAGCTTTTCCAGTTTTGAACGGAAGATATTTCCTTTTTCACCATAGCCTCTATGGGCTTCCAAATATCCCTTTGCCAATTCCACAAGAACAGCCTTAGCGAAAGGCTTCTTGAAGGAAAGATGTAACTCTGTGAGATGAATTAACAGAACACAGAGCAGTTTCTCAGAAAGATTCTTTCCAGTTTTGAACGGAAGATATTTCCTTTTTCACCATAGCCCTCTATGGGCTTCCAAATATCCTTTGCTAATTCCACAAGAACAGCCTTAGCGAAAGGCTTCTTGAAGGGAAAGATGTAACTCTGTGAGATGAATTCACAGAACACAGAGCAGTTTCTCAGAAAGCTTCTTCCAGTTTTGAACGGAAGATATTTCCTTTTCACCATAGCCTCTAAGGGCTTCCAAATATCCTTTGCCAATTCCACAAGAACAGCCTTAGCGAAAGGCTTTTGAAGGAAAGATGTAACTCTGTGAGATGAATTACAGAACACAGAGCAGTTTCTCAGAAAGCTTCTTTCCAGTTTTGAACGGAAGATATTTCCTTTTTCACCATAGCCCTATGGGCTTCCAAATATCACTTTGCCAATTCCACAAGAACAGCCTTAGCGAAAGGCTTTTGAAGGAAAGATGTAACACTGTGAGATAAATTAACAGAACACAGAGCAGTTTCTCAGAAAGCTTCCTTCCAGTTTTCAACGGAAGATATTTCCTTTTTCACCATAGCCTCTATGGGCTTCCAAATATCCCTTTGCCAATTCCACAAGAACAGCCTTAGCGAAAGGCTTCTTGAAGGAAAGATGTAACACTGTGAGATGAATTCACAGAACACAGAGCAGTTTCTCAGAAAGCTTCTTCCAGTTTTGAACGGAAGATATTTCCTTTTTCACCATAGCCTCTATGGGCTTCCAAATATCACTTTGCTAATTCCACAAGAACAGCCTTAGCGAAAGGCTTTTGAAGGAAAGATGTAACCTGTGAGATGAATTAACAGAACACAGAGCAGTTTCTCAGAAAGCTTCTTTCCAGTTTTGAACGGAAGATATTGGCTTTTTCACCATAGCCTCTAAGGGCTTCCAAATATCCTTTGCCAGTTCCACAAGAACAGCCTTAGCGAAAGGCTTTTGAAGGAAAGATGTAACTCTGTGAGATGAATTAACAGAACAGAGCAGTTTCTCAGAAAGCTTCCTTCCGGTTTGAAACGGAAGATATTTCCTTTTTCACCATAGCCCTCTATGGGCTTCCATATATCCTTTGCCAATTCCACAAGAACAGCCTTAGTGAAAGGCTTCTTGAAGGGAAAGATGTAACTCTGTGAGATGAATTAACAGAACACAGAGCAGTTTCTCAGAAAGCTTCTTTCCAGTTTTGAACGGAAGATATTTTTTTTCACCGTAGCCCTCTATGGGCTTCCAAATATCCCTTGCCAATTCCACAAGAACAGCCTTAGCGAAAGGCTTTTGAAGGAAAGATGTAACCTGTGAGATGAATCACCAGAACAGAGAGCAGTTTCTCAGAAAGCTTCTTCCAGTTTTGAACGGAAGATATTTCCTTTTTCACCATAGCCTCCATGGGCTTCCAAATATCACTTTGCCAATTCCACAAGAACAGCCTTAGTGAAAGGCTTCTTGAAGGGAAAGATGTAACCTGTGAGATGAATTAACAGAACACAGAGCAGTTTCTCAGAAAGCTTCTTTCCAGTTTTGAACGGAAGATATTTCCTTTTTCACCATAGCCCTCTAGGGCTTCCAAATATCCTTTGCCAATTCCACAAGAACAGCCTTAGCGAAAGGCTTCTTGAAGGGAAAGATGTAACTCTGTGAGATGAATTAACAGAACACAGAGCAGTTTCTCAGAAAGCTTTTTCCAGTTTTGAACGGAAGATATTTCCTTTTTCACCATAGCCTCTATGGGCTTCCAAATATCCCTTGCCAATTCCACAAGAACAGCCTTAGCGAAGGCTTCTTGAAGGGAAAGATGTAACTCTGTGAGATGAATTAACAGAACACAGAGCAGTTTCTCAGAAAGCTTCTTTCCAGTTTTGAACGGAAGATATTTTTTCACCATAGCCTCTATGGGCTTCCAAATATCCCTTTGCTAATTCCACAAGAACAGCCTTAGCGAAAGGCTTCTTGAAGGAAAGATGTAACTCTGTGAGATGAATTAGCAGAACACAGAGCAGTTTCTCAGAAAGCTTCTTTCCAGTTTTGAACGGAAGATATTTTTTCACCATAGCCTCTATGGGCTTCCAAATATCACTTTGCTAATTCCACAAGAACAGCCTTAGCGAAAGGCTTTTGAAGGAAAGATGTAACACTGTGAGATGAATTAACAGAACACAGAGCAGTTTCTCAGAAAGCTTCCTTCCAGTTTTGAACGGAAGATATTTCCTTTTTCACCATAGCCTCTAAGGGCTTCCAAATATCCCTTTGCCAATTCCACAAGAACAGCCTTAGCGAAAGGCTTCTTGAAGGGAAAGATGTAACACTGTGAGATGAATTCACAGAACACAGAGCAGTTTCTCAGAAAGCTTCTTTCCAGTTTTGAACGGAAGATATTTTTTCACCATAGCCTCTATGGGCTTCCAAATATCACTTTGCCAATTCCACAAGAACAGCCTTAGCGAAAGGCTTCTTGAAAGGAAAGATGTAACTCTGTGAGATGAATTCACAGAACACAGAGCAGTTTCTCAGAAAGCTTCCTTCCGGATTTGAACGGAAGATATTTCCTTTTTCACCATAGCCTCTAAGGGCTTCCAAATATCCTTTGCTAATTCCACAAGAACAGCCTTAGCGAAAGGCTTCTTGAAGGAAAGATGTAACTCTGTGAGATGAATTCACAGAACACAGAGCAGTTTCTCAGAAAGCTTCTTCCAGTTTTGAACGGAAGATATTTTTTCACCATAGCCCTCTAAGGGCTTCCAAATATCACTTTGCCAATTCCACAAGAACAGCCTTAGCGAAAGGCTTCTTGAAGGGAAAGATGTAACTCTGTGAGATGAATTCACAGAACACAGAGCAGTTTCTCAGAAAGCTTCCTTCCGGTTTTGAACGGAAGATATTTCCTTTTTCACCATAGCCCTCTAAGGGCTTCCAAATATCCCTTTTCCAATTCCAGAAGAACAGCCTTAGCGAAAGGCTTCTTGATGGGAAAGATGTAACTCTGTGAGATGAATTAACAGAACACAGAGCAGTTTCTCAGAAACCTTCTTTCCAGTTTTGAACGAAAGATATTTATTTTTTCACCATAGCCCTCTATGGGCTTCCAAATATCCCTTTCCGAATTCCACAAGAACAGCCTTAGCGAAAGGCTTCTTGAAGGGAAAGATGTAACTCTGTGAGATGAATTAACAGAACACAGAGCAGTTTCTCAGAAAGCTTCTTTCCAGTTTTGAATGCAAGATATTTCCTTTTTCACCATAGCACTCTATGGGCTTCCAAATATCCCTTTGCCAATTGCACAAGAACAGCCATAGCGAAAGGCTTCTTGAAGGGAAAGATGTAACTCTGTGAGTTGAATTTACAGAACACAGAGCAGTTTCTCAGAAAGCTTCCTTCCGGTTTTGAACGGAAGATATTTCTTTTTTCACCATAGCCCTATGGGCTTCCAAATATCCCTTGCCAATTCCACAAGAACAGCCTTAGCGAAAGGCTTCTTGAAGGAAAGATGTAACCTGTGAGATGAATTAACAGAACACAGAGCAGTTTCTCAGAAAGCTTCTTTCCAGTTTTGAACGGAAGATATTTTTTCACCATAGCCCTATGGGCTTCCAAATATCCCTTTGCCAATTCCACAAGAACAGCCTTAGCGAAAGGCTTTTGAAGGAAAGATGTAACTCTGTGAGATGAATTAACAGAACACAGAGCAGTTTCTCAGAAAGCTTCTTTCCAGTTTTGAACGGAAGATATTTTTTTTCAAGATAGCCTCTATGGGCTTCCAAATATCCCTTGCTAATTCCACAAGAACAGCCTTAGCGAAAGGCTTTTGAAGGAAAGATGTAACCTGTGAGATGAATTAGCAGAACACAGAGCAGTTTCTCAGAAAGCTTCTTTCCAGTTTTGAACGGAAGATATTTTTTCACCATAGCCCTCTATGGGCTTCCAAATATCACTTTGCTAATTCCACAAGAACAGCCTTAGCGAAAGGCTTCTTGAAGGAAAGATGTAACACTGTGAGATGAATTAACAGAACACAGAGCAGTTTCTCAGAAAGCTTCCTTCCAGTTTTGAACGGAAGATATTTCCTTTTTCACCATAGCCCTCTATGGGCTTCCAAATATCCCTTTGCCAATTCCACAAGAACAGCCTTAGCGAAAGGCTTCTTGAAGGAAAGATGTAACACTGTGAGATGAATTCACAGAACACAGAGCAGTTTCTCAGAAAGCTTCTTTCCAGTTTTGAACGGAAGATATTTCCTTTTTCACCATAGCCCTCTATGGGCTTCCAAATATACCTTTGCCAATTCCACAAGAACAGCCTTAGCGAAAGGCTTTTGAAGGAAAGATGTAACTCTGTGAGATGAATTAACAGAACACAGAGCAGTTTCAGAAAGCTTCTTTCCAGTTTTGAACGGAAGATATTGGCTTTTTCACCATAGCCCTCTAAGGGCTTCCAAATATCCCTTTGCCAGTTCCACAAGAACAGTCTTAGCGAAAGGCTTTTGAAGGAAAGATGTAACTCTGAGATGAATTAACAGAACTCAGAGCAGTTTCTCAGAAAGCTTCCTTCCGGTTTGAAACGGAAGATATTTCCTTTTTCACCATAGCCCTCTATGGGCTTCCAAATATCCCTTTGCCAATTCCACAAGAACATCCTTACTGAAAGGCTTCTTGAAGGGAAAGATGTAACTGTGAGATGAATTAACACAACACGGAGCAGTTTCTCAGAAAGCTTCTTGCCGGTTTTGAACGGAAGATATTTCCTTTGTCACCATAGCCCTCTATGGGCTTCCAAATATCCCTTGCCAATTCCACAAGAACAGCCTTAGCGAAAGGCTTCTTGAAGGGAAAGATGTAACTCTGTGAGATGAATTCACAGAACACAGAGCAGTTTCTCAGAAAGCTTCTTTCCAGTTTTGAACGGAAGATATTTCCTTTTTCACCATAGCCTCTATGGGCTTCCAAATATCACTTTGCCAATTCCACAAGAACAGCCTTAACAAAAGGCTTCTTGAAGGGAAAGATGTAACTCTGTGAGATGAATTAACAGAACACAGAGCAGTTTCTCAGAAAGCTTCTTTCCAGTTTTGAACGGAAGATATTTCCTTTTTCACCATAGCCTCTAGGGCTTCCAAATATCCTTTGCTAATTCCACAAGAACAGCCTTAGCGAAAGGCTTCTTGAAGGGAAAGATGTAACTCTGTGAGATGAATTCACAGAACACAGAGCAGTTTCTCAGAAAGCTTCTTTCCAGTTTTGAACGGAAGATATTTCCTTTTTCACCATAGCCCTCTATGGGCTTCCAAATATCCCTTTGCCAATTCCACAAGAACAGCCTTAGCGAAAGGCTTCTTGAAGGGAAAGATGTAACTCTGTGAGATGAATTCACAGAACACAGAGCAGTTTCTCAGAAAGCTTCTTCCAGTTTTGAACGGAAGATATTTCCTTTTTCACCATAGCCCTCTAAGGGCTTCCAAATATCCCTTTGCCTATTCCACAAGAAAAGCCTTAGCGAATGGCTTCTTGAATGGAAAGATGTAACTCTGAGATGAATTCACAGAACACAGAGCAGTTTCTCAGAAAGCTTCTTTCCAGTTTTGAACGGAAGATATTTCCTTTTTCACCATAGCCTCTATGGGCTTCCAAATATCCTTTGCTAATTCCACAAGAACAGCCTTAGCGAAAGGCTTTTGAAGGGAAAGATGTAACTCTGTGAGATGAATTCACAGAACACAGAGCAGTTTCTCAGAAAGCTTCCTTCCAGTTTTGAACGGAAGATATTTCTTTTTCACCATAGCCCTCTAAGGGCTTCCAAATATCCCTTTCCAATTCCAGAAGAACAGCCTTAGCGAAAGGCTTTTGAAGGGAAAGATGTAACTCTGTGAGATGAATTAACAGAACACAGAGCAGTTTCTCAGAAAGCTTCTTTCCAGTTTTGAACGAAAGATATTTATTTTTTCACCATAGCCCTCTATGGGCTTCCAAATATCCCTTTCCCAATTCCACAAGAACAGCCTTAGCGAAAGGCTTCTTGAAGGGAAAGATGTAACTCTGTGAGATGAATTAACAGAACACAGAGCAGTTTCTCAGAAAGCTTCTTTCCAGTTTTGAACGAAAGATATTTATTTTTTCACCATAGCCCTCTATGGGCTTCCAAATATCCCTTTGCCAATTCCACAAGAACAGCCATAGCGAAAGGCTTCTTGAAGGAAAGATGTAACTCTGTGAGATGAATTACAGAACACAGAGCAGTTTCTCAGAAAGCTTCCTTCCGGTTTTGAACGGAAGATATTTCTTTTTCACCATAGCCCTCTAAGGGCTTCCAAATATCCCTTTGCCAATTCCACAAGAACAGCCTTAGCGAAAGGCTTCTTGAAGGGAAAGATGTAACTCTGTGAGATGAATTAACAGAACACAGAGCAGTTTCTCAGAAAGCTTCTTCCAGTTTTGAACGGAAGATATTTCTTTTTCACCATAGCCCTCTATGGGCTTCCAAATATCCTTTGCCAATTCCACAAGAACAGCCCTAGCGAAAGGCTTCTGAAGGGAAAGATGTAACTCTGTGAGATGAATTCACAGAACACAGAGCAGTTTCTCAGAAAGCTTCTTCCAGTTTTGAACGGAAGATATTTCCTTTTTCACCATAGCCCTCTATGGGCTTCCAAATATCCCTTTCCAATTCCACAAGAACAGCCTTAGCGAAAGGCTTCTTGAAGGGAAAGATGTAACTCTGTGAGATGAATTCACAGAACACAGAGCAGTTTCTCAGAAAGCTTCCTTCCAGTTTTGAACGGAAGATATTTCCTTTTTCACCATAGCCCTCTAAGGGCTTCCAAATATCCCTTTGCCAATTCCACAAGAACAGCCTTAGCGA
The DNA here is from genome assembly GCA_023783455.1 of Erythrocebus patas. Classification (NCBI taxonomy): domain Eukaryota; kingdom Metazoa; phylum Chordata; class Mammalia; order Primates; family Cercopithecidae; genus Erythrocebus; species Erythrocebus patas. The sequence goes on from JAKFHT010001573.1 coordinate 16,825, forward strand.
AAGGCTTCTTGAAGGGAAAGATGTAACTCTGTGAGATGAATTAACAGAACACAGAGCAGTTTCTCAGAAAGCTTCCTTCCAGTTTTCAACGGAAGATATTTCCTTTTTCACCATTGCCCTCTATGTGCTTCCAAATATCCCTTTGCCAATTCCACAAGAACAGCCTTAGCGAAAGGCTTCTTGAAGGGAAAGATGTAACACTGTTAAATGAATTCACAGAACACAGAGCAGTTTCTCAGAAAGCTTCTTTCCAGTTTTGAACGGAAGATATTTCCTTTTTCACCATAGCCCTCTATGGGCTTCCAAATATCACTTTGCCAATTCCACAAGAACAGCCTTAGCGAAAGGCTTCTTGAAGGGAAAGATGTAACTCTGTGAGATGAATTAACAGAACACAGAGCAGTTTCTCAGAAAGCTTCTTTCCAGTTTTGAACGGAAGATATTGGCTTTTTCACCGTAGCCCTCTAAGGGCTTCCAAATATCCCTTTGCCAGTTCCACAAGAACAGTCTTAGCGAAAGGCTTCTTGAAAGGAAAGATGTAACTCTGTGAGATGAATTAACAGAACTCAGAGCAGTTTCTCAGAAAGCTTCCTTCCGGTTTGAAACGGAAGATATTTCCTTTTTCACCATAGCCCTCTATGGGCTTCCATATATCCTTTGCCAATTCCACAAGAACAGCCTTAGTGAAAGGCTTCTTGAAGGGAAAGATGTAACTCTGTGAGATGAATTAACAGAACACAGAGCCGTTTCTCAGAAAGCTTCTTTCCAGTTTTGAACGGAAGATATTTCCTTTTTCACCGTAGCCCTCTATGGGCTTCCAAATATCCCCTTGCCAATTACACAAGAACAGCCTTAGCGAAAGGCTTCTTGAAGGGAAAGATGTAACTCTGTGAGATGAATCACCAGAACAGAGAGCAGTTTCTCAGAAAGCTTCTTTCGAGTTTTGAACGGAAGATATTTCCTTTTTCACCATAGCCCTCCATGGGCTTCCAAATATCACTTTGCCAATTCCACAAGAACAGCCTTAACAAAAGGCTTCTTGAACGGAAAGATGTAACTCTGTGAGATGAATTAACAGAACACAGAGCAGTTTCTCAGAAAGCTTCTTTCCAGTTTTGAACGGAAGATATTTCCTTTTTCACCATAGCCCTCTAGGGGCTTCCAAATATCCCTTTGCCAATTCCACAAGAACAGCCTTAGCGAAAGGCTTCTTGAAGGGAAAGATGTAACTCTGTGAGATGAATTCACAGAACACAGAGCAGTTTCTCAGAAAGATTCTTTCCAGTTTTGAACGGAAGATATTTCCTTTTTCACCATAGCCCTCTATGGGCTTCCAAATATTTCTTTCCGAATTCCACAAGAACAGCCTTAGCGAAAGGCTTCTTGAAGGGAAAGATGCAACTCTGTGAGATGAATTCACAGAACACAGAGCAGTTTCTCAGAAAGCTTCCTTCCGGTTTTGAACGGAAGATATTTCCTTTTTCACCATAGGCCTCTAAGGGCTTCCAAATATCCCTTTGCCAATTCCACAAGAACAGCCTTAGCGAAAGGCTTCTTGAAGGGAAAGATGTAACTCTGTGAGATGAATTCACAGAACACAGAGCAGTTTCTCAGAAAGCTTCTTTCCAGTTTTGAACGGAAGATATTTCCTTTTTCACCATAGCCCTCTACGGGCTTCCAAATATCACTTTGCCAATTCCACAAGAACAGCCTTAGCGAAAGGCTTTTTGAAGGGAAAGATGTAACTCTGTGAGATGAATTCACAGAACACAGAGCAGTTTCTCAGAAAGCTTCCTTCCGGTTTTGAACGGAAGATATTTCCTTTTTCACCGTAGCCCTCTAAGGGCTTCCAAATATCCCTTTTCCAATTCCAGAAGAACAGCCTTAGCGAAAGGCTTCTTGATGGGAAAGATGTAACTCTGTGAGATGAATTAACAGAACACAGAGCAGTTTCTCAGAAACCTTCTTTCCAGTTTTGAACGAAAGATATTTATTTTTTCACCATAGCCCTCTATGGGCTTCCAAATATCCCTTTCCGAATTCCACAAGAACAGCCTTAGCGAAAGGCTTCTTGAAGGGAAAGATGTAACTCTGTGAGATGAATTAACAGAACACAGAGCAGTTTCTCAGAAAGCTTCTTTCCAGTTTTGAATGCAAGATATTTCCTTTTTCACCATAGCACTCTATGGGCTTCCAAATATCCCTTTGCCAATTGCACAAGAACAGCCATAGCGCAAGGCTTCTTGAAGGGAAAGATGTAACTCTGTGAGTTGAATTTACAGAACACAGAGCAGTTTCTCAGAAAGCTTCCTTCCGGTTTTGAACGGAAGATATTTCTTTTTTCACCATAGCCCTCTAAGGGCTTCCAAATATCCCTTTGCCAATTCCACAAGAACAGCCTTAGCGAAAGGCTTCTTGAAGGGAAAGATGTAACTCTGTGAGATGAATTAACAGAACACAGAGCAGTTTCTCAGAAAGCTTCTTTCCAGTTTTGAACGGAAGATATTTCCTTTTTCAAGATAGCCCTCTATGGGCTTCCAAATATCCCTTGCTAATTCCACAAGAACAGCCTTAGCGAAAGGCTTTTGAAGGAAAGATGTAACTCTGTGAGATGAATTAGCAGAACACAGAGCAGTTTCTCAGAAAGCTTCTTTCCAGTTTTGAACGGAAGATATTTTTTCACCATAGCCTCTATGGGCTTCCAAATATCACTTTGCCAATTCCACAAGAACAGCCTTAGCGAAAGGCTTCTTGATGGGAAAGATGTAACTCTGTGAGATGAATTAACAGAACACAGAGCAGTTTCTCAGAAAGCTTCCTTCCGGTTTTGAACGGAAGATATTTCCTTTTTCACCATAGCCCTCTAAGGGCTTCCAAATAGCACTTTCCCAATTCCACAAGAACAGCTTTAGCGAAAGGCTTCTTGAAGGGAAAGATGTAACTCTGTGAGATGAATTCACAGAACACAGAGCAGTTTCTCAGAAAGCTTCCTTCCGGTTTTGAACGGAAGATATTTCCTTTTTCACCATAGCCCTCTAAGGGCTTCCAAATATCCCTTTGCCAATTCCACAAGAACAGCCTTAGCGAAAGGTTTCTTGAAGGGAAAGATGTAACTCCGTGAGATAAATTAACAGAACACAGAGCAGTTTCTCAGAAAGCTTCCTTCCAGTTTTGAACGGAAGGTATTTCCTTTTTCAGAATAGCGCTCAATGGGCTTCAAAATATCCCTTTGCCAATTCCACAAGAACAGCCTTAGCGAAAGGCTTCTTGAAGGGAAAGATGCAACTCTGTGAGATGAATTCACAGAACACAGAGCAGTTTCTCAGAAACCTTCTTTCCAGTTTTGAACGAAAGATATTTATTTTTTCACCATAGCCCTCTATGGGCTTCCAAATATTTCTTTCCGAATTCCACAAGAACAGCCTTAGCGAAAGGCTTCTTGAAGGGAAAGATGTAACTCTGTGAGATGAATTCACAGAACACAGAGCAGTTTCTCAGAAAGCTTCCTTCCAGTTTTGAACGGAAGGTATTTCCTTTTTCAGAATAGCGCTCAATGGGCTTCAAAATATCCCTTTGCCAATTCCACAAGAACAGCCTTAGCGAAAGGCTTCTTGAAGGGAAAGATGCAACTCTGTGAGATGAATTCACAGAACACAGAGCAGTTTCTCAGAAACCTTCTTTCCAGTTTTGAACGAAAGATATTTATTTTTTCACCATAGCCCTCTATGGGCTTCCAAATATTTCTTTCCGAATTCCACAAGAACAGCCTTAACGAAAGGCTTCTTGAAGGGAAAGATGTAACTCTGTGAGATGAATTCACAGAACACAGAGCAGTTTCTCAGAAAGCTTCTTTCCAGTTTTGAATGCAAGATATTTCCTTTTTCACCATAGCCCTCTATGGGCTTCCAAATATCCCTTTGCCAATTCCACAAGAACAGCCTTAGCGAAAGGCTTCTTGAAGGGAAAGATGTAACTCTGTGAGATGAATTAACAGAACACAGAGCAGTTTCTCAGAAAGCTTCTTTCCAGTTTTGAACGGAAGATATTTCCTTTTCACCATAGCCCTCTATGGGCTTCCAAATATCACTTTGCCAATTCCACAAGAACAGCCTTAGTGAAAGGCTTCTTGAAGGAAAGATGTAACTCTGTGAGATGAATTAGCAGAACACAGAGCAGTTTCTCAGAAAGCTTCTTTCCAGTTTTGAACGGAAGATATTTCTTTTTCACCATAGCCTCTATGGGCTTCCAAATATCACTTTGCTAATTCCACAAGAACAGCCTTAGCGAAAGGCTTCTTGAAGGAAAGATGTAACTCTGTGAGATGAATTAACAGAACACAGAGCAGTTTCTCAGAAAGCTTCTTTCCAGTTTTGAACGGAAGATATTGGCTTTTTCACCGTAGCCCTCTAAGGGCTTCCAAATATCCCTTTGCCAATTCCACAAGAACAGCCTTAGCGAAAGGCTTTTTGAAGGGAAAGATGTAACTCTGTGAGATGAATTAACAGAACTCAGAGCAGTTTCTCAGAAAGCTTCCTTCCGCTTTTGAACGGAAGATATTTCTTTTTCACCATAGCCTCTATGGGCTTCCAAATATCCTTTGCCAATTCCACAAGAACAGCCTTAGTGAAAGGCTTCTTGAAGGAAAGATGTAACTCTGTGAGATGAATTAACAGAACACAGAGCAGTTTCTCAGAAAGCTTCTTTCCAGTTTTGAACGGAAGATATTTTTTTCACCATAGCCCTCTATGGGCTTCCAAATATCCCTTGCCAATTCCACAAGAACAGCCTTAGCGAAAGGCTTTTGAAGGAAAGATGTAACTCTGTGAGATGAATTCACAGAACACAGAGCAGTTTCTCAGAAAGCTTCTTTCCAGTTTTGAACGGAAGATATTTTTTTCACCATAGCCCTCCATGGGCTTCCAAATATCACTTTGCCAATTCCACAAGAACAGCCTTAACAAAAGGCTTCTTGAAGGGAAAGATGTAACTCTGTGAGATGAATTAACAGAACACAGAGCAGTTTCTCAGAAAGCTTCTTTCCAGTTTTGAACGGAAGATATTTCCTTTTTCACCATAGCCGTCTAGGGGCTTCCAAATATCCCTTTGCCAATTCCACAAGAACAGCCTTAGCGAAAGGCTTCTTGAAGGGAAAGATGTAACTCTGTGAGATGAATTCACAGAACACAGAGCAGTTTCTCAGAAAGATTCTTTCCAGTTTTGAACGGAAGATATTTCCTTTTTCACCATAGCCCTCTATGGGCTTCCAAATATCACTTTGCCAATTCCACAAGAACAGCCTTAGCGAAAGGCTTTTGAAGGAAAGATGTAACTCTGTGAGATGAATTCACAGAACACAGAGCAGTTTCTCAGAAAGCTTCCTTCCGGTTTTGAACGGAAGATATTTTTTCACCATAGCCCTAAGGGCTTCCAAATATCCCTTTGCTAATTCCACAAGAACAGCCTTAGCGAAAGGCTTTTGAAGGAAAGATGTAACTCTGTGAGATGAATTCACAGAACACAGAGCAGTTTCAGAAAGCTTCCTTCCGGTTTTGAACGGAAGATATTTTTTCACCATAGCCCTCTAGGGCTTCCAAATATCCTTTGCCAATTCCACAAGAACAGCCTTAGCGAAAGGCTTTTGAAGGAAAGATGTAACCTGTGAGATGAATTAACAGAACACAGAGCAGTTTCAGAAAGCTTCTTTCCAGTTTTGAACGAAGATATTTATTTTTTCACCATAGCCCTCTATGGGCTTCCAAATATCCTTTGCCAATTCCACAAGAACAGCCTTAGCGAAAGGCTTTTGAAGGAAAGATGTAACCTGTGAGATGAATTAACAGAACACAGAGCAGTTTCTCAGAAAGCTTCTTTCCAGTTTTGAATGCAAGATATTTCCTTTTTCACCATAGCCCTATGGGCTTCCAAATATCCTTTGCCAATTCCACAAGAACAGCCTTAGCGAAAGGCTTCTTGAAGGGAAAGATGTAACTCTGTGAGTTGAATTTACAGAACACAGAGCAGTTTCTCAGAAAGCTTCCTTCCGGTTTTGAACGGAAGATATTTCTTTTTTCACCATAGCCCTATGGGCTTCCAAATATCCTTTGCTAATTCCACAAGAACAGCCTTAGCGAAAGGCTTCTTGAAGGGAAAGATGTAACTCTGTGAGATGAATTAACAGAACACAGAGCAGTTTCTCAGAAAGCTTCTTTCCAGTTTTGAACGGAAGATATTTCCTTTTTCACCATAGCCCTCTATGGGCTTCCAAATATCCCTTTGCTAATTCCACAAGAACAGCCTTAGCGAAAGGCTTCTTGAAGGAAAGATGTAACTCTGTGAGATGAATTAACAGAACACAGAGCAGTTTCTCAGAAAGCTTTTTCCAGTTTTGAACGGAAGATATTTCCTTTTTCACCATAGCCCTCATGGGCTTCCAAATATCCCTTTGCTAATTCCACAAGAACAGCCTTAGCGAAAGGCTTTTGAAGGAAAGATGTAACTCTGTGAGATGAATTAACAGAACACAGAGCAGTTTCTCAGAAAGCTTCTTTCCAGTTTTGAACGGAAGATATTTCCTTTTTCACCATAGCCCTCTATGGGCTTCCAAATATCCTTTGCCAATTCCACAAGAACAGCCTTAGCGAAGGCTTCTTGAAGGGAAAGATGTAACTCTGTGAGTTGAATTTACAGAACACAGAGCAGTTTCTCAGAAAGCTTCCTTCCGGTTTTGAACGGAAGATATTTCTTTTTTCACCATAGCCCTCTAAGGGCTTCCAAATATCCCTTTGCCAATTCCACAAGAACAGCCTTAGCGAAAGGCTTCTTGAAGGAAAGATGTAACTGTGAGATGAATTAACAGAACACAGAGCAGTTTCTCAGAAAGCTTCTTTCCAGTTTTGAACGGAAGATATTTCCTTTTTCACCATAGCCCTCTATGGGCTTCCAAATATCCCTTTGCCAATTCCACAAGAACAGCCTTAGCGAAAGGCTTCTTGAAGGGAAAGATGTAACTCTGTGAGATGAATTCACAGAACACAGAGCAGTTTCTCAGAAAGCTTCCTTCCGGTTTTGAACGGAAGATATTTCCTTTTTCACCATAGCCCTCTAAGGGCTTCCAAATAGCACTTTCCCAATTCCACAAGAACAGCTTTAGCGAAAGGCTTCTTGAAGGGAAAGATGTAACTCTGTGAGATGAATTCACAAAACACAGAGCAGTTTCTCAGAAAGCTTCCTTCCGGTTTTGAACGGAAGATATTTCCTTTTTCACCATAGCCCTCTAAGGGCTTCCAAATATCCCTTTGCCAATTCCACAAGAACAGCCTTAGCGAAAGGCTTCTTGAAGGGAAAGATGTAACTCTGTGAGATGAATTAACAGAACACAGAGCAGTTTCTCAGAAAGCTTCCTTCCAGTTTTGAACGGAAGATATTTCCTTTTTCAGAATAGCGCTCAATGGGCTTCCAAATATCCCTTTGCCAATTCCACAAGAACAGCCTTAGCGAAAGGCTTCTTGAAGGGAAAGATGTAACTCTGTGAGATGAATTAACAGAACACAGAGCAGTTTCTCAGAAAGCTTCTTTCCAGTTTTGAACGAAGATATTTATTTTTTCACCATAGCCCTCTATGGGCTTCCAAATATCCCTTTCCGAATTCCACAAGAACAGCCTTAGCGAAAGGCTTCTTGAAGGGAAAGATGTAACTCTGTGAGATGAATTCACAGAACACAGAGCAGTTTCTCAGAAAGCTTCTTTCCAGTTTTGAATGCAAGATATTTCCTTTTTCACCATAGCCCTCTATGGGCTTCCAAATATCCCTTGCCAATTCCACAAGAACAGCTTTAGCGAAAGGCTTCTTGAAGGAAAGATGTAACTCTGTGAGTTGAATTTACAGAACACAGAGCAGTTTCTCAGAAAGCTTCCTTCCGGTTTTGAACGGAAGATATTTCTTTTTTCACCATAGCCCTCTAAGGGATTCCAAATATCCCTTTGCCAATTCCACAAGAACAGCCTTAGCGAAAGGCTTCTTGAAGGGAAAGATGTAACTCTGTGAGATGAATTAACAGAACACAGAGCAGTTTCTCAGAAAGCTTCTTTCCAGTTTTGAACGGAAGATATTTCCTTTTTCACCATAGCCCTCTATGGGCTTCCAAATATCCTTTGCTAATTCCACAAGAACAGCCTTAGCGAAAGGCTTTTGAAGGAAAGATGTAACCTGTGAGATGAATTAACAGAACACAGAGCAGTTTCTCAGAAAGCTTCCTTCCGTTTTGAACGGAAGATATTTCCTTTTTCACCATAGCCTCTAAGGGCTTCCAAATAGCACTTTCCCAATTCCACAAGAACAGCTTTAGCGAAAGGCTTTTGAAGGAAAGATGTAACTCTGTGAGATGAATTCACAGAACACAGAGCAGTTTCTCAGAAAGCTTCCTTCCGTTTTGAACGGAAGATATTTTTTTCACCATAGCCCTCTAAGGGCTTCCAAATATCCTTTGCTAATTCCACAAGAACAGCCTTAGCGAAGGCTTCTTGAAGGAAAGATGTAACTCTGTGAGATGAATTAACAGAACACAGAGCAGTTTCTCAGAAAGCTTCCTTCCAGTTTTGAACGGAAGATATTTCCTTTTCACCATAGCCCTCTAAGGGCTTCCAAATATCCTTGCCAATTCCACAAGAACAGCCTTAGCGAAAGGCTTGAAGGAAAGATGTAACACTGTGAGATGAATTCAGAACACAGAGCAGTTTCTCAGAAACCTTCTTTCCAGTTTTGAATGCAAGATATTTCCTTTTCACCATAGCCCTAAGGGCTTCCAAATAGCACTTTCCCAATTCCACAAGAACAGCCTTAGCGAAGGCTTCTTGAAGGGAAAGATGTAACTGTGAGATGAATTACAGAACACAGAGCAGTTTCTCAAGCTTCCTTCCGGTTTTGAACGGAAGATATTTCCTTTTTCACCGTAGCCCTCTAAGGGCTTCCAAATATCCTTGCCAATTCCACAAGAACAGCTTTAGCGAAAGGCTTCTTGAAGGAAAGATGTAACTCTGTGAGATGAATTCAGAACACAGAGCAGTTTCTCAGAAAGCTTCTTTCCAGTTTTGAACGGAAGATATTTCTTTTTCACCATAGCCCTAAGGGCTTCCAAATATCCTTGCCAATTCCACAAGAACAGCCTTAGCGAAAGGCTTTTGAAGGAAAGATGTAACTCTGTGAGATGAATTAACAGAACACAGAGCAGTTTCTCAGAAACCTTCTTTCCAGTTTTGAATGCAAGATATTTCCTTTTCACCATAGCCCTAAGGGCTTCCAAATATCCTTTCCAATTCCACAAGAACAGCCTTAGCGAAAGGCTTCTTGAAGGAAAGATGTAACACTGTGAGATGAATTAGCAGAACACAGAGCAGTTTCTCAGAAAGCTTTTCCAGTTTTGAACGGAAGATATTTCCTTTTTCACCGTAGCCCTCTATGGGCTTCCAAATATCCTTGCCAATTCCACAAGAACAGCTTTAGCGAAAGGCTTCTTGAAGGAAAGATGTAACTCTGTGAGATGAATTCAGAACACAGAGCAGTTTCTCAAGCTTCTTTCCAGTTTTGAACGAAGATATTTCCTTTTCACCATAGCCTCTATGGGCTTCAAAATATCCCTTTGCCAATTCCACAAGAACAGCCTTAGCGAAAGGCTTCTTGAAGGAAAGATGTAACTCTGTGAGATGAATTAACAGAACACAGAGCAGTTTCTCAGAAAGCTTCTTTCCAGTTTTGAATGCAAGATATTTCCTTTTCACCATAGCCCTAAGGGCTTCCAAATAGCACTTTCCCAATTCCACAAGAACAGCTTTAGCGAAAGGCTTCTTGAAGGGAAAGATGTAACTGTGAGATGAATTTACAGAAC
>JAKFHT010001574.1:0-26705 GCA_023783455.1 Erythrocebus patas
TATCCTTTTTCAAAAGCCCTCTAAGGGCTTCCAAATATCACTTTGCACATTCCACAGGAACAGTCTTAGTGAAAGGCTTCTTGAAGGAAAGCTGTAACTCTGTGAGATGAATTAAGAGAACACAATGCAGTTTCTCAGAAAGCTTCTATTCCGGTTTTATCTTAGGATATTTCCTTTATCGCCATAACGCCCTATGGGCTTCCAATATCACTTTGCAAATTCCACAAGAACATTCTTAGTGAAAGGCTTCTGGAGGGGAAAACTGTAACTGTGTGAGATGAATTAACAGAACACAAAGCAGTTTCTCGAAAGCTTCTTTCCTGTTTTTAACGGAAGATATTTCCTTTTTCACCATAGCCCTCTATGGGCTTCCAAATATCACTTTGCAAATTCCACAAGAACATTCTTAGTGAAAGGATTCTGGAGGGGAAAACTGTAACTCTGTGAGACGAAATAACAGAAAACGAGGCAGTTTCTCAGAAAGCTTCTTTCCAGTTTTTAACGGAAGATAATTTCTTTTTCACCATAGCCCTCTAGGGCTTCCAAATATCCTTTGCAAATTCCACAAGAACAATCTTAGGGAAAGACTTCTTGAGGTTAAAGATGTAACTCTGTGAGATGAATAAACAGAATACAAAGCAGTTTCTCCAAAAGCTTCTTTTCAGTTTTTATTATAGGATATTTTCTTTTTCACTACTGCCATCAATGGGCTTCCAAATATCACTTTTCAAATTCCACAACAACAGTCTTAGCGAAAGGCTTCTTGAGGGGAAAGCCGCATTTCTGTGAGATGAATTAACAGAACACAAAGCAGTTTCCCACAAAGCTTCTTTCCAGTTTTTAACGGAAGATAATTCCTTTTTCACCATAGCCCTCTATGGGCTTCCAAATATCACTTTGCAAATTCCACAAGAACAGCCTTAGCGAAAGGCTTCTTGAAGGGAAAGCTGTAACTCTGTGAGATGAATTAACAGAACACAAAGCAGTTTCTCAGAAATCTTCTATTCATTTTTTAATGGAAAATATTTCCTTTTCACCATAGCCTCTATGGGCTTCCAAATATCACTTTGTAAATTCCACAAGAAGAGTCTTGTGAAAGGCTTCTTGAGGGAAAGCTGTAACTCTGTGAGATGAATTAACAGAACACAAAGCAGTATCTCAGAAATCTTCTTTCCAATATTTAGCGGAAGATATTTCCTTTTCTCCATAGCCCTCTAGGGCTTCCAAATATCTCCTTGGAAATTCCACAGGAGCAGTCTTAGTGAATGGCTTCTTGAGGACAGCTGTAACTCTGTGAGATGAATTAATAGAACACAATGCAGTTTCTCAGAAAGCTTCTTTTCAGTTTTATCTTAGGATATTTCCTTTTCACCATATCCTCTATGGGCTTCCAAATATCACTTTGCAAATTTTGAAAGAACAGTCTTAGCGAAAGGCTTCTTGAGGAAAGCTGTAACTCTCTCAGATGAATTAAGAGAACACAAGCAGTTTCTCAGAAAGCTTCTTACCAGTTTTTCACGTAAGATATTTCCTTTTTCACCATAGCCCTCTATGGGCTTCCAAATATCACTTTGCAAATTCCACAAGAACATCCTTAGCGAAAGGCTTCTTGAGGGGAAAGCTGTAACTCTGTGAGATGAATTAACAGAACACAAGGCAGTTTCTCAGAAAGCTTCTTTCCAGTTTTAACAGAAGATATTTCCTTTTTCACCATAGCCCTCTGTGGGCTTCCAAATACCACTTTGAAAATATCACAAGAACAGTTCTAGAGAACGGCTTCTTGAGGGGAAAGCTGTAACTCTGTGAGATTAACAGAACACAAAGCAGTTTCTCAGAAAGCTTCTTTTCAGTTTTTATCTTAGCATATTTCCATTTGCACCATAGTTCTCTATGGGCTTCCAAATATCACTTTGCCAATTACAAAAGAACAGTCTTTGTGAAAGGCTTCTTCAGTGGAAGGCTGTAACTCTCTGAGATGAATTAACAGAACAGAAAGCAGTTCTCAGAAAGCTTCTTTCCATTTTTATCTTAGGGTATTTCGTTTTTAACCATAGCCTCTATGGGCTTACAAATATCACTTTGCAAATTCCACAAGAACAGTCTCAGCGAAAGGCATCTTGAGGGGAAAGCTGTAACTCTGTGAAATCAATTAAAAGAACACAAAGCAGATTCTCAGAAAGCTTCTTTTCCGTTTTTATCTGAGCATATTTCCTTTTCACCATCGCCCTCTATGCGCTTCCAAATATCACTTTGCAAATTCACAAGAACAGTTCTAGAGAACGGCTTCTTGAGGGAAAGCTGTAACTCTCTGAGATGAATTAACAGAACACAAAGCAGTTTCTCAAGCTTCTTTTCAGTTTTATCTTAGCATATTTCCATTTGCACCATAGTTCTCTATGGGCTTCCAAATATCACTTTGCCAATTACAAAAGAACAGTCTTTGTGAAAGGCTTCTTCAGTGGAAGGCTGTAACTCTCTGAGATGAATTAACAGAACAGAAAGCAGTTCCTCAAGCTTCTTTCCATTTTTTATCTTAGGGTATTTCGTTTTTAACCATAGCCCTCTATGGGCTTACAAATATCACTTTGCAAATTCCACAAGAACAGTCTCAGCGAAAGGCATCTTGAGGGGAAAGCTGTAACTCTGTGAAATCAATTAAAAGAACACAAAGCAGATTCTCAGAAAGCTTCTTTTCCGTTTTTATCTGAGGATATTTCCTTTTTCACCATCGCCCTCTATGCGCTTCCAAATATCACTTTGCCAGTTCCACAAGAACAGTCCTTGGGAAAGGCTTCTTGAGGAGATAGATGTATCTCTGTGAGATGAATTAACAGAACACAAAGCAGTTTCTCAGAACGATTCTTTCATGTTTTTAACGGAATATATTTCCTTTTTCACCATAACCCTCTATGGGCTTCCAAATATCACCTTGTCAATTCCACAAAAACAGTCTTAGTGAACGGCTTCTGGAGGGGAAAGCTATATTTCTGTGAGGTGAATTATGGGAACACAATGCAGTATCTCAGAAAGCTTCTTTTCGGTTTTTATCTTAGGACATTTCCTTTTTCGCCATAAACCTCTGGGGTTTCCAATATCACTTTGCAAATTCACAAGAACAGTCTTAGTGAACGGCTTCTTGAGGGGAAAGCTGTAACACTGTGAGATGAATTAACAGAACACAAAGCAGTTTCTCAGAAAGCTTCTTTCCAGTTTTTAACAGAAGATATTTAATTTTTTACCATAGCCCTCTATCGGCTTCCAAATATCACTTTGCATATTTCACAAGAACTGTCGTAGCGAACGGCTTCTTGAGGGGAAAGCTGTAACTCTGTGAGATGAATTAACAGAACACAAAGCAGTTTCTCAGAAAGCTTCTTTCCAGTTTTTAACAGAAGATATTTCCTTTTTCACCATAGCCCTCTATGGGCTTCCAAATATCACTTTGCAAATTCACAAGAACAGTCTTAGCGAAAGGCTTCTTGAGGGGAAATCTGTAACTCTGTGAGATGAATTAACAGAACACAAAGCAGTTTCTCAGAAAGCTTCTTTCCAGTTTTTAACGGAAGATATTTCCTTTTCACCATAGCCCTCTATGGGCTTCCAAATATCACTTTGCAAATTCCACAAGAACAGTCTTAGCGAAAGGCTTCTTGAGGAAAGCTGTAACTCTGTGAGATGAATTAACAGAACACAAAGCAGTTTCTCAGAAAGCTTCTTTCCAGTTTTTAACGGAAGATATTTCCTTTTCACCATAGCCCTCTATGGGCTTCCAAATATCACTTTGCAAATTCCACAAGAACAGTCTTAGCGAAAGGCTTCTTGAGGAAAGCTGTAACTCTGTGAGATGAATTAACAGAACACAAAGCAGTTTCTCAGAAAGCTTCTTTCCAGTTTTTAACGGAAGATATTTCCTTTTCACCATAGCCCTCTATGGGCTTCCAAATATCACTTTGCAAATTCCACAAGAACAGTCTTAGCGAAAGGCTTCTTGAGGAAAGCTGTAACTCTGTGAGATGAATTAACAGAACACAAAGCAGTTTCTCAGAAAGCTTCTTTCCAGTTTTTAACGGAAGATATTTCCTTTTCACCATAGCCCTCTATGGGCTTCCAAATATCACTTTGCAAATTCCACAAGAACAGTCTTAGCGAAAGGCTTCTTGAGGAAAGCTGTAACTCTGTGAGATGAATTAACAGAACACAAAGCAGTTTCTCAGAAAGCTTCTTTCCAGTTTTTAACGGAAGATATTTCCTTTTCACCATAGCCCTCTATGGGCTTCCAAATATCACTTTGCAAATTCCACAAGAACAGTCTTAGCGAAAGGCTTCTTGAGGAAAGCTGTAACTCTGTGAGATGAATTAACAGAACACAAAGCAGTTTCTCAGAAAGCTTCTTTCCAGTTTTTAACGGAAGATATTTCCTTTTCACCATAGCCCTCTATGGGCTTCCAAATATCACTTTGCAAATTCCACAAGAACAGTCTTAGCGAAAGGCTTCTTGAGGAAAGCTGTAACTCTGTGAGATGAATTAACAGAACACAAAGCAGTTTCTCAGAAAGCTTCTTTCCAGTTTTTAACGGAAGATATTTCCTTTTCACCATAGCCCTCTATGGGCTTCCAAATATCACTTTGCAAATTCCACAAGAACAGTCTTAGCGAAAGGCTTCTTGAGGAAAGCTGTAACTCTGTGAGATGAATTAACAGAACACAAAGCAGTTTCTCAGAAAGCTTCTTTCCAGTTTTTAACGGAAGATATTTCCTTTTCACCATAGCCCTCTATGGGCTTCCAAATATCACTTTGCAAATTCCACAAGAACAGTCTTAGCGAAAGGCTTCTTGAGGGAAAGCTGTAACTCTGTGAGATGAATTAACAGAACACAAAGCAGTTTCTCAGAAAGCTTCTTTCCAGTTTTTAACGGAAGATATTTCCTTTTCACCATAGCCCTCTATGGGCTTCCAAATATCACTTTGCAAATTCCACAAGAACAGTCTTAGCGAAAGGCTTCTTGAGGAAAGCTGTAACTCTGTGAGATGAATTAACAGAACACAAAGCAGTTTCTCAGAAAGCTTCTTTCCAGTTTTTAACGGAAGATATTTCCTTTTGAGCCAGTCAAAACAGGTTTGAGCCGGTCTGGTCCGGTTTGAGTCCGGTTTGAGCCGGTCAAAACCGGTTTGAGCCGGTCTGGCCTGGTTTGAGTCCGGTTTGAGCAGGTCAAAACCGTTTTGAGCTGGTCTGGTCCGGATAAATATGGTCAAAACCGGTTTGAGTCTGTTTGAGCCGGTCAAAACCGGTTTGAGCCAGTCTGGCCTGGTTTGAGTCGGTTTGAGCGGTCAAAACCGGTTTGAGCAGGTCTGGCCTGGTTTGATTTGGTCAAAACCCGTTTGAGTCGGTTTGAGCTGGTCAAAACCGGTTTGAGCGGTCTGGCCTGGATTGATCCGGTTTGAGCCGGTCTGTTACTGTTTGAGCCGGTCTGGTCTGGTGTGAGCCGGTTTGAGCTGGTCTGTTCCTGTTTGAGCCGGTCTGTTCCTGTTTGAGTCCGGTTTGAGCCGTTCAAAACCGGTTTGAAACCGGTCTGGGCGGTTTGAGTCCGGTTTGAGCCAGTCAAAACCGGTTTGAGAGTCTGGCCTGGTTTGATCTGGTCAAAACCCGTATGAGACGGTTTGAGCCGGTGAAAACCGGTTTGAGATGTTCTGGTCGGTTTGAGCGGTTTGAGCGGTCTGGTCTGGTGTGAGCGGTTTGAGCTGGTCTGTTCCTGTTTGAGCCGGTCTGTTCCTGTTTGAGTCGGTTTGAGCCGTTCAAAACCGGTTTGAGCCGGTCTAGTCCGGTTTGAGTCGGTTTGAGCCAGTCAAAATCGATTGGAGGGTCTGGCCTGGTTTGATCTGGTCAAAACCCGTTTGAGTCGGTTTGAGCAGTTTGAGCCGGTCAAAACCGGTTTGAGATGTTCTGGTCGGTTTGAGCCAGTTTGAGCCGGTCTGGTCTGGCTTGAGCGGTTTGAGCTGGTCTGTTACTGTTTGAGCCGGTCTGTTCCTGTTTGAGTCAGTTTGAGCCATTCAAAACCGGTTTGAGCCGGTCTAGTCGGTTTGAGTCCGGTTTGAGCGGTCAAAACCGGTTTGAGCCTGTTTGTTCCGGTTTGAGTCCTTTTGAGCCAGTCAAAACAGGTTTGAGCCGGTCTGGTCCGGTTTGAGCTGGTCAAAACCGGTTTGAGTCTGGTTTGAGCGGTCAAAACCGGTTTGAGATATTCTGGTCAGGTTTGAGCCGGTTTGAGCCGGTCTGGTCTGGTGTGAGCGGTTTGAGCTGGTCTGTTACTGTTTGAGCGGTCTGTTCCTGTTTGAGTCCGGTTTGAGCCGTTCAAAACCGGTTTGAGCCGGTCTAGTCGGTTTGAGTCAGTTTGAGCCAGTCAAAATCGATTGAGCGGTCTGGTCTGGCTTGAGCGGTTTGAGCTGGTCAAAACCGGTTTGAGTCTGGTTTGAGCGGTCAAAACCGGTTTGAGATGTTCTGGTCGGTTTGAGCCAGTTTGAGCCGGTCTGGTCTGGCTTGAGCCGGTTTGAGCTGGTCTGTTACTGTTTGAGCCGGTCTGTTCCTGTTTGAGTCAGTTTGAGCCATTCAAAACCGGTGTGAGCGGTCTAGTCGGTTTGAGTCCGGTTTCAGCCGGTCAAAACCGGTTTGAGCCTGTTTGTTCCGGTTTGAGTCCTTTTGAGCCAGTCAAAACAGGTTTGAGCCGGTCTGGTCCGGTTTGAGTCGGTTTGAGCCGGTCAAAACCGGTTTGAGCCGGTCTGGCCTGGTTTGAGTCCGGTTTGAGCAGGTCAAAACCGTTTTGAGCTGGTCTGGTCCGGATAAATATGGTCAAAACCGGTTTGAGTCTGTTTGAGCCGGTCAAAACCGGTTTGAGCGGTCTGGTCGGTTTGAGTCAGTTTGAGCCGGTCAAAATTGGTTTGAGCGGTCTGGCCTGGTTTGATTTGGTCAAAACCCGTTTGAGTCCGGTTTGAGCTGGTCAAAACCGGTTTGAGCCGGTCTGGCCTGGATTGATCCGGTTTGAGCCGGTCAAAATTGGTTTGAGCCGGTTTGAGCCAGTCAAAACCGGTTTCAGCGGTCTGGTTCGGTTTGAGCCGGTCTGGTCCGGTTTGAGTCAGTTTGAGCCGGTCAAAACGGTTTGAGCCGGTCAAAACCGGTTTGAGCCGGTCTGGCCTGGTTTGATCTGGTCAAAACCGTATGAGACGGTTTGAGCCGGTGAAAACCGGTTTGAGATGTTCTGGTCCGGTTTGAGCCGGTTTGAGCCGTTCTGGTCTGGTGTGAGTCGGTTTGAGCTGGTCTGTTCCTGTTTGAGCTGTCTGTTCCTGTTTGAGTCCGGTTTGAGCCGTTCAAAACCGGTTTGAGCCGGTCTAGTCCGGTTTGAGTCCGGTTTGAGCCAGTCAAAATCGATTGGAGAGGTCTGGCCTGGTTTGATCTGGTCAAAACCCGTATGAGTACGGTTTGAGCGGTTTGAGCGGTGAAAACCGGTTTGAGATGTTCTGGTCGGTTTGAGGCAGTTTGAGCGGTCTGGTCTGGCTTGAGCCGGTTTGAGCCGGTCTGTTACTGTTTGAGCCGGTCTGTTCCTGTTTGAGTCAGTTTGAGCCATTCAAAACCGGTTTGAGCCGGTCTGGTCGGTTTGAGTCCAGTTTGAGCCGGTCAAAATCGGTTTGAGCCGGTCTGGCCTGGTTTGATTTGGTCAAAACCCGTTTGAGTCCGGTTTGAGCTGGTCAAAACCGGTTTGAGCCGTCTGGTCTGGTGTGAGCCGGTTTGAGCCGGTTTGAGCCATTCAAAACCGGTTTGAGTCTGTTTGAGCCATTCAAAACCGGTTTCAGCGGTCTGGTTCGGTTTGAGCCGGTCTAGTCCGGTTTGAGCGGTTTGAGCCAGTCAAAACCGGTTTGAGCGGTGAAAACCGGTTTGAGTCTGGTTTGAGCCGGTCAAAACCGGTTTGAGCCGGTCTGGCCTGGTTTGATCTGGTCAAAACCGTTTGAGTCCGGTTTGAGCGGTGAAAACCGGTTTGAGATATTCTGGTCGGTTTGAGCCGGTTTGAGCCGGTCTGGTCTGGTTTGAGCGGTTTGAGCTGGTCTGTTCCTGTTTGAGCCTGTCTGTTCCTGTTTGAGTCCGGTTTGAGCCGTTCAAAACCGGTTTGAGCTGGTCTGGTCCGGTTTGAGTCCGGTTTGAGCCAGTCAAAATCGATTGGAGAGGTCTGGCCTGGTTTGATCTGGTCAAAACCCGTATGAGTACGGTTTGAGCGGTGAAAACCGGTTTGAGATGTTCTGGTCAGGTTTGAGGCAGTTTGAGCCGGTCTGGTCTGGCTTGAGCCGGTTTGAGCGGTCTGTTACTGTTTGAGCCTGTCTGTTCCTGTTTGAGTCCAGTTTGAGCCATTCAAAACCGGTGTGAGCGGTCTAGTCGGTTTGAGTCAGGTTTCAGCCGGTCAAAACCGGTTTGAGCCTGTTTGTTCGGTTTGAGTCCGTTTGAGCCGGTCAAAACCGGTTTGAGCCGGTCTGGTCCGGTTTGAGTCCGGTTTGAGCCGGTCAAAACCGGTTTGAGCCGGTCTGGCCTGGTTTGAGTCCGGTTTGAGCAGGTCAAAACCGTTTTGAGCTGGTCTGGTCCGGATAAATATGGTCAAAACCGGTTTGAGTCTGTTTGAGCGGTCAAAACCGGTTTGAGCCGGTCTGGTCTGGTTGAGCCGGTTTGAGCGGTCTAGTCGGTTTGAGCCGGTCAAAATTGGTTTGAGCGGTCTGGCCTGGTTTGATTTGGTCAAAACCCGTTTGAGTCGGTTTGAGCTGGTCAAAACCGGTTTGAGGTCTGGCCTGGTTTGATCCGGTTTGAGCGGTCTGGTCTGGTTTGAGTCGGTTTGAGCCAGTCAAAACCGGTTTCAGCCGGTCTGGTTCGGTTTGAGCGGTTTGAGCGGTCTGGTCGGTTTGAGCCTGTCAAAACCGATTGAAACCGGTCTGGGCGGTTTGAGTCCGGTTTCAGCCGGTCAAAACCGGTTTGAGCCGGTCTGGCCTGGTTTGATCTGGTCAAAACCCGTATGAGACCGGTTTGAGCGGTGAAAACCGGTTTGAGATGTTCTGGTCGGTTTGAGCAGTTTGAGCCGTTCTGGTCTGGTGTGAGCGGTTTGAGCTGGTCTGTTCCTGTTTGAGCGGTCTGTTCCTGTTTGAGTCGGTTTGAGCCTGTCAAAACCGGTTTGAGCCGGTCTAGTCGGTTTGAGTCCAGTTTGAGCCAGTCAAAATCGGTTTGAGCGGTTTGAGCGGTCTGGCCTGGTTTGATCTGGTCAAAACCCGTATGAGTCGGTTTGAGCGGTGAAAACCGGTTTGAGATGTTCTGGTCAGGTTTGAGGCAGTTTGAGCCGGTCTGGTCTGGCTTGAGCCGGTTTGAGCGGTCTGTTACTGTTTGAGCGGTCTGTTCCTGTTTGAGTCCAGTTTGAGCCATTCAAAACCGGTTTGAGCAGTTTGAGCCGGTCTAGTCGGTTTGAGTCCGGTTTCAGCCGGTCAAAACGGTTTGAGCCGGTTTGAGCCGGTCTGGCCTGGTTTGATCTGGTCAAAACCGTTTTGAGCCGGTCAAAACCGGTTTGAGCTGGTCTGGTCCGGTTTGAGCTGGTCTGGTCCGGTTTGAGCGGTTTGAGCCGGTCTGGTCTGGTTTGAGTCGGTTTGAGCCGGTCAAAACCGGTTTGAGCTGGTCTGGTCCGGTTTGAGCTGGTCAAAACCGGTTTGAGTCTGTTTGAGCCGGTCAAAACCGGTTTGAGCGGTCTGGTCGGTTTGAGTCCAGTTTGAGCCGGTCAAAATTGGTTTGAGCCGGTCTGGCCTGGTTTGATTTGGTCAAAACCCGTTTGAGTCCGGTTTGAGCTGGTCAAAACCGGTTTGAGCCGGTCTGGCCTGGTTTGATCCGGTTTGAGCCGGTCTGTTCCTGTTTGAGTCCGGTTTGAGCGGTCAAAACCGGTTTGAGCAGTTTGAGCGGTCTGGCCTGGTTTGATCTGGTCAAAACCCGTATGAGACCGGTTT
The DNA here is from genome assembly GCA_023783455.1 of Erythrocebus patas. Taxonomy (NCBI): domain Eukaryota; kingdom Metazoa; phylum Chordata; class Mammalia; order Primates; family Cercopithecidae; genus Erythrocebus; species Erythrocebus patas. Next base: position 10,009 of record JAKFHT010001574.1, read on the forward strand.
GAGCGGTGAAAACCGGTTTGAGATGTTCTGGTCAGGTTTGAGCGGTTTGAGCGGTCTGGTCTGGTGTGAGCGGTTTGAGCTGGTCTGTTCCTGTTTGAGCCGGTCTGTTCCTGTTTGAGTCGGTTTGAGCCGTTCAAAACCGGTTTGAGCCGGTCTAGTCCGGTTTGAGTCAGTTTGAGCCAGTCAAAATCGATTGGAGAGGTCTGGCCTGGTTTGATCTGGTCAAAACCCGTATGAGTACGGTTTGAGCGGTGAAAACCGGTTTGAGATGTTCTGGTCGGTTTGAGGCAGTTTGAGCCGGTCTGGTCTGGCTTGAGCCGGTTTGAGCCGGTCTGTTACTGTTTGAGCGGTCTAGTCGGTTTGAGTCCAGTTTGAGCCGGTCTGGTCCGGTTTGAGCCATTCAAAACCGGTTTGAGCTGTCTGTTCCTGTTTGAGTCGGTTTGAGCCAGTTTGAGCCGGTCAAAACGGTTTGAGCCGGTCTAGTCCGGTTTGAGTCAGTTTGAGCCAGTCAAAACAGGTTTGAGCCGGTCTGGCCTGGTTTGAGTCCGGTTTGAGCAGGTCAAAACCGTTTTGAGCTGGTCTGGTCCGGTTTGAGCCGTCAAAACCGGTTTGAGTCTGTTTGAGCCGGTCAAAACCGGTTTGAGCAGTCTGGCCTGGTTTGAGTCCGGTTTGAGCCGGTCAAAATTGGTTTGAGCGGTCTGGCCTGGTTTGATCTGGTCAAAACCCGTATGAGTCCGGTTTGAGCCGGTTTGAGCTGGTCTGGTCCGGTTTGAGCCATTCTGGTCTGGTGTGAGCGGTTTGAGCCATTCTGGTCTGGTGTGAGCCGGTTTGAGCTGGTCAAAACCGTTTTGAGCCGGTCTGTTACTGTTTGAGCCGGTCTGGTCGGTTTGAGTCCGGTTTGAGCCGTCAAAACCGGTTTGAGCGGTCTGGTCGGTTTGAGTCCGGTTTCAGCCAGTCAAAACCGGTTTGAGCCGGTCTGGCCTGGTTTGATCTGGTCAAAACCCGTATGAGACCGGTTTGAGCCGGTGAAAACCGGTTTGAGATATTCTGGTCGGTTTGAGCAGTTTGAGCCGTTCTGGTCTGGTGTGAGCGGTTTGAGCTGGTCTGTTCCTGTTTGAGCCTGTCTGTTCCTGTTTGAGTCCGGTTTGAGCCTGTCAAAACCGGTTTGAGCCAGTCTGGCCTGGTTTGAGTCCGGTTTGAGCCAGTCAAAATCGATTGGAGAGGTCTGGCCTGGTTTGATCTGGTCAAAACCCGTATGAGTACGGTTTGAGCGGTGAAAACCGGTTTGAGATGTTCTGGTCCGGTTTGAGCCAGTTTGAGCGGTCTGGTCTGGCTTGAGCCGGTTTGAGCTGGTCTGTTCCTGTTTGAGCCGGTCTGTTCCTGTTTGAGTCAGTTTGAGCCATTCAAAACCGGTGTGAGCCGGTCTAGTCGGTTTGAGTCGGTTTGAGCGGTTTGAGCCAGTCAAAACGGTTTGAGCCGGTCAAAACCGGTTTGAGCCTGTCTGGCCTGGTTTGATCCGGTTTGAGCCAGTTTGAGCCGGTCAAAACCGGTTTGAGCCGGTCTGGTCGGTTTGAGTCCGGTTTGAGCGGTCAAAACCGGTTTGAGCGGTCTGGCCTGGTTTGAGTCGGTTTGAGCAGTCAAAACCGGTTTGAGCTGGTCTGGTCCGGATAAATATGGTCAAAACCGGTTTGAGTCTGTTTGAGCCGGTCAAAACCGGTTTGAGCCGGTCTGGTCGGTTTGAGTCCAGTTTGAGCCAGTCAAAATTGGTTTGAGCGGTCTGGCCTGGTTTGATTTGGTCAAAACCCGTTTGAGTCCGGTTTGAGCTGGTCAAAACCGGTTTGAGCCGGTCTGGCCTGGATTGATCCGGTTTGAGCCGGTCTGGTCCGGTTTGAGTCGGTTTGAGCCAGTCAAAACCGGTTTCAGCGGTCTGGTTCGGTTTGAGCGGTCTGGTCGGTTTGAGCCTGTCAAAACCGATTGAAACCGGTCTGGGCGGTTTGAGTCGGTTTGAGCGGTCTAGTCGGTTTGAGCCAGTCAAAACCGGTTTGAGCGGTCTGGCCTGGTTTGATCTGGTCAAAACCCGTATGAGACCGGTTTGAGCGGTGAAAACCGGTTTGAGATGTTCTGGTCGGTTTGAGCGGTTTGAGCCGTTCTGGTCTGGTGTGAGCGGTTTGAGCTGGTCTGTTCCTGTTTGAGCCGGTCTGTTCCTGTTTGAGTCCGGTTTGAGCCGTTCAAAACCGGTTTGAGCCGGTCTAGTCGGTTTGAGTCCGGTTTGAGCCAGTCAAAATCGATTGGAGAGGTCTGGCCTGGTTTGATCTGGTCAAAACCCGTATGAGTCGGTTTGAGCCGGTGAAAACCGGTTTGAGATGTTCTGGTCAGGTTTGAGCAGTTTGAGCGGTCTGGTCTGGCTTGAGCCGGTTTGAGCAGTCTGTTACTGTTTGAGCCGGTCTGTTCCTGTTTGAGTCCAGTTTGAGCCATTCAAAACCGGTTTGAGCCGGTCTGGTCGGTTTGAGTCAGTTTCAGCCGGTCAAAACCGGTTTGAGCCTGTTTGTTCGGTTTGAGTCCTTTTGAGCCAGTCAAAACAGGTTTGAGCGGTCTGGTCGGTTTGAGTCCGGTTTGAGCCAGTCAAAACCGGTTTGAGCCGGTCTGGCCTGGTTTGAGTCCGGTTTGAGCAGGTCAAAACCGTTTTGAGCTGGTCTGGTCCGGATAAATATGGTCAAAACCGGTTTGAGTCTGTTTGAGCCGGTCAAAACCGGTTTGAGCGGTCTGGTCGGTTTGAGTCCGTTTGAGCCGGTCAAAATTGGTTTGAGCCGGTCTGGCCTGGTTTGATTTGGTCAAAACCCGTTTGAGTCCGGTTTGAGCTGGTCAAAACCGGTTTGAGCGGTCTGGCCTGGATTGATCCGGTTTGAGCCGTCTGGTCTGGTGTGAGCCGGTCTAGTCGGTTTGAGCCTGTTTGTTCGGTTTGAGTCCAGTTTGAGCCATTCAAAACCGGTGTGAGCCGGTCTAGTCCGGTTTGAGTCAGGTTTCAGCCGGTCAAAACCGGTTTGAGCCTGTTTGTTCGGTTTGAGTCCTTTTGAGCCAGTCAAAACAGGTTTGAGCCGGTCTGGTCGGTTTGAGTCCGGTTTGAGCCGGTCAAAACCGGTTTGAGCTGGTCTGGTCCGGATAAATATGGTCAAAACCGGTTTGAGTCTGTTTGAGCGGTCAAAACCGGTTTCAGCCGGTCTGGTTCGGTTTGAGCGGTCTAGTCGGTTTGAGCCAGTCAAAATTGGTTTGAGCCGGTCTGGCCTGGTTTGATTTGGTCAAAACCCGTTTGAGTCCGGTTTGAGCTGGTCAAAACCGGTTTGAGCAGTCTGGCCTGGTTTGATCCGGTTTGAGCCGGTCCAGTCATGTTTTAGTCCGGTTTGAGCAGGTCAAAACCGGTTTCAGCCGGTCTGGTTCGGTTTGAGCGGTCTGGTCCGGTTTGAGCCTGTCAAAACCGATTGAAACCGGTCTGGGCGGTTTGAGTCGGTTTCAGCCGGTCAAAACCGGTTTGAGCCGGTCTGGCCTGGTTTGATCTGGTCAAAACCCGTATGAGACGGTTTGAGCCGGTGAAAACCGGTTTGAGATGTTCTGGTCCGGTTTGAGCGGTTTGAGCCATTCTGGTCTGGTGTGAGCGGTTTGAGCTGGTCTGTTCCTGTTTGAGCCGGTCTGTTCCTGTTTGAGTCCGGTTTGAGCCGTTCAAAACCGGTTTGAGCCAGTCTGGCCTGGTTTGAGTCCGGTTTGAGCCAGTCAAAATCGATTGGAGCGGTCTGGCCTGGTTTGATCTGGTCAAAACCCGTATGAGTACGGTTTGAGCCGGTGAAAACCGGTTTGAGATGTTCTGGTCAGGTTTGAGCAGTTTGAGCCGGTCTGGTCTGGCTTGAGCCGGTTTGAGCCGGTCTGTTACTGTTTGAGCCGGTCTGTTCCTGTTTGAGTCCAGTTTGAGCCATTCAAAACCGGTTTGAGCCGGTCTGGTCGGTTTGAGTCCAGTTTGAGCCGGTCAAAATCGGTTTGAGCCGGTCTGGCCTGGTTTGATTTGGTCAAAACCCGTTTGAGTCCGGTTTGAGCTGGTCAAAACCGTTTTGAGCCGGTCTGGCCTGGATTGATCCGGTTTGAGCCGGTCCAGTCATGTTTTAGTCCGGTTTGAGCCAGTCAAAACCGGTTTCAGCGGTCTGGTTCGGTTTGAGCCGGTCTAGTCCGGTTTGAGCCTGTCAAAACCGATTGAAACCGGTCTGGGCGGTTTGAGTCCGGTTTCAGCCAGTCAAAACCGGTTTGAGCCGGTCTGGCCTGGTTTGATCTGGTCAAAACCCGTATGAGACCGGTTTGAGCCGGTGAAAACCGGTTTGAGATGTTCTGGTCCGGTTTGAGCCGGTTTGAGCCGTTCTGGTCTGGTGTGAGCCGGTTTGAGCTGGTCTGTTCCTGTTTGAGCCTGTCTGTTCCTGTTTGAGTCCGGTTTGAGCCGTTCAAAACCGGTTTGAGCCGGTCTAGTCCGGTTTGAGTCCGGTTTGAGCCAGTCAAAATCGATTGGAGGGTCTGGCCTGGTTTGATCTGGTCAAAACCCGTATGAGTACGGTTTGAGCCGGTGAAAACCGGTTTGAGATGTTCTGGTCCGGTTTGAGCCAGTTTGAGCCGGTCTGGTCTGGCTTGAGCCGGTTTGAGCGGTCTGTTACTGTTTGAGCCGGTCTGTTCCTGTTTGAGTCAGTTTGAGCCATTCAAAACCGGTGTGAGCGGTCTAGTCCGGTTTGAGTCCGGTTTCAGCCGGTCAAAACCGGTTTGAGCCTGTTTGTTCCGGTTTGAGTCCTTTTTGAGCCAGTCAAAACAGGTTTGAGCCGGTCTGGTCCGGTTTGAGTCCAGTTTGAGCCGGTCAAAACCGGTTTGAGCCGTTCTGGTCTGGTGTGAGTCGGTTTGAGCAGTTTGAGCCGGTCAAAACCGGTTTGAGCTGGTCTGGTCCGGATAAATATGGTCAAAACCGGTTTGAGTCTGTTTGAGCGGTCAAAACCGGTTTGAGCCGGTCTGGTCGGTTTGAGTCAGTTTGAGCCGGTCAAAATTGGTTTGAGCGGTCTGGCCTGGTTTGATTTGGTCAAAACCCGTTTGAGTCGGTTTGAGCTGGTCAAAACCGGTTTGAGCCGGTTTGAGCGGTCTGGCCTGGATTGATCCGGTTTGAGCCGGTCCAGTCATGTTTTAGTCCGGTTTGAGCAGGTCAAAACCGGTTTGAGCCGGTCTGGTTCGGTTTGAGCGGTCTGGTCGGTTTGAGCCGGTTTGAGCCAGTCAAAACCGGTTTGAAACCGGTCTGGGCGGTTTGAGTCCGGTTTCAGCCGGTCAAAACCGGTTTGAGCGGTCTGGCCTGGTTTGAGTCCGGTTTGAGCCGGTCAAAACCGGTTTGAGCTGGTCTGGTCCGGATAAATATGGTCAAAACCGGTTTGAGTCTGTTTGAGCCGGTCAAAACCGGTTTGAGCCGGTCTGGTCGGTTTGAGTCAGTTTGAGCCGGTCAAAACCGGTTTGAGCAGGTCTGGCCTGGTTTGATCTGGTCAAAACCGTTTTGAGCTGGTCTGGTCCGGTTTGAGCCGGTTTGAGCCATTCTGGTCTGGTGTGAGCCGGTTTGAGCTGGTCTGTTCCTGTTTGAGCCGGTCTGTTCCTGTTTGAGTCCGGTTTGAGCCGTTCAAAACCGGTTTGAGCTGGTCTGGTCCGGTTTGAGTCCGGTTTGAGCCAGTCAAAATCGATTGGAGAGGTCTGGCCTGGTTTGAGTCGGTTTCAGCCGGTCAAAACCGGTTTGAGTCTGGTTTGAGCCGGTGAAAACCGGTTTGAGGTGTTCTGGTCAGGTTTGAGGCAGTTTGAGCCGGTCTGGTCTGGCTTGAGCCGGTTTGAGCCGGTCTGTTACTGTTTGAGCCGGTCTGTTCCTGTTTGAGTCCAGTTTGAGCCATTCAAAACCGGTGTGAGCCGGTCTAGTCCGGTTTGAGTCCGGTTTCAGCCGGTCAAAACCGGTTTGAGCCTGTTTGTTCCGGTTTGAGTCCTTTTTGAGCCAGTCAAAACAGGTTTGAGCCGGTCTGGTCCGGTTTGAGTCCGGTTTGAGCTGGTCAAAACCGGTTTGAGCCGGTCTGGCCTGGTTTGAGTCCGGTTTGAGCAGGTCAAAACCGTTTTGAGCTGGTCTGGTCCGGATAATATGGTCAAAACCGGTTTGAGTCTGTTTGAGCCGGTCAAAACCGGTTTGAGCGGTTTGAGCCGGTCTGGTCCGGTTTGAGTCCGGTTTGAGCCGGTCAAAATTGGTTTGAGCCGGTCTGGCCTGGTTTGATTTGGTCAAAACCCGTTTGAGTCCGGTTTGAGCTGGTCAAAACCGGTTTGAGCCGGTCTGGCCTGGATTGATCCGGTTTGAGCCGGTCTGGTCTGGTTTGAGTCCGGTTTGAGCCAGTCAAAACCGGTTTGAGCCGGTCTGGCCTGGTTTGAGTCCGGTTTGAGCAGGTCAAAACCGTTTTGAGCTGGTCTGGTCCGGATAAATATGGTCAAAACCGGTTTGAGATATTCTGGTCGGTTTGAGCCAGTCAAAACAGGTTTGAGCGGTCTGGCCTGCTTTGATCTGGTCAAAACCCGTATGAGACGGTTTGAGCGGTCTGGCCTGGATTGATCCGGTTTGAGCCGGTCTGGTCGGTTTGAGCGGTGAAAACGGTTTGAGATGTTCTGGTCCGGTTTGAGCTGGTCAAAACCGTTTTGAGCTGGTCTGGTCCGGATAAATATGGTCAAAACCGGTTTGAGCCGGTCAAAACCGGTTTGAGCCAGTCAAAACCGGTTTGAGCAGTCTGGCCTGGTTTGATCCGGTTTGAGCGGTCTAGTCGGTTTGAGCGGTTTGAGCTGGTCAAAACCGGTTTGAGCGGTGAAAACCGGTTTGAGCAGGTCAAAACCGGTTTGAGCAGTTTGAGCCGGTCAAAACGGTTTGAGCGGTCTGTTCCTGTTTGAGTCCAGTTTGAGCGGTCAAAACCGGTTTGAGATATTCTGGTCGGTTTGAGTCCTTTTGAGCCAGTCAAAACCGGTTTGAGCCATTCAAAACCGGTTTGAGCTGGTCAAAACCGTATGAGACGGTTTGAGCCGGTCAAAACCGGTTTGAGCCAGTCAAAACCGGTTTGAGCAGTTTGAGCGGTCAAAACCGGTTTGAGCCGGTTTGAGCAGTCAAAACCGGTTTGAGTCTGGTTTGAGCCGGTGAAAACCGGTTTGAGCAGGTCAAAACCGGTTTGAGCAGTTTGAGCGGTCAAAACCGGTTTGAGCCTGTTTGTTCGGTTTGAGTCCGGTTTGAGCCTGTTTGTTCCGGTTTGAGTCCGTTTGAGCCGGTCTAGTCGGTTTGAGCCAGTCAAAATCGGTTTGAGCGGTCAAAACCGGTTTGAGCCATTCAAAACCGGTTTGAGCAGTTTGAGCGGTCAAAACCGGTTTGAGCCAGTCAAAACGGTTTGAGCGGTGAAAACCGGTTTGAGTCTGGTTTGAGCCGGTGAAAACCGGTTTGAGCAGGTCAAAACCGGTTTGAGCAGTTTGAGCGGTCAAAACCGGTTTGAGATATTCTGGTCGGTTTGAGTCCAGTTTGAGCGGTCAAAACCGGTTTGAGATGTTCTGGTCGGTTTGAGCAGGTCAAAACCGTTTGAGTCCGGTTTGAGCGGTGAAAACCGGTTTGAGATATTCTGGTCGGTTTGAGTCCTTTTGAGCCAGTCAAAACCGGTTTGAGCCATTCAAAACCGGTTTGAGCTGGTCAAAACCGTATGAGACGGTTTGAGCGGTCAAAACCGGTTTGAGCCAGTCAAAACCGGTTTGAGCAGTTTGAGCGGTCAAAACCGGTTTGAGCCGGTTTGAGCAGTCAAAACCGGTTTGAGTCTGGTTTGAGCCGGTGAAAACCGGTTTGAGCAGGTCAAAACCGGTTTGAGCAGTTTGAGCGGTCAAAACCGGTTTGAGCCTGTTTGTTCGGTTTGAGTCCGGTTTGAGCCTGTTTGTTCCGGTTTGAGTCCGTTTGAGCCGGTCTAGTCGGTTTGAGCCAGTCAAAATCGGTTTGAGCCGGTCAAAACCGGTTTGAGCCATTCAAAACCGGTTTGAGCAGTTTGAGCGGTCAAAACCGGTTTCAGCGGTCTGGTTCGGTTTGAGCGGTGAAAACCGGTTTGAGTCTGGTTTGAGCCGGTGAAAACCGGTTTGAGCAGGTCAAAACCGGTTTGAGCAGTTTGAGCGGTCAAAACCGGTTTGAGATATTCTGGTCGGTTTGAGCCAGTTTGAGCGGTCAAAACCGGTTTGAGATATTCTGGTCGGTTTGAGTCAGTTTGAGCCGGTCTAGTCGGTTTGAGCAGTCAAAACCGGTTTGAGCTGGTGAAAACCGGTTTGAGCAGGTCAAAACCGTTTGAGTCCGGTTTGAGTCAGTTTGAGCGGTCTAGTCGGTTTGAGCGGTGAAAACCGGTTTGAGTCTGGTTTGAGCCGGTGAAAACCGGTTTGAGCAGGTCAAAACCGGTTTGAGCAGTTTGAGCGGTCAAAACCGGTTTGAGTCTGTTTGAGCGGTCTGGCCTGCTTTGATCTGGTCAAAACCCGTATGAGTCCGGTTTGAGTCCTTTTGAGCCAGTCAAAACGGTTTGAGCCGGTCTAGTCGGTTTGAGTCGGTTTCAGCCAGTCAAAATCGGTTTGAGCGGTCAAAACCGGTTTCAGCGGTCAAAACCGGTTTGAGCAGTTTGAGCGGTCAAAACCGGTTTGAGCTGGTGAAAACCGGTTTGAAACCGGTCTGGGCGGTTTGAGTCAGTTTGAGCCATTCAAAACCGGTTTGAGCAGTCAAAACCGGTTTGAGCAGTTTGAGCGGTCAAAACCGGTTTGAGCTGTCTGTTCCTGTTTGAGTCAGTTTCAGCCAGTCAAAATCGGTTTGAGCCGGTTTGAGCCATTCAAAACCGGTTTGAGCCTGTCTGGCCTGGTTTGATCTGGTCAAAACCGTTTGAGTCGGTTTGAGCAGGTCAAAACCGTTTGAGTCCGGTTTGAGCGGTGAAAACCGGTTTGAGCAGTCAAAACCGGTTTGAGCGGTGAAAACCGGTTTGAGCTGGTCAAAACCGTATGAGACGGTTTGAGCGGTGAAAACCGGTTTGAGCAGGTCAAAACCGGTTTGAGCAGTTTGAGCCGGTCAAAACCGGTTTGAGCTGTCTGTTCCTGTTTGAGCGGTCAAAACCGGTTTGAGATATTCTGGTCGGTTTGAGCAGGTCAAAACCGTTTTGAGCTGGTCTGGTCCGGATAAATATGGTCAAAACCGGTTTGAGCAGTCAAAACCGGTTTGAGCCATTCAAAACCGGTTTGAGCAGTTTGAGCGGTCAAAACCGGTTTGAGCAGTTTGAGCGGTCAAAACCGGTTTGAAACCGGTCTGGGCGGTTTGAGTCAGTTTGAGCCATTCAAAACCGGTTTGAGCAGTCAAAACCGGTTTGAGCAGTTTGAGCGGTCAAAACCGGTTTGAGCTGTCTGTTCCTGTTTGAGCCGGTCAAAACCGGTTTGAGATATTCTGGTCGGTTTGAGCCATTCAAAACCGGTTTGAGCTGGTCTGGTCCGGATAAATATGGTCAAAACCGGTTTGAGATATTCTGGTCGGTTTGAGCCATTCAAAACCGGTTTGAGCAGTCTAGTCGGTTTGAGCAGTCTAGTCGGTTTGAGCAGTCAAAACCGGTTTGAGTCTGGTTTGAGCCGGTGAAAACCGGTTTGAGCAGTCAAAACCGGTTTGAGCAGTTTGAGCGGTCAAAACCGGTTTGAGCTGTCTGTTCCTGTTTGAGTCAGTTTGAGCGGTCTGTTCCTGTTTGAGCCGGTCTAGTCCGGTTTGAGCTGGTCTGGTCCGGATAAATATGGTCAAAACCGGTTTGAGCCGTCAAAACCGGTTTCAGCGGTCAAAACCGGTTTGAGCGGTGAAAACGGTTTGAGCGGTTTGAGCGGTGAAAACCGGTTTGAGTCTGGTTTGAGCCGGTGAAAACCGGTTTGAGCAGGTCAAAACCGGTTTGAGCAGTTTGAGCGGTCAAAACCGGTTTGAGCTGTCTGTTCCTGTTTGAGCGGTCAAAACCGGTTTGAGCTGTCTGTTCCTGTTTGAGCGGTCTAGTCCGGTTTGAGCTGGTCTGGTCCGGATAAATATGGTCAAAACCGGTTTGAGCCTGTCAAAACCGGTTTGAGCCAGTCAAAACGGTTTGAGCGGTGAAAACCGGTTTGAGTCTGTTTGAGCGGTCAAAACCGGTTTGAAACCGGTCTGGGCGGTTTGAGTCAGTTTGAGCCATTCAAAACCGGTTTGAGCCAGTCAAAACGGTTTGAGCCGGTCAAAACCGGTTTGAGCTGTCTGTTCCTGTTTGAGTCCGGTTTGAGCTGTCTGTTCCTGTTTGAGTCCAGTTTGAGCCGGTCTAGTCGGTTTGAGCCAGTCAAAATCGGTTTGAGCGGTCAAAACCGGTTTCAGCGGTCAAAACCGGTTTGAGCAGTTTGAGCGGTCAAAACCGGTTTGAGCGGTTTGAGCGGTTTGAGCTGGTGAAAACCGGTTTGAGTCTGGTTTGAGCGGTTTGAGCCATTCAAAACCGGTTTGAGCAGTCAAAACCGGTTTCAGCGGTCAAAACCGGTTTGAGCTGTCTGTTCCTGTTTGAGTCTGTTTGAGCGGTCTGTTCCTGTTTGAGTCCAGTTTGAGCCGGTCTAGTCGGTTTGAGCCAGTCAAAATCGGTTTGCAAATTCCACAAGAACAGTCTTAGCGAAAGGCTTCTTGAGGAAAGCTGTAACTCTGTGAGATGAATTAACAGAACACAAAGCAGTTTCTCAGAAAGCTTCTTTCCAGTTTTTAACGGAAGATATTTCCTTTTCACCATAGCCCTCTATGGGCTTCCAAATATCACTTTGCAAATTCCACAAGAACAGTCTTAGCGAAAGGCTTCTTGAGGAAAGCTGTAACTCTGTGAGATGAATTAACAGAACACAAAGCAGTTTCTCAGAAAGCTTCTTTCCAGTTTTTAACGGAAGATATTTCCTTTTCACCATAGCCCTCTATGGGCTTCCAAATATCACTTTGCAAATTCCACAAGAACAGTCTTAGCGAAAGGCTTCTTGAGGAAAGCTGTAACTCTGTGAGATGAATTAACAGAACACAAAGCAGTTTCTCAGAAAGCTTCTTTCCAGTTTTTAACGGAAGATATTTCCTTTTCACCATAGCCCTCTATGGGCTTCCAAATATCACTTTGCAAATTCCACAAGAACAGTCTTAGCGAAAGGCTTCTTGAGGAAAGCTGTAACTCTGTGAGATGAATTAACAGAACACAAAGCAGTTTCTCAGAAAGCTTCTTTCCAGTTTTTAACGGAAGATATTTCCTTTTCACCATAGCCCTCTATGGGCTTCCAAATATCACTTTGCAAATTCCACAAGAACAGTCTTAGCGAAAGGCTTCTTGAGGAAAGCTGTAACTCTGTGAGATGAATTAACAGAACACAAAGCAGTTTCTCAGAAAGCTTCTTTCCAGTTTTTAACGGAAGATATTTCCTTTTCACCATAGCCCTCTATGGGCTTCCAAATATCACTTTGCAAATTCCACAAGAACAGTCTTAGCGAAAGGCTTCTTGAGGAAAGCTGTAACTCTGTGAGATGAATTAACAGAACACAAAGCAGTTTCTCAGAAAGCTTCTTTCCAGTTTTTAACGGAAGATATTTCCTTTTCACCATAGCCCTCTATGGGCTTCCAAATATCACTTTGCAAATTCCACAAGAACAGTCTTAGCGAAAGGCTTCTTGAGGAAAGCTGTAACTCTGTGAGATGAATTAACAGAACACAAAGCAGTTTCTCAGAAAGCTTCTTTCCAGTTTTTAACGGAAGATATTTCCTTTTCACCATAGCCCTCTATGGGCTTCCAAATATCACTTTGCAAATTCCACAAGAACAGTCTTAGCGAAAGGCTTCTTGAGGAAAGCTGTAACTCTGTGAGATGAATTAACAGAACACAAAGCAGTTTCTCAGAAAGCTTCTTTCCAGTTTTTAACGGAAGATATTTCCTTTTCACCATAGCCCTCTATGGGCTTCCAAATATCACTTTGCAAATTCCACAAGAACAGTCTTAGCGAAAGGCTTCTTGAGGAAAGCTGTAACTCTGTGAGATGAATTAACAGAACACAAAGCAGTTTCTCAGAAAGCTTCTTTCCAGTTTTTAACGGAAGATATTTCCTTTTCACCATAGCCCTCTATGGGCTTCCAAATATCACTTTGCAAATTCCACAAGAACAGTCTTAGCGAAAGGCTTCTTGAGGAAAGCTGTAACTCTGTGAGATGAATTAACAGAACACAAAGCAGTTTCTCAGAAAGCTTCTTTCCAGTTTTTAACGGAAGATATTTCCTTTTCACCATAGCCCTCTATGGGCTTCCAAATATCACTTTGCAAATTCCACAAGAACAGTCTTAGCGAAAGGCTTCTTGAGGAAAGCTGTAACTCTGTGAGATGAATTAACAGAACACAAAGCAGTTTCTCAGAAAGCTTCTTTCCAGTTTTTAACGGAAGATATTTCCTTTTCACCATAGCCCTCTATGGGCTTCCAAATATCACTTTGCAAATTCCACAAGAACAGTCTTAGCGAAAGGCTTCTTGAGGAAAGCTGTAACTCTGTGAGATGAATTAACAGAACACAAAGCAGTTTCTCAGAAAGCTTCTTTCCAGTTTTTAACGGAAGATATTTCCTTTTCACCATAGCCCTCTATGGGCTTCCAAATATCACTTTGCAAATTCCACAAGAACAGTCTTAGCGAAAGGCTTCTTGAGGAAAGCTGTAACTCTGTGAGATGAATTAACAGAACACAAAGCAGTTTCTCAGAAAGCTTCTTTCCAGTTTTTAACGGAAGATATTTCCTTTTCACCATAGCCCTCTATGGGCTTCCAAATATCACTTTGCAAATTCCACAAGAACAGTCTTAGCGAAAGGCTTCTTGAGGAAAGCTGTAACTCTGTGAGATGAATTAACAGAACACAAAGCAGTTTCTCAGAAAGCTTCTTTCCAGTTTTTAACGGAAGATATTTCCTTTTCACCATAGCCCTCTATGGGCTTCCAAATATCACTTTGCAAATTCCACAAGAACAGTCTTAGCGAAAGGCTTCTTGAGGAAAGCTGTAACTCTGTGAGATGAATTAACAGAACACAAAGCAGTTTCTCAGAAAGCTTCTTTCCAGTTTTTAACGGAAGATATTTCCTTTTCACCATAGCCCTCTATGGGCTTCCAAATATCACTTTGCAAATTCCACAAGAACAGTCTTAGCGAAAGGCTTCTTGAGGAAAGCTGTAACTCTGTGAGATGAATTAACAGAACACAAAGCAGTTTCTCAGAAAGCTTCTTTCCAGTTTTTAACGGAAGATATTTCCTTTTCACCATAGCCCTCTATGGGCTTCCAAATATCACTTTGCAAATTCCACAAGAACAGTCTTAGCGAAAGGCTTCTTGAGGAAAGCTGTAACTCTGTGAGATGAATTAACAGAACACAAAGCAGTTTCTCAGAAAGCTTCTTTCCAGTTTTTAACGGAAGATATTTCCTTTTCACCATAGCCCTCTATGGGCTTCCAAATATCACTTTGCAAATTCCACAAGAACAGTCTTAGCGAAAGGCTTCTTGAGGAAAGCTGTAACTCTGTGAGATGAATTAACAGAACACAAAGCAGTTTCTCAGAAAGCTTCTTTCCAGTTTTTAACGGAAGATATTTCCTTTTCACCATAGCCCTCTATGGGCTTCCAAATATCACTTTGCAAATTCCACAAGAACAGTCTTAGCGAAAGGCTTCTTGAGGAAAGCTGTAACTCTGTGAGATGAATTAACAGAACACAAAGCAGTTTCTCAGAAAGCTTCTTTCCAGTTTTTAACGGAAGATATTTCCTTTTCACCATAGCCCTCTATGGGCTTCCAAATATCACTTTGCAAATTCCACAAGAACAGTCTTAGCGAAAGGCTTCTTGAGGAAAGCTGTAACTCTGTGAGATGAATTAACAGAACACAAAGCAGTTTCTCAGAAAGCTTCTTTCCAGTTTTTAACGGAAGATATTTCCTTTTCACCATAGCCCTCTATGGGCTTCCAAATATCACTTTGCAAATTCCACAAGAACAGTCTTAGCGAAAGGCTTCTCAAGTCTCCACTTGGCCCTCTTCCAGGTTGTACTTCCCTTCTTTTCCTTTCTGTTTTAAAGCCTTTTAATAAACCTTCACTCCTGCTCTGAGAATTACCTCTGTCTCACTTTCTGCCTTATGCCCCTTAGTGGAATTCCTTCTGAGGAAGCAAGAATGGAGGTGCTGCAAACCTATACAGATTCGCCAATGTCTCCAGAACTCGGATGTCTTCCACAGGTAATAACATTGCTTTAAATATTTTCATAATTATATCATGCTAAAAACTAAGTATAACAGTGTCAAATACAAATACAATTAAAGCTTTTGAATTCTATTTTACTTTACAAGGTTTTTAAATCAAGTATGATTTTTCCTGGTGCAATTAAATTATAATTCTTTTCATATTTATATTTAATCATTTTATATAGAATTATTTTATATTTCTAGTACTTATTATTCTAGTATATCTCTTTTAGGCTTACTTTATGTCTCACTTTTATAAAAGTAAGTAAAATATATATTTGATACATTACAATAACTTAGCAAAATGCTCAGGTATAATGCTATTTAAAAATTAATATACCATATTTATATAATAATGCTATAATTTTCTCATAAAATAATAAATCTTTTTAATGTTTGAAATTATAGGATGATAAGTGGTCTTTAATTTATTCCCTTGTTTGAATTTTCAGTAGTGAATATGTTCTTTCAAAAATATTTTTATGATAAATTCCACATGCATACAATAGTGGATTACTTCTAGGTACTCATCATTCATTTCACCAACATCAACACTTGTCCAATTCCTTTTATCTTCACTCACTTCTCCCCATTTCCCCCAACCGCATTCCTGCCACAACTGCTGACTCAAACCGTTCAAAGTTGTTTGGTCAATCCTTTTGTAACAATTTAGTTATGTGCTTTTCCTAAAAATAAGTGGAAGATTATTTTTAAACTTTATTTTATTTTTAAAATTATTTATTTCAATTTTGTGGGTATATAGTAGATGTATGTATTTATGGGGTGCATGAGATGTTCTGGTCGGTTTGAGCCATTCAAAACCGGTTTGAGATATTCTGGTCGGTTTGAGTCAGTTTCAGCCAGTCAAAATCGGTTTGAGCCGGTCTGGCCTGGATTGATCCGGTTTGAGCGGTCTGTTACTGTTTGAGCGGTCTAGTCCGGTTTGAGTCCGGTTTGAGTCAGTTTGAGCCAGTCAAAATCGGTTTGAGCCGTTCAAAACCGGTTTGAGCGGTGAAAACGGTTTGAGCGGTGAAAACCGGTTTGAGATGTTCTGGTCGGTTTGAGTCAGTTTCAGCCAGTCAAAACGGTTTGAGATGTTCTGGTCCGGTTTGAGCAGTCAAAACCGGTTTCAGCGGTCAAAACCGGTTTGAGATGTTCTGGTCGGTTTGAGCAGTCTGGCCTGGTTTGATTTGGTCAAAACCCGTATGAGACGGTTTGAGCGGTGAAAACCGGTTTGAGATATTCTGGTCGGTTTGAGCCGTTCAAAACCGGTTTGAGCAGGTCAAAACCGGTTTGAGCGGTGAAAACCGGTTTGAGATGTTCTGGTCGGTTTGAGTCAGTTTCAGCCAGTCAAAATCGGTTTGAGCCGTTCAAAACCGGTTTGAGCCAGTTTGAGCGGTCTAGTCGGTTTGAGCGGTCTGTTCCTGTTTGAGCGGTCTGGCCTGGTTTGATTTGGTCAAAACCCGTATGAGTCGGTTTGAGCAGGTCAAAACCGGTTTGAGCCAGTCAAAATCGGTTTGAGCCGTTCAAAACCGGTTTGAGCCAGTCAAAACAGGTTTGAGCCGGTGAAAACCGGTTTGAGATGTTCTGGTCGGTTTGAGTCAGTTTCAGCCAGTCAAAATCGGTTTGAGCCGTTCAAAACCGGTTTGAGCCAGTTTGAGCGGTCAAAACCGGTTTGAGCTGGTCTGGTCCGGATAAATATGGTCAAAACCGGTTTGAGATATTCTGGTCGGTTTGAGTCCAGTTTGAGCCGGTCTAGTCGGTTTGAGCTGGTGAAAACCGGTTTGAGATATTCTGGTCGGTTTGAGCCGTCAAAACCGGTTTGAGCTGGTGAAAACCGGTTTGAGATATTCTGGTCAGGTTTGAGCGGTCTGTTACTGTTTGAGCGGTCTAGTCGGTTTGAGTCAGTTTCAGCCAGTCAAAATCGGTTTGAGCCGTTCAAAACCGGTTTGAGCCGGTTTGAGCGGTTTGAGCTGGTCTGGTCCGGATAAATATGGTCAAAACCGGTTTGAGATATTCTGGTCGGTTTGAGTCCTTTTGAGCCAGTCAAAACCGGTTTGAGCTGGTGAAAACCGGTTTGAGCCAGTCAAAATCGGTTTGAGCCGTTCAAAACCGGTTTGAGCTGGTCAAAACCGTTTTGAGCCGGTCTGGTTCGGTTTGAGCGGTGAAAACCGGTTTGAGATGTTCTGGTCGGTTTGAGTCAGTTTCAGCCAGTCAAAACCGGTTTCAGCGGTCTGGTTCGGTTTGAGCCGTTCAAAACCGGTTTGAGCCGGTTTGAGCGGTTTGAGCTGGTCTGGTCCGGATAAATATGGTCAAAACCGGTTTGAGATATTCTGGTCAGGTTTGAGCCAGTCAAAATCGATTGAGAG
>JAKFHT010001575.1:0-26687 GCA_023783455.1 Erythrocebus patas
CGTGACACACAGCATCTGGAAAATCTGGTCCTCCCACACTAATACTGTGCTTTACCAAGGTTCTTAGCAAACGACACAACAGATCATGTCCCGTGCCTGGCTCAGAACAAACCCCAACAGACCTGCAGCTGAGGGTCCTAACTGTTAGAAGGAAAACCAACAAACAGAAAGGACATCCACAACAAAACCCCATCTGTACGTCACCATCATCAAAGACCAAAGGTAGATGAAACCTCAAAGATGGGGAAAAAGCAGTGCAGAAAAGCTGAAAATTCTAAAAATCAGAGCGCCTCTTCCCCTCCAAAGGAACACAGGTCCTCGCCAGCAATGGAACAAAGCTGGATAGAGAATGACTTTGACGAGTTGAGAGTAGAAGACTTCTGACAATCAAACTTCTCCGAGGTAAAGGAGTAAGTACGAACCCAGCGCAAAGAAACTAAAAACCTTGAAAAAAGATTTGAAAAATGGCTAACTAGAATAATCAATGTAGAGAAGTCCTTAAACGACCTGATAGAAATGAAAACCATGAAATGAGAACTACATGACAAATGCACAAGCTTCAACTGGAAGAAGGGGTATCAGTGATTGTACATCAAATGAATGAAATGAAATGAAGCGAGAAGAGAAGTTCAGAGAAAAAAGAGTAAAAAGAAGTGAACAAAGCCTCAGGAAAATTTGGGACTATATGAAATGACCAAATCCATGTCTGATTGGTGTACCTGAAAGTGATGGGGAGAATGGACCCAAGTTGGAAAACACTCTGCAGGATATCATCCAGGAGAACTTCAAAAAAAGAGAATTTTAGACCAATATCCCTGATGAACATCGATGCAAAAATCCTCAATAAAACACTGGCAAACTGAATGCAGCAGCACATCAAAAAGCTTATCCACCATGATCAAGTGGGCTTCATCCCTGGGATGCAAGGCTGGTTCAACATACGCAAATCAATAAATGTAATCCAGCATATAAACAGAACCAAAGACAAAAAACACATGATTATCTCAATAGATGCAGAAAAGGCCTTTGACAAAATTCAACAGCCCTTCATGCTAAAAAGTCTCAATAAATTCGGTTTTCATGGAACGTATCTCAAAATAATAAGAGCTATTTATGACAAGCCCACAGCCAATATCATACTGAATGGGCAAAAACTGGAAGCATTCCCCTTGAAAACTGGAACAAGACAGGGATGTCCTGACTCAAAACTCCCATTCAACATAGTGTTGGAAGTTCTGGCCAGGACAATCAGGCAAGAGAAAGAAATAAAGGGTATTCAATTAGGAGAAGAAGAAGTCAAATTGTCCCTGTTTGCAGATGACAGGATTGTATATTTAGAAAACTTCATTGTCTCAGCACAAAATCTACTTAAGCTGATAAGCAACTTCAGCAGAGTCTCAGGATACAAAATCAATATGCCAAAATCACAAGCATTCTTATACACCAATAACAGACGAACAGAGAGCCAAATCATGAATGAACTACCATTCACAATTGCTTCAAAGAGAATAAAATACCTAGGAATCCAACTTACAAGATATGTGAAGGACCTCTTCAAGGAGAACTACAAACCACTGCTCAGTGAAATAAATTCATACAGCCAACAGACACATGAAAAAAGATGCTCATCACTGGCCATCAGAGAAATGCAAATCAAAGCCACAATGAGATACCATCTCACACCAGTTAGAATGGCAATCATTAAAAAGTCAGGAAACAACAGTTGCTGGAGAGGATGTGGAGAAATAGGAACACTTTTACACTGTTGGTGGGATGGTAAACTAGTTCAACCATTATGGAAAACAGTATGGCGATTCCTCAAGGATCTAGAACTAGATGTACCATATGACCCAGTCATCCCATTACTGGGTATATACCCAAAGGATTATAAATCATGCTGCTATAAAGACACATGCACACGTATGTTTATTGCGGCACTATTCACAATAGCAAAGACTTGGAATCAACCCAAATGTCCATCAGTGACAGACTGGATTAAGAAAATGTAGCACATATACACCATGGAATACTATGCAGCCATAAAAGGATGATCCATAACCTCTTTAGAGACTGGATCTTGGATGCAGAATCCTACGAAGTTCTAGCCACACCTGTCCCTTGTCCTTCAGAGGATGACAAGCATGTTTCATCCCCCCACTACCTCCTGCCTCTAATGCCACCCCACCTAATATAACTCTGAAGCTCCTTGGCCACTGGAGGGTTTTCAGGGCTCCCTTGTCCTGGACTGTTGAGCTGGGGCACCTGGTCCCTGGGGTCTCTGAAGTCACTGGAGGCCCCATTGTTCACTGCCATGCTGTCTCTGCCTCTCTCTGCTTCTCTGTGTCCCTCATCTTCCTCCCATTTCATTCTAACTGGCAAGCCCTGTCCTGCACAGCTTCTTCCTCCACTCCTTGGCTTTCCCCAGATATTCCTTCTAACTAGGCTGACTGTTCTGTTCCCTTCCTGCTAACACTGTGGCCTGGCCCACCTCCCAGGAAATAGGAAAGGCACAGAAATCACCTGGAGTTTCCACTCCTGCCAGGCTTCATCTCAAGCCAATGTCCCCAGGTCACTAAGAGAATGAGCTTCCACTGTATCCCCATCCAGGGCTCTTTCCTTTGTGAGGCTGTTCTGTGGACAAGACTGTGGGACAGGGATAGGCAGCTCCTCCATCCACTCTTATAATTCCCAGACAAGTTCTTCTGGCCTCCTGCACAAACAAAACCAATTTATCCCGATGGTGATTTGCAGTAAAGAAAGATTTTAATGACTCCAAGTCTGCCAAACAGGAGGATGGAGGTTTATTATTACTCAAATCAGCCTCCCTAGTGGATCAGGGGTTAGAGATTTTCAAGGATAGTTTCAGGGGCACAGGACTAAAAAATGGGTACTGCTGACTGTTTCAGGATGGAATCATGCGGGCGGAGGGAAATGATCTGTTTCTGCTTGAATCTGCCTCTAGGTGGGGACCACATGACTGGCTGAGCCATTAGTCATGGGTATGGATGAGGTCAGCTTGCCAGAATGCAAAGAATGAGAAACATCTCAAAAGACCAACCTCAGGTTATACAATAGTGATGTTATCTATAGGAGTAATTAGTTACAAATTTTGAAAACTCTGGCCAAATGACATTTGAGCAGTAAGGGATTATAGAAACTGTGCCTCCATTTTAGCAGAATTCACTTCCCTCCTATAATCTTACTCTCATGGTCTTTCACCAGTTTTACAAAGGCAATCCCTGGGCAAAAGAAGGGTATTAGTGTTATGGAGGAACTATTATCATTCTTGCTTCAAAGTTAAACCATAAACTAAATTCCTCCCATGGTTAGCCTGGCCTATGTCCAGGAATGAGTGAGGACAGCCAGCCTGAGACTAGATGCCAGATGGAGTCAGCCATGCTAGTTTGCTGTCACTGTTGTAATCTTTGCACTGACTCACCAGGGTGTCAGAGGCTGGACAGGCCTGCAGTGCCCAAAGCCCATGGGCTGATTTCACCCATTTCACTCGTGACTCCATCCTCAATCTACCATGGAGTTCACATTCTCCAGTCACTTCCTAGAGATTTCTGGTTTCTTTCAGGCATATAACAAGCTTGAAATTTGTCACTCGGTTCTAACAGTAAGTAAAAAGCTGACCAAACTCAAAAGTCAACAACTCGTTAAAATCCCTAAGAGATTAGCCTGGCACAGTGGCTCATGCCTGTAATCCCAGCACTTTGGGAGGCTGAGGTGGGCAGATCATGAGATCAGGAGATTGAGACCATCCTGGCTAACACAGTGAAAGCCCGTCTCTACTAAAAATACAAAAAAATAGCCAGGCGTGGTGGTGGGAGACTGTAATCCCAGCACTTTGGGAGGCTGAGGTGGGCAGATCATGAGGTCAGGAGATAGAGACCATCCTGGCTAACACAATGAAAGCCAGTCTCTACTAAAAATACAAAAAATTAGCCAGGCGTGGTGGCAGGCGACTGTAGTCCCAGCTGCTCAGGAGGCTGAGGCAGGAGAATGGGGTGAACCCGGGAGGCGGAGCTTACAGTGAGCCAAGATCGTCCCAGTGCACTCCAGCCTCAGCAACAGAGCGAGATTCCATCTCAGAAAAAAAAAAAAAAAAAGGGCTGTTAGAGAAATGAAGAATGCTTTTGATGCTTCCTGGTAGAATGCACACAGCTCAGGAAGGAATCCCTAGCTTGAGGATGTGACAATAGAAACTTCCAAAACTGAAACAGGAAAGTTCAAAAAGAATGGGGAAAAAGTGGAACAACATATTCAACTTCATATTTAATATTTTGTATTGACAATAGCAATTTTTCAATTTTGTAGTTGTGGGACAACTACCAAGGCTGTAACATACACATAATGGGAATACTGGTGGTTTTGGGGACCTGTTGGAGGTGGTCAGGTGGCTGCTACCTGATGGTTTTATGGCCTGTGCTACAAACAATTGTTTCATCCTTATGATGCCATTTTCATAAGTTGGGGTTCTTCATGTGGGGGACACACGAGCTATTGGCTTCTCACTTAGACTCTTCCTAATTCACACAAACTTAAACTCTAGTTGTATTTCCTGAGGTTAACAGAAAATGAAGAAAGCATTTCACATACCTGTTTTGGGCTCCTCCAAATTTTTCCTAACTCTGCACAGAAATTAGAAACAGGGAGTTCTTTCTATATTTACTAACATAACACACATCACTTCTTTTAATTTGGCATCATTCCTCTCTTTATGTAATTGACACACTGACCAGTTCTGTCCTTTTAACGGGACTCTCTCTACTTAAGGACTTGCTAATTTCAAATCACCTTTGGCATCTTTCTTTGAGCATAATGTGATCCTGCTGGAATTCACCCCACACCTAAACCTTAATTGGGTATCAAGAGAAATACTACTAACAGCAATTGATCTTAGATGTTTGGACCATCAGTAAAATTTCCACTTATGACAACCTTTAATGTTTCCTCCAAATTTTGCTGTTGTTGTTGTTACTGGAGTCAGAACATAGCATGAGGTCTAAATTCCTGAGAACTTTTATGGGAAAATTACAGTATTACAAATTGAGCATCCCAAATCTAGAAATCCAAAATCTGAAATGCTCCAAAATCTGACACTTCTGACCACTGATGTGATGCTAAAAAGAAGTGCTAACTGGAGCATTTTGGATTTTAAATTTTTCAGATGTGGGATGCTAAACCAGTACATCTACTGCAAATATTCCAAAATTAAAAAGAAGTTAGAAATCCAAAACACTTGGTTTTAAGCTTTCTGCATAAGGAACACTTTATCTGTATGAACTATAGGCATGAAGCTGCACAGGAGATATCTAGAACCTCCTCATCCTGCATAACTGAAATCGCACAGCCACAGAACAATGCCCTATTGCCCCAGCTCCTGGAAACTACTATTCTACTCTCTGATTCACTCTGGAATCCACTGAGATGAGGGATATAGAGTAGTCAAACTCACAGAATCAGAGAGTAGAATGTCTAATGAGAGAAAGTATCTGCAAGACTTCTTCCCAAATATTGGTCTAATAGTCACCAAAGACATATGGACGATGAGGTCCAGACTTCCATCATCAGTTCATGCTCACAATTTCCACCAGTCAGTTCTGCATTTGCAAACATCCACATGTATTTCTAGAAAGATCCACATGGTCCTCACCTGCCCTCTACAGGGGGAAGGGAGCATCATGGACCCAGAACATGGAACATGGTCTTGGTATAAAGCTATCAGCTCTTGCCTGTCCCCTTCACTCTTTGTAGGTCATTCCTTGGACTCTGCTCTATCTTTAGAGGTCACTGGCTCAAGTCAGTCACTATGAGACAGCTGGGAAAACTGCCCCACCTTGTAGCTCCACTGCCTGATGACTGAACTGACCTCCAGGCTTGACTCTGGTCTCCCCTGTGTTATTTCTGCTGAAGTACACAGTCCCAGGCCAGGCTTCCCAAACCCAAAGGGTTTAAGGACATTGGGAAGTTCCATCATCCATCTCTAGGATGTCCTTGGAAGGGAAGCTGCAGAGAAAGCATATCTTGGGGTACAAAGTAAGACTGAAACTAAGAAGATCCCAGCACTGCATGCTCCAGGTGAGGACCACAGGGTGGGTCAGGCAGGCAGTTGGAGAGGGAGAGACTCAGAGAGGCACCAGGGGCTGTGACTGCTGGTCCCATGTTTTTCCATGACCCAATGCTGCTGCTCAATTCACACTTGGGAAAGTCTGTGCTTCTACAACATAAAGCAGGTAGCCTCACAATCTCTGAGCCCTCAGATTGCCATGCATCTGTCTTGTAACACACACAACTGCCATGGGCTTTTAGGGACTTGGACGTGGGCTGAGAGGTGGGAAATGCCAACTCTGATTGAAAAATGTCTTAGGAGAAATCAAAGGTGCCACACAGGGCAATCTTCTCTCTGTTATCTGCACAGTGGAGACTCCCAAGCCTTCCATCTCCAGCAGCAACTTAAACCCCAGGGAGGCCACGGAGACTGTGATCTTATCCTGTGATCCTGACACTCAGAATGCAAGCTACCTGTGGTGGATAAACGGTCAGAGCCTCCCTATCAGTCCCAGGTTGCAGCTGTCCGAAAACAACAGGACCCTCAGTCTATTTGGTGTCACACAGTATACCACAGGACCCTATGAATGTGAAGTGAAGGGCCCAGTGAGTTCCAGCCGCAGTGACCCAGTCACCCTGAATCTCATCTGTGAGTATCTTCTGTTCCTCTGTGAGCCACGCTGCCATCCCAAATACACATGGCCAGAGGCCAGGCCTCCCAGTCCCTCTCAGGTGCAAGTACAGAGACCTTTACCCCTGGACATCAAAGCTGGCCATGACTACTAAGGGTAGGCTTAGGCTTGATCAACAATGGGAGAGAAGAGGCTGCTCCTGTCATGGGAGACTCAGGGTCCACAGCTTATGATGGAAGAAACAGGTCAATGTCTCAGGGTCCAGATCAGTGAACACAGCAGGGATTTGACTGGGACTTCAGTGTTGTGACTTAGCTCACAGTGTCACTCTGGTCCTTCCACAGACCCTGATTTTCCCTTCCCTCTGACAACATCACCTGTGACTTTATTCTCTTTGCTCCAGATGGTCTGGTTACACCCACCATGTCTTCTTCATACACCTATTACCATACAGGAAGTCCCCAAGCTATCCTGTCTCACAGACTCTCACCCACTGGCAGAGCTTTCTTGCCTGATTGATGGGAAGGTCCAGCAATCAGCACAAGTGTTCTTTATCCCCCAAATCACTAAAACATGTGGAGGGGTCTATGTCTGTTTCATGTATAACTCAGCCACTGGTGGGACAAATCTCATAATCAAGAGGATCATAGTCCCTGGTAAGTGGATCCCTGGAGCATTGCCAATATGTTTTCCAGTGAAGTCTATCTGGCTATCAGGGAAGAGCCACCTGCCCTCTGCAAAGGGAGAGGGAAAATCAAAAACCCAGGACAGGGAATATGTTTCTGCTCCAAAACTACCAGCTTTTGCCTGTACCCTTCACTCCTTCTACATCATTCTTTAGACTATACAGTAACAATGAACAATCTGAAAGGAAATTAAGAAAAGAATTTCCATTCACATTAACATCAAAAGGAATAAAATATTTTGGAATAAGTTTAACCTAAAAGGTCTATGGGTTATAGCCTGAAAACTACAAAAGATTACTGTAAAAATTAAAGATGACATCAATATATGGAAAGACAATTCATTCTCACTGATTAGAAGAATCAATATTGTTAGGAAGACAATATTACCCAAAGTGAGCTGCAGACTGAACGCAATCCCTACCAGAATCCCAGTAACATTTTTTGCAGAATTACAAAAATCTGTCCTAAATTTGACCTGACAGGCTCTTATTGATGACTGCCACAACAGAGACACTGAGGAAAAGATGCAACCATGAAAAGGCAGAAAATTTTGATGACATAGAAAATAGCAATCATTATTTCTCACATCCCAAAGCCTTCAAAAATATACAAGTGCAGCATGGCCAGTATGCAATTGACCAAAAACTAATCACCAAGCTAGAAACATGGTGAGAGAAAAAAAAAAGAGCAAGAATGTATTTGGCCTATCACCTCCCACTTTTGCATACTAATCTGATGCTGAAAAGAAATGCTCACTGGAGCATTTTAGATTTTGAATCTTTCAGATTTGGGATGCTAAATCAGTAAGTATGTGACAAATATTTCAGAATCAAAAAATGTCAGAAATCCAAAACACTTATTGCCCTAAGTCTTATGCATAAGAAATACTCAATCTGTGTGAACTGTAGGCATCGAGCTGTACAGCAGATCTCTAGAACCTCCCCATCTTGCATAACTGAAACTGCACACACATGAACAACTTCTGATTCTCCCCACTCCCAGCTC
This sequence comes from Erythrocebus patas, assembly GCA_023783455.1. Lineage (NCBI taxonomy): Eukaryota > Metazoa > Chordata > Mammalia > Primates > Cercopithecidae > Erythrocebus > Erythrocebus patas. The sequence goes on from JAKFHT010001575.1 coordinate 8,378, forward strand.
CTGGCAACCAGCAGTCTCTTCTCAGATTCACTCTGGAATCCACTTACATGAGATCCCTAGATTAGTCAAACCCATGGAATCGGAGCATAGAGTGTCCAATTAAAGAAAATATTTGCAAAACTTCTCCCCAAATTTGTCTCATATCCATCAAACACACATGGTCCATGAGGACCAGATATCCAGGAGTTAACTCCCACCCTTTCCTCCAGTCAGTTCTGCATTTGCAAATGTCCACTTGTATTTCTGGAAGGATCCACATAGTCCTCACCTGTCCTCTGCAGAAGGAGAGGAAACATAAAGGACCCAGAACATGGAATATGGTTCTGCTACAAAGCCACCAGCTCTTGCCTGTCCCTTCACTCTTTCTAGATCATTTCTTGCACTCTGCTCTATCTTTGGAGGTCACTGGAACAAGTAAGTCATCATGAAACACCTGCAGAAAACTGCCCCACCTTGTGCCTCCACGGCCTGATGACTGAACTGACCTCCAGGCTTGACTCTGGTCTCCCCTGTCTTATTTCTGCTGAAACATCCAGTCCCAGGCCAGGCTGCTTAGTATCTTCAGGGTTTCAGGACAATGGGAATTGCCACTATTACTCATCTCTAGAATGTCCTTGGAAATGGAAGCTGCAGAGAAATCACATCTAGGGGGGCAAAGTAGGACGGAATTTAGAAGGGGCCCAGCAGTTGCACATTCCACGTAAGTAACCCAAGGTGATCCAGTCAGTCAACTGATTAGAGAGAGACTGGGAGTTGTAACAGGGGCTGTGGCTCCCACTGATGTGTCTGTCCGTGACCCAACACTGCTGCTCAATTCACACTTGAGAAAGTCTGTGCTTCCCTAAGACAGAGCAGGCAGCCTCACAGTGTTTGAGTGCTTAGATCATCATGCATCTGTCTTGTGACACCCACACCAGCTATTGACTTTCAAGGACTCGGGTGGGCTGAGAGGTAGGAGATGCCAACTCTGATTGAAGGATGCCTGTGGAGGAATCAAAGGTGCCACACAGGACAATCTTCTCTCTGTTATCTGCCCAGAGGAGCTTCCCAAGCCCTACATCACCAGCAACAACTTCAGCCCCATGGAGAATAAGAATGTTGTAGCCTTAACCTGTGAACCTAAGACTCAGGGCTACATCTACGTGTGGTGGGTAAATAGTCAGAGACTCCCAGTCAGTCCCAGGCTAGAGCAATCCGGTAAAAACAGGATCCTCATTCTAGCCAATGTCATGAGAAATGACACAGGTCCCTATGAATGTGAAATATGGGACCGAGTTGGTAGCATCTGCAGTGAGCCAGTCAACCTGGATGTCCTTTTTATCTTTGGTTCCTCTGTGGACCAGGCCACCAGCAAAAATCCAAATGAACAGAGACCAGGCATCTCAGTCTCTCTCAGGTCCAAGTAAGGACACTTTTATTTCTGGACACTAGGGCTGGCCATGACTCCCTGCCCTGGGAAAACTTGGCTAGGCACAGCCTTAAGCAAGAATATAAAGGGAAGGGCTGTTCTTGTCATGGGAGATTTGGGGTCTACAGCCTGTGATGGGAGAAACACGTGAATACCTCACACCTTGGCTCAGTGAAGACAGAAGGGGTTTGGCTGGGCCTTGAGGGTGTGTCTTGGCTCAGAGGGACACTGGAGTCCCTTTAAGACACCAGAAGCATCCCCTTCCCACAGACGACATCACCTGTGGCTTTATTCTCTTTACACCAGATGGTCCACACGACCCCAGCATTTTCTCTCCATTCACCAATTACCGTTCAGGAGAAAACCTCTTCTTGTCCTGCTTCGCGGACTCTAACCCACCGGCAGAGTATACTTGGACGATTAATGGGAAGTTTCTGCAATCAGGACAAGAGCTCTCTATCCCCAAAATTACTACAAAGCATAGCGGGATCTATGGTTGCTCTGCTCGTAACTCAGTCACTGACAGCGAACGTTCCACATTCCAGAGGATCAAAGTCTCTCGTAAGTGGATCCCTGCATCATTGGCAATAGGGTTTTAGGTTTTACTAGCCATAGGACACCAGGAAAGTTGTTACACTACTCTAAGCTTCTGTCGTTTCATCGGCAAAATGGAAATAATGTCTACCTGACAGGATTATTTTGTGAATTAAATGACGTACAGGTAAAGTATTTAGCACAGGGCCTGGCACATAGGACGTGCCCCTCAACAGTACCTATTTCCATATATATATATATAGATATAGAAAAAGAGGTAACACATAAAACACTAGGACATGGTTACTGACTACTTATGGCAGAGAAAGAAAAAAATACTAAGTGCAAACAATGAACCCTGGTATGTTAGTTTTTACCAACTGAGATGCATCCAGGATGGGATTAGACATATAATTAATCAGGGAAGACACCTGTGAGGGAATGTGGGGCAGGCATGAAGGTAGTATGGGAGAACCCACAGAGCCCTATGCAAAACTGACTCTTGTGAAAAAGAAAGAGAAAGAAGTTTTAGGTATCAATGCAGTTCTAAGAGAGTTTTGCAAGGCTGATGTGGAGTCCTCCAACCACTCACCCATTAAAGTTAAAGAGAGCCTGAGAGAACTAGGCTTGCTTTCATGCCCTTGCTGGGAGCCTGTGGGAAGGAAGCTTTCTGTGCAAAGGAGGTGGTGAATTTGAAATGTACTGACCTGGGCCTTCTGTCAATCAGGTCCCTGCCATAGAGACCTAACAGGGTCTCATTCATGGTTGCCACCACAGAGACACTGAGAAAAAGATGCAACCATGAAAAGGTGGAAAGGTGGAAAGTTCTAATGACATAGAAAATAGTGACTAGCCTTTCTCCCATCTGAAAGCTTTTGGAAATATCTGAGTGCAGTAGAGAATTGACAGAGGACTGATCAAAAACCTAGAAACATGGTGAGAGGGGATAAAAACTGCAAGAATATAATCATCTCCCATCAACTTTCCAACAGAAATAATACATTTCTTGAAGAAACAATTATAGAGTACCTCATGTTACATGCTGGTTCCTGAGGTTCCCCCCTGTAAAATAACATCATCTCCATTCCTTCTTTTCTTTTCTTTCCATGACAGCTCCTTTAAGAAGAGGACATCTATCCTGGCATTATTCGACATAGCAGTCGTGATGTCATTTCTGTATTTCAGGAAGTCTGGCAGGTATGATGGCCTTTTCTCTTGTCCTGTTTCCTGCAGAGCTGACTGCCATGCTTGGGAGAGGGAAAAGACTTATTGGCCTGTATCTGGACTGGATCTTCTCCTTACTCCACCGAACTCCTGCTTCTCAACACTAATTCCTGCAGTTCCCTTTCTCCCTGGCCTTTATGCTGCCTGTACTACAATGCCTTTCAGACTTAATTATCTCTGGCTTCTGCTTGTTTCTTGCTCAGATTCAAATGAGAAACATAATTTCACATTGTGAAACCCTTTTCATTATTTTTAACGTCTCTCAACAGTGTAATTCTTTCCATTCCCATAAAGCTCAACCACTTCTCAAAGTGTTGCTTGACTTCTTGTCTCCAGGCTTTGAAACCTTCCTTGCACATGACTGCCTCATTACCTTTCTAAAATCTAGTTAATTCACTTAATCAAGAATCTCCAGTGTCTACTCTAGCCCATTTGGTAAGCTCAAATTGTTTCTATTTACTAATTCTTCTCACTTCCTTTACCTCTACTTCCTAGTATAATTCCTTCATCCTAATTAGAACTGTCTTCCTACCCATCCCTGCCACTTCACCTATATAGACATAAAATTCTTAGTTTCAAAGCTATGCCTAAAAACAGGGTGAACTCCCCTCCACCATCTGCACTACAGATGTAACCACACCCTTCATCACAAGCAATCTCTGACCTCCTGGAGAACAGACTTTAGGATTAGCCTGTGAACCTGAGACTCAGAACAAAACCTATGTGTGGTTGAGACCTTTTCCTGATGACCAATTCACAAGTTCAGAAAAGATACAGAAATGAAGAAGGCAACGTCCCTACCCCAGGGGACATAAAGCCTAAGACAGGAAATGACACCTGAAAATAATCATGATACCAAAATAGAAAAAAAGTGAAGGCCACAAGAAATCAGAGAAATCTGATGGGAAATATAGCTACACATTGGAATCACTGGAAAACATTTTTAAAAGTGGATGCTCAAGCCCCACCCATGAGTTCCAGTTTAAAGGTCTGGAGAGGGACCCAGGCACTGGTCATTTTTAAGTCTTCCCTGACACTACAAACATGTAATGAGGATGGAGAACTCTTGTTGTAATAGGTAGAATTTAAAACTAAATCAATGATTTTCAGCTAGAAGTACTGGAATTACCTAAGGATCTTTTTGAACATACATGAGACTATATGTTTTGGCCCTAACTATTAATGGGCTACACCAAGAACTCAGTAATCCTGTTGGGAAACAGAAGATGAATGGACAAGTCACCTTATTTGATATATTAAAATATATATAAAGCATTTTCAAATGAGTGATAAGTGATGCTAAACCTTCTCTAAATAATATTTATGGGAATGTTAATAATATGAGTATTCTAGGCTGGGCACAATGGCTCAGGTCTGTAATCCCAGCACTTTGGGAGGCCGAGGCCAGCAGATCATGAGGTCAGGAGATCGAGACCATCCTGGCTAACATGGTGAAACACCGTCTCTACTAAAAACACAAAAACAAAATTAGCGGGGTGTGATGGCAGGCGCCTGAAGTCCCAGGTACTCCAGAGACTGAGGTAGGAGAATGGCGTGAAGGTGGAGTTGGAGCTTGCAGTGAGCAGAGATTCTGCCACTGCACTCCAGTCTGGTCGACAGAGTGAGATTCCATCTCAAAAAAAAAAATATATTAAAATATTTTTTTTAAATGAGTTCTAAAACTGTATGAAATTTCTGGAAATCGAATATGTTATCAGTCATAGTGTCATATGCCACAGAAGTAACTAGATTTCTATGTGAGCTGTGTCTTTACCATAATAAACCTAATAAAAATCTCAGATTTTTAACCATGGTCATTTTAAATCTTTGTCATTCCCAGACAGTTGCTTTGATTCTTCCTCGAAGTATTTACAGTCAGCTACAGTCCAAAATTGCTTTTTCTTCAAGGAGATATATGGAAAAGACTCTGACAACGACTCTTGAATACAAGTTTCTGATAACTTCAAGATCATACCACTGGACTCTCTGAGAACTTTCAAAATTTTAATGAACAGGCTGATACCTTCATGAAATTCAAGACAAAGAAGAAAAACACCTCAGTTTTATTGGACTAAATAATCAAAAGGATAATGTTTTCATAATTTTTTATTTGAAAATGTGCTGATTCTTTGAATGTTTTATTCTCCAGATTTATGAACTTTCTCTTTTAAGCTATTTATACTTTACAGCAATTTGGTAAAGTATACTTTTGTAAACAAAAATTGAAACATTTGTTTTTACTCCCAATCTGAGTGCCTCAGAATTGGGAAACTATTCATGAGTATTCATATGCTTATGGTAATAAAGTTATTTGCACAAGTTCAGTAAGAATCTACTCTCTTTATAACAGGACACATTTGAAAACATTGGTTATGTTACTAAGGCTTTGACTGGGATGTTCTATTTGAGAATATACATAGAATAAACCCATAGGGAATGCAGGGAAAGTCTGAAGTTGGCCTTGTTTGGCTTCCTAGTCTCAAGAGGTTTTTGAAAGTTTAATCTGAGAGTCTTATAAAACTTCTAACAAAGCAAAGTTTAAAAAGATCCTCTATGGTCGATTGCTACTCTTGCTGCACTTAGGTAAAAAATCTAGGCAAGTTTGGTGAGACTCAACCTATTTTGCAAACAAATTCATCCTACTGAAATTATCATTGACAAAAATAGAGAGTCCTATATAGAGAAAAATTATGTTGAAAAGAAAAACTGTAGTACACCTGTTACCATATTGAACCACTGTTCATTATCTTTGAGTATTTATAATCCACTGGTAGACTGGACTGGACCCTGAATTCTTTTAGTTCTTCCAATTCAATTTTCTCCAATGAAATCATTAAGAACAAGAACAGCTCTGTTCCTGAAGCCATATAAGCTAGAGGTGGACAACTCAATGTAAATTTCATGGGAAAACCCTCGTGTCTGAGGTGTGGGCCACTCAGAGCTCACCAAATGTTCAACACCATCACTTAGAGACACTTAAACTGCAAACCACAACAAGTTGATGACTGTACACTGTGGACAGCTTTTCTCAAGATGTCAGAACAAGACTGTCAATCATGATGAGACTCTTACCTCTCTTAATTTGTCCTTGCTTATGCCTGTCTCCTTTGCTTCCCAGAATAATGCTGTACTTAGGATTTCACAAGAAGTAGCTTCTGAGAGTAAGTTAACAGTGTCAGATATATCACATCAACCACATTTTTTTTTTTTTTAAGATGGAGTTTCTCTCTTGTTGCCCACACTGCAGTGCAATGGCACAATCTTGGCCCACTACAACCTCCGCCTCCTGGGTTCAAGTGATTCTCCTGCTTCAGCCTCCCTAGGAGCTGGAATTATAGGCATGTGCAACCACATCAGGCTAACTGTGTATTTTTAGTAGAGACGGGGTTTCTACATGTTGGTCAGGCTGGTCTCAAACTTCCGACCTCAGGTGATCCACACGCCTCGGCTTCCCACAGTACTGGGATTACAGGCGTGAGCCACTGCAAGTGGCTCACACATTTTTACATAACAAGAGATCCTTTAGTCCACCCAAAGGCTGAAGTTAGCTGCATCTTTAACACAACTTTTTCCTCAAATGTATGGAGTTTTTTTAGGCTTCTACTTCTATACTTGCCTATTCTTCTCACTCCCTGTTTTAATTTAACATAGATATGCAATGCTAGAAAATAGAATTGCTCTCTACCAGCTAAACAGGGGAGCCTGTGCAGTTTCTGACACTTCTTATTGTACATGGATAAATACATTGGGTATTATAGAGACTCAGTTGTAAAAATCAACAAATGTGCTGCCTGGTTAAAATGACTAGACTCTTCTGGCTTCTTCTTTGATCTATTCTATTGTAGTTGGTTTGCATCTTGCTTAAGGTGAATATTCCAACCTCATGATATTTTTGTCCTGATAGTCATACTGGTACTCTCCCTCATGTGGTGCAATTTACAAACATTTTTATTTGTGTGCAAATATTTGTGTGCAGCCATCCTTCAAATATCAAATTGTTTCTCTTGGGCTGGAATTCAAAAACTCAAAGAAATGTGTGGTTTATGGGCCAGGCAGTGGCTCACATCTGTAATCCCAGCACTTTGGGAGGAAAAGGCAGGTGGATCACAAGGTCAAGAGTTTGAGACCAGCCTGGTCAATATGGTGAAACCCTGTCTCTACTAAAAATACAAAATTATCCGGGTGTGGTGGCGCACACCTGTAGTCCTGTAGGGAGACCCCTGAAACCATTGCTATGGAATAAAAGATGAAATGCTCCTGATTATTGTAAATACAAAATTGCATGCAGGATTGTGTAAAGACAATGCCAGGATGGGCTGCCAGAATGAGCCAACAGCACGTGATGTACTTCCCCTGCAGAGAGCCTATAAATGGACGTGTAGTCAGGGAGGTTTCACATCACCAAGATTCCTATCCCAGAAAAGCAGATGTTCATAGCTCTGGGAATGGAATGCAACCCTTGTGGAGAGCCTATAAATGGACACATGAGGGGCACCTGTTCATATGGATAAGATAGGGTTATAAATGCCCTTATCTTGCCACGGCTCTTCTAGGTCTCTTTAGGGTTTAGGCATACTCCCTTCTGAGAATTTTTTGGTTTAACTGGTTGTCTAGCTTCACGTCCTGTTTCTATTGATTGTTTGCAACCAGCTTTTCCTGCAACTGTTACTGCTGATTAATATCTTGCTAATCATAGGTTATGGATAGACTGTGTTTCTGTTTTAAGGCTCTGTTAGAAATTGCTGATGCACACACTAGGTTGCAAATTCTCATCTCTGTATACTGTACTTCTGCATACCGATGTTATGTTAAAGAATTACCTTATGCCCATGTGACCATCTCACCTCATAATCAAACCTATGTTAAAGAATTACTTCATCCCCGTGTGACCATCTCACCTCATCATCAAACGACCCTAAATCCCTCACCAACCTACTCCCGCCCTCACTAAACTTAATAATAAATGCTGGTATATCCAGTGCATTGGCGGCATCACAGGACCAGAAGGCATTGATCCCCCGGACCCAGCTATCACTATCTTGTGTATGTCTGTTATTTCTTGACCTGCCAATTCACCTGGGAACAAAGAAAGAGCCCTGTTGCATTGTGGGCTGCTGACCAGATCCCACAATATAATCCCAGCTACTTGTGATGCTGAGGCGGGAGAATCGCTTGAACCCGAAGGCGGAGGCTGCAGTGAGCCGAGATCCTGCCACTGCAATCCAGCCTGGGCCACAGAGAAATACTCCATCTAAAAATAAAAAAAAGTGGGGGGGGGGGGTGGTGCCAAGATAGCTGAATAGGAACAGCACCAGCCTCCAACTCCCAGCGTGAGCAACACAGAAGACGGGTGATTTCTACATTTGCAACTCAGGTATCTGGTTCATCTCACTGGGGTGTCTTGGACAGTGGGTGCAGGACAGTGGGTGCAGCCAAACGATTGAGAGCGGAAACAGGGTGAGGCATCACCTCACTCAGGAAGTGCAAGAGGGAAGGGAATTCCCTTTCCTAGCCAAGGGAAACCGTGACACACAACATCCGGAAAATCTGGTCACTCCCACACTAATACTGTGCTTTACCAAGGATCTTAGCAAAGGACACACCAGGAGATCATGTCCCGCGCCTGGCTCAGAGCAAACTCCAACAGACCTGCAGCCGAGGGTCCTGACTGTTAGAAGGAAAACTAACAAACAGAAAGGACATCCATAACAAAAACCCATCTGTATGTCACCATCATCAAAGACCAAAAGTAGATAAAACCTCGAAGATGAGGAAAAAGCAGTGCAGAAAAGTTGAAAATTCTAAAAATCAGAGCGCCTCTCCCCCTTCAAAGGAACACAGGTCCTCGCCAGCAATGGAACAAAGCTGGACAGAGAATGACTTTGACCAGTTGAGAGAAGAAGACTTCTGACAATCAAACTTCTCCGCGGTAAAGGAGGAAGTACGAACCCAGCGCAAAGAAACTAAAAACCTTGAAAAAAAGATTTGAAAAATAGCTAACTAGAATAATCAATGTAGAGAAGTCCTTAAACGACCTGATAGAAATGAAAACCATGAAATGAAAACTACATGACAAATGTACAAGCTTTAGTAACCAACTCGATCAACTGGAAGAAAGGGTAGCAGTCATTGAAGATCAAAAGAATGAAAAGAAGGGAGAAGAGAAGTTCAGAGAAAAAAGAGTAAAAAGAACTGAACAAAGCCTCAAGAAAATTTGGGACTATGACAAGTCCAAATCTACATCTGATTGGTGTACCTGAAAGTGACGGGGAGAATGGTACCAAGTTGGAAAAAACTCTGCAGGATATCATCCAGGAGAACTTCAAAAAGAGAATTTTAGACCAATATCCCTGATGAACATCGATGCAAACATCCGCAATAAAATACTGGCAAACAGAATCCAGCAGCACATCAAAAATCTTATCCACCATGATCAAGTGGGTTTCATCCCTAGGATGTAAGGCTGGTTCAACATACGCAAATCAATAAATGTAATCCAGCATATAAACAGAACCAAAGAAAAAAACACATGATTATCTCAATAGATGAAGAAAAGGCCTTTGACAAAATTCAACAGCCCTTCATGCTAAAAAATTCTCAATAAATTCGTTAATGATGGAATGTATCTCAAAATAGTAAGAGCTCTTTATCACAACCCACAGCCAATATCATACTGAATGGGCAAAAACTGGAAGCATTCCCCTTGAAAACTGGAACAACACAGGGATGCACTGTCTCACCACTCCCATTCAACATAGAGTTGGGAGTTCTGGCCAGGACAATCAGGCAAGAGAAAGAAATAAAGGGTATTCAGTCAGGAGAAGAAGAAGTCAAATTGTCCCTGTTTGCAGATGACATGATTGTATATTTAGAAAACCTCATCGTCTCAGCCCAAAATCTACTTAAGCTGATAAGAAACTTCATTAGTCTCAGGATACAAAATCAATGTGCCAAAATCACAAGCATTCTTATACACTAATAATAGACAAACAGAGAGCCAAATCATGAATGAACTATCATTCACAATTACTTCAAAGACAATAAAATACCTAGGAATCCAACTTACAAGGGATGTGAAGGACCTCTTCAAGGAGAACTACAAACCACTGCTCAGTGAAATAAATTCATACAGCCAACAGACACATGAAAAAGATGCTCATCACTGGCCATCAGAGAAATGCAAATCAAAGCCACAATGAGATACCATCTCACACCAGTTAGAATGGCAATCATTAAAAAGTCAGGAAACAACAGTTGCTGGAGAGGATGTGGAGAAATAGGAACACTTTTACACTGTTGGTGGGATGGTAAACTAGTTCAACCATTATGGAAAACAGTATGGCGATTCCTCAAGGATCTAGAACTAGATGTACCATATGACCCAGTCATCCCATTACTGGGTATATACCCAAAGGATTATAAATCATGCTGCTATAAAGACACATGCACACGTATGTTTATTGCGGCACTATTCACAATAGCAAAGACTTGGAATCAACCCAAATGTCCATCAGTGACAGACTGGATTAAGAAAATGTGGCACATATACACCATGGAATACTATGCAGCCATAAAAAAGGATGAGTTCCTGTCCTTTGTAGGGACATGGATGCAGCTGGAAACCATCATTCTTAGCAAACTATCACAAGAACAGAAAACCAAACACCGCATGTTCTCACTCATAGGTGGGAAGTGAACAATGAGATCATTTGGACTCGGGAAGGGGAACATCACACACTGGGGCCTATCACGGGGAGGGGGGAGGCGGGAGGGATTGCATTGGGAGTTATACCTGATGTAAATGACGAGTTGATGGGTGCTGACGAGTTGATGGGTGCAGCACAGCAAGATGGCACAAGTATACATATGTAACAAACCTGCACGTTATGCACATGTACCCTAGAACTTAAAGTATAATAATAATAATAACAATAATAAAGAGGACATAAATAAATGGAAGAACATACCATGCTCATGGATAGGAAGAATCAATATCCTGAAAATGGCCATATTGCCCAAGGTAATTTATAGATTCAATGTCATCCCCATCAAGCTACCAATGAGTTTCTTCACAGAATTGGAAAAAACTACTTTAAAGTTCATATGGAACCAAAAAAGAGCCTGTGTTGCCAAGATTATCCAAAGCCAAAAAAACAAAGCTGGAGGCATCACGCTACCTGACTTCAAACTGTACTACAAGGCTACAGTAACCAAAATAGCATGGTACTGGTATCTAAACAGAGAGATAGACCAACGGAGCAGAACAGAGCTCTCAGAAATAATACCACACATCTACAACCATCTGACCTTTGACAAACCTGACAAAAACAAGAAATGGGGAAAGGATTCCCTATTTAATAAATGGTGCTGTGAAAACTGGCTAGCCATAAGTAGATAGCTGAAACTGGATCCCTTCCTTACGCCTTATACAAAAATTAATTCGAGATGGATTAAAGACTTAAATGTTAGACCTACAACCGTAAAAAATCCAAGAAGAAAACCTAGGTAATACCATTCAGGATATAGGCATGGGCAAGGATTCCATGTCTAAAACTCCAAAAGCAAGGGCGACAAAAGCCAAAATTGACAAATGGGATCTAACTAAACTAAAGAGCTTCTGCACAGCAAAAGAAACTACCATCAGAGGCAACAGGCAACCTACAGAATGGGAGAAAATTTTTGCAATCTGCTCATCTGACAAAGGGCAAATATCCAGAACCTACAAAGAGCTCAAACAAATTTACAAGAAAAAGAAAACAACTCCATCAAAATGTGGGTGAAGGATATGAACAGATACCTCTCAAAAGAAGACATTTATGCAGCCAACAGACACATGAAAAAATGCTCATCATCACTGGCCATCAGAGAAATGCAAATCAAAACCACAATGAGATACCATCTCACACCAGTTAAAGTGGTGATCAATAAAAGGTCAGGAAACAACAGGTGCTGGAGAGAGTGTGGAGAAATAGGAACACTTTTACACTGTTGGTGGGACTGTAAACTAGTTCAACCATTGTGGAAGACAGTGCAGCGATTCCTCAAGGATCTAGAACTAGAAATACCATTTGACCCAGCCAACCCATTACTTGGGATATACCCAAAGGATTCTAAATCATGCTGCTATAAACACACGTGCACATATGTTTATTGCAGCACTATTCACAATAGCAAAGACTTGGAACCAACCCAAATGTCCACGAATGACAGACTGGATTAAGAAAATGTGGCACATATACACCATGGAATACTATGCAGCCATAAAAAAGGATGAGTTTGTGTCCTTTGTAGGGACATGGATGCAGCTGGAAACCATCATTCTTAGCAAACTATCACAAAAACAGAAAACCAAACAACACATGTTCTCACTCATGGGTCGGAATTGAACAATGAGAACACTTGGACACAGGATGGGAACATCACACACTGGGGTCTGTTGTAGGGTGGGTGAAGTGGGAGAGATAGCATTAGTAGATATACCTAATGTAAATGACGAGTTAACGGGTGCAGCACACCAACATGGCACATGTATACATATGTAACAAACCTGCACGTTGTGCACATGTACCCTAGAACATAAAGTATAAAAATTTTTTAAGACAAAGGAAATTAAAAAAAGAAAAGAAGAGAAATGATGGAAGCCCAAAACTACAGTTATTGAGACTAATGTTAATTCTTTAAGTTTTAATCATATTCTCACCTAAGTGAGAGTACAGACACTTCAAAATAGAGCCACACACTGGATGTTATATATTCCCACTGAAATTTTAAGGAAGCAGATAGCTCTCAAAACAGATCATATTTTTCTGTTAAAAAAAGATTCCAGTCTACCTGAGTGAGCATAATAAGGAAGTCCCCTCTGCTTTAACTTTTACCAAAATAAGTGACCTGAAGTACTCTGATGTTAACCAATCAATTTATTTCTATGGCTTTGTTTACTGATTCGCATTTGACAAAACCCACTGTTTTGTTATTGTATTGCCAGGGGAGTTATCACTGTATCTGTAGAGGGAGAGCTGCCCCAAATCATAAATGACAAATAAAAGCCAATTACATCTATAACTAAATTTGTTGAAATTTTGTCTTGTCACACATGTTCACAGCAAGCAATGGCCAGTGGAGTCTCTCAGGCTGCATCATTCTCACTCTGACTCTCCTGCCTTTCTCTTTCACTTACAAGGACCTTTATGATGACACTGGGAGACACCCAGATAATCCAGAATAAGCTTTCCATCTCAAGATACTCAACTGCATCACCGTTGAACAGTGTTTTCCAAGAAAAGTAAATGCATGTGTTCCAAGGGTTAGGATGGAATTTTTTTTTTTTTTTTGAGACAGAGTTTCACTCATGTTGCCCCAGCTGGAATGCAGTGGGGTGATCTCAGCTCACTGTAACCTCCACCTCCCAGGTTCAAATGATTCTCCTGCCTCAGCCTCCCAAGTAGCTGGGATTACAGGTGCCCGCCACCATGCCCAGCTAATTTTTGCATTTTAGTAGAAACAGTGTTTCACCATGTTGGCAAGGCTGGTCTCGAACTCCTGACCTCGTGATTTGCCCATCTCGGCCTCCCAAAGTGCTGGGATTACAGGCGAGCCACCGCACCCAGCCCAGATGTGGACATTTTTAAGAGGCCATTATTCTGTCTCATACAGGTCACTTTCATAAACATTACCCACAACAAAATACGTTTTGCCTTCCTTCCATGTCTCACTTTTCTGTCTGCACAAACCACAGTGAAACATACTAGCTCTGCTATGAAGTGGCTGGATGACCCTAGGCCCTCATTTGACCTCCCTCAGCCTCTTTCCTCATCTGCAGTGTAAGGCTGACTCTTACTGCATCAGAAAATGACAGTGGAAGAGTAAATTAACATGTGTAAGACATTAGTCACAGAGCCTGGTACCTGATGAGCCCTCGGTAAACATTCCTTTCAGTCCTTTCCTTTCACCATCCCATTTTTCTTGCCCTCACCCATCTTTTCCTTCAACTCCTTTCTCTTCAGTAACTTTCTCAGTCTAACCTGCCAATTAAAGAGCCACACTACCCATTCTCTCATGACTCTGATGGTGTGTTCTTGTGATAGAGTCTGCTATCCACTCAAGGCAATGGTATTATTTATATGGAGAGGTCTGTTTGCAACAAGAAATCCTTTTTATGTTCACACAAAATTTATACATGATTTCTCTTAACTTACACATACCAGTCTCAATTCTACCCTGTTATTTCATACATGCACTTCATTATTTTATTCTTCAGTCTTTCTCCTTACACCTTAAAAATTAGGATAGTACAAAAACAAAAATAATGGCCTGGGCCAGAAGAGGGTATTCCTTTAGCAAGATGAATGTTTTCTTTTTCAAGATGAATGCTATCTGCAAGGCAGCCCTGAAGCCCATTTCTGGGTTTGGCTTACATCAAAGCCATTCCACTCTAGGACACATTCTTAGATTCCCAGGAGATAATGATTGTCACAGAAGCCACACCCACTCTGAGTATTCCTACTGTTGGGTTAAGGAATGTTTACAGAATGTTGTGTATGAGTTACTCCTCCTAAATTCTTCTACTCCTGGAAGTCAAGCTTCCCAACTAACCAGTTTTATCTCCAGCTGGCCTGCCTGGACCCTGACTGGAAAGTACCTCCCCACTCTGGATGGCCAGGGTGGCACTTTTGCCTATTCCCAAAATTATAAGAGCTCACACACTGATGCAGCACTCACTATGCACCAGGCACTATCCTAAGAGCTTTTCATGTAGCTACAGTCATGACAAAAAATACTAAGTGCCACCATCCCCATTTTTACAGATTAAAAAAAAAAACTGTGGCAGAGAAGTATGTGCCCACTGTCACCTAACTCCATAATTTAACCTCATCCTCCACTTCATCTGGTAAGAGGACACTAAGATTTACAAGGTCTCCTGAATGACATCCACCTTCAAAAATGATTTTTGTCCCATTTACTTTCAGGATTTGACAGCCAGCATTTTGTTTTCTGTCTCATCCTTCACTTATGCACCTGTTCCCTAACACTACACTCACAACTGCACAGCCCTGCATAAAAGCTAGCTTTTAGAAACCTCAATCTTTTTGGAAAAAAGAAAGGCCAGGTTCCAAGTCTCACAAAAGTCATTTTTTATTCTATTGTCAACTATTTGCATGGCCATTCTCTGGCCATAAACAAGTGCACTAGAAACAGAAAGTGTAATGAGAAGAAAGTAGGAGGAGGGTGAGTTTCTAGATAGACACACAGGGAAAAGATTCCAAATCCAGAAAAATTCATAAAATGCACCCAGGGAGTGTGGCTTTGAGCAATGACAGCCTCACCTGCCACGTTCCACGGCTGTTGGCCTCTTACTTCCTTCTCAACCTGCCCTTCCTGGTCTTGCTTTCTTAGACCAATACAAACAACCTGGGAGCTGGGGTCAGATCAGAGCACACAGCACTGAGTGGTAGGGTTGGGAAAGGCAGAAAGGAAGAAGAGTGTTTGACTCATGAAGACCTGACTCACCTAGGTACACATCAACTAGGCAGGCAACAGATTACTGAAGGGCTTTGCAGGACTCATGGTGGTTATCCAGAATGACTGACTGAGGCAAGGGTCTTGAAAAATTGAGTTTTATTGAGCCATAGCTTGAAGGTGCACCCTGGGAAAACATGAGTTGCAAAAACCTCGGTGGCTTGTGTTCTCTCTGAAGACGTTTCAGGAGGCTTAGTATTTATACATTTGATTAAAGGATAGAAGGCAGGTAGGAAGAGATGGAGTGGGCAGAAAAGCAATTGATCTAATCTTCTCTTTCTTCTGTGCCTCAGAAAATAATAAAGTTACAATTGGCATGTCTTTCTTTTGCAAAGAAATCTTGAAATGTTTTGAAGCCAAGAAAAAACAATTTCTTCAGGCAATCATCTGGAGATGCCTGAGATCTTTGGCTTTCCTGTTCACCCCATTCTTTTTCTTTTCTTTCTTTCTTAAGAGAAACAACCTTGCTCTGTCACCTAGACTAGAGAGTACTCACTGCAGCCTTGAACTCCTGGGCTGAAGTGGTCCTCCCACCTTAGCCTCCCAAGTATCTGAGACTATAAGCATGCACCACTGCACCTGGCTAATTTGATTTATTTTGTTTTGTAAAGATGTGGTCTCCCTTTGTTGCTTAGGCTGGTCTTAAACTCCTGGTTTCAAGTGGTCCTCCTGCCTTGGACTCTCAGGCTGGGATTACAGGCCTGTGCAAGCACACCTGGCCCCACAATTCTTCAAAAGCTCTCAGAGAAAGCATTGTAGAAGACCCCTGTGGCTGTATGTTTCATCTGATCCTACATGACTAGGAAGACTCATTCTTAAGAATTCATGTCCCATGGAAAAGGGGATGAAGGCAAATCAGAAAAGGGCAAAGGGAAGTCACAGTAACAAAGGGACAGTATAGTCTTGGAACCGTATTCAAGTCACACAACTGCTGCTTCAATTAGAGTAATTTGTTTGGCAAACATCGCTCTAACCCTTTCAGTTGTATGTTGGCTCCCCTGTAATGTCTGGAGCAGTCTATAGACTAGGTTTCCTAGAGTTTCTGAAGCATCTTCCAATTGCAATGGCAATCTGACACAATTCTCTGAATTGCAGTCTGAACCCAGTGTTCATGTGTACCTTTTGTGTAGTCTACTCATCAACAGGCATAAAGGTTGTTTATGTATAAGTTGCTATGGTTTCTCCAGAAGTTTACATAAGTCATCTAGTTTCAGCTTGCAACGTTTAATCTAAACATCTGACAAAAGGCTAATATCCAGAATCTACAAGAAACTTAAACACATTTAGAAGAAAAAAGCAACCCCATCAAAAAGTGGGCAAAGCACATGAACAGACACTTCTCAAAATAAGACATTTATGTGACCAACAAACATATGAATAAAAGCTCATCATCACTGGTCATTAGAGACATGCAAATCAAAACCACAATGAGACACCATCTCACACCAGTTAGAGTGGTGATCATTAAAAGGTCAGGAAACAACAGATGCTGGAGAGGATGTGGAGAAATAGGAATGCTTTTACACTGTTGGTGGGAGTGTAAATTAGTTCAACCATTGTGGAAGACAGTGTGGCGATTCCTCAGGGATCTAGAACAAGAAATACCATTTGACCCAGTAATCCCATTACTGGTTGTATACCCAAAGGGTTATAGATCATTCTACTATAAAGACACATGCACACATATGTTTATTGCAGCACCATTCACAATAGCAAAAACTTGGAACCAACCCAAATGCCTATCAATGATAGACTGAATAAAGAAAATGTGGTCCATATACACCATGGAATTTGATGCAGCCATAATAAAGGATGAGTTCATGTCCTTTGCAGGGACATGGATGCAGCTGGAAACCATCATTCTCAGCAAACTAACACAGGAACAGAAAACCAAACACTGCATGTTCTCACTCATAAGTGGGAGTTGAACAATGAGAACACTTGGACACAGGACGGGAACATCACACACTGGGGTCTGTTGTAGGGTGGGTGAAGTGGGAGAGATAGCATTAGTAGATATACCTAAATGACGAGTTCATGTCCTTTGCAGGGACATGGATGCAGCTGGAAACCATCATTCTCAGCAAACTAACACAGGAACAGAAAACCAAACACTGCATGTTCTCACTCATAAGTGGGAGTTGAACAATGAGAACACTTGGACACAGGACGGGAACATCACACACTGGGGTCTGTTGTAGGGTGGGTGAAGTGGGAGAGATAGCATTAGTAGATATACCTAAATGACGAGTTCATGTCCTTTGCAGGGACATGGATGCAGCTGGAAACCATCATTCTCAGCAAACTAACACAGGAACAGAAAACCAAACACTGCATGTTCTCACTCATAAGTGGGAGTTGAACAATGAGAACACTTGGACACAGGACGGGAACATCACACACTGGGGTCTGTTGTAGGGTGGGTGAAGTGGGAGAGATAGCATTAGTAGATATACCTAAATGACGAGTTCATGTCCTTTGCAGGGACATGGATGCAGCTGGAAACCATCATTCTCAGCAAACTAACACAGGAACAGAAAACCAAACACTGCATGTTCTCACTCATAAGTGGGAGTTGAACAATGAGAACACTTGGACACAGGACGGGAACATCACACACTGGGGTCT
>JAKFHT010001576.1:0-26681 GCA_023783455.1 Erythrocebus patas
CTTGTGGAATTTGCAAAGTGATATTTGGAAGCCTATAGTGGGTTATGGTGAAAAAGGAAATATCTTCAGTTAAAAACTAGCAAGAAGCTTTCTGAGAAACTGCTTTGTGTTCTGTTAATTCATCTCACACAGTTACAGCTTTCCCCTCAAGAAGTCTTTCGCTAAGACTGTTCTTGTGGAATTTGCAAAGTGATATTTGGAAGCCCATAGAGGGCTATGGTGAAAAAGGAAATATCTTCAGTTAAAAACTGGAAAGAAGCTTTCTGAGAAACTGCTTTGTGTTCTGTTAATTCATCTCACAGAGTTACAGCTTTCTCCTCAAGAAGCCTTTCGCTAAGACTGTTCTTGTGGAATTTGCAAAGTGATATTTGGAAGCCCATAGGGGGTTATGGTGAAAAAGGAAATATTCTAAGATAAAAACCGAAAAGAAGCTTTCTGAGAAACTGCTTTGTGTTCTGTTAATTCATCTCACACAGTTACAGCTTTCCCCTCAAGAAGCGTTTCGCTAAGGCTGTTCTTGTGAATCTGCAAAGTAATATTTGGAAGCCCTTAGAGTGCTATGGAGAAAAGTAAATATCCTAAGATAAAAACTGAAACCAAATTTTCTGAGAAACTGCTTTGTGTTCTCTTAATTCATCTCACAGAGTTACCGCTTTCCCTCAAGAACCCTTTCGCTAACACTGTTGTTGTGGAAAATGCAAAGTGATATTTGGAATCCCATAGAGGGCTATGATGAAAAAGGAAATATCCTAAGATGAAAACTGAAAAGAAGCTTTCTGAGAAACTGCTTTGTATTCCGTTAATTCTTCTCACAGGGTTACAGCTTTCCCCTCAAGAAGTCTTTCACTAAGACTGTTCTTGTGGAGTTTGCAAAGTGATATTTGGAAGCTCATAGGGGGTTACGGTGAAAAATGAAACATCTTCAGTTAAAAACTGGAAAGAAACTTTCTGAGAAACTGCTTTGTATTCTGTTAATTCATCTCACAGAGTTACTGCTTTCCCTTCAAGAAGCCTTTCACTAAGACTGTTCTTGTGGAATTTGCAAAGTGATATTTGGAAGCCCATAAAGGGCCATGTTGAAAAAGGAAATATCTTCAGTTAAAAACTGGAAAGAAGATTTCTGAGAGACTGCTTTTTGTTCTGTTAATTCATCTCACAGAGTTACAGCTTTCCCCTCAAGAAGTCTTTCACAGAGACTGTTCTTGTGGAATTTGCAAAGTGATATTTGCAAGCCCGTAGAGGGGTATGGTGAAAAAGGAAATATCTTCAGTTTAAAACTGAAAAGAAGCTTTCTGAGAAACTGCTTTTTGTTCTGTTAATTCATCTCAGAGGGTTACAGCTTTCTCCTCAGAAGCCTTTCGCTAGGACTGTTCTTGTGGATTTTGGAAAGTGATATTTGGAAGCACATAGTGTGCTATGGTGAAAAAGGTAATATCTTACTTTAAAAACTGGAAAGAAGCATTCTGAGAAACTTTTTTGTGTTCTGTTAATTCATCTACAGAATTACAGATTTCTCCACAAGAAGCCTTTCGCTAAGACTGTTCTTGTGGAATTTGTAATGTGATATTTGCAAGCCTAAAGAGGTCTGTGGTGAAATAGGAAATATCTTCAGTTAAAAACTGGAAAGAAGTCTTGTGAGAAAACGCTTTGTGTTCTGTTAATTCATCTCACAGAGTTGCAGCTTTCCCCTCAAGAATCCTTTCGCTAAGACTGTTCTTGTGGAATTGGCAAAGAGATATTCGGAAGCCCTTGGAGCACTATGGTGAAAAAGGAAATATTTTAAGATGAAAACTGAAAAGAAGCTTTCTGAGGAACTGCTTTCTGTTCTGTTAACTCATCTCAGAGATTTACAGCTTTCCGTTCAAGAAGCCTTTCGCTAAGACTGTTCTTGTGGAAAATGCAAAGTGATATTTGGAATCCCATAGAGGGCTATGATGAAAAAGGAAATATCCTAAGATGAAAACTGAAAAGAAGCTTTCTGAGAAACTGCTTTGTATTCCGTTAATTCTTCTCACAGGGTTACAGCTTTCCCCTCAAGAAGTCTTTCACTAAGACTGTTCTTGTCGAGTTTGCAAAGTGATATTTGGAAGCTCATAGGGGGTTACGGTGAAAAATGAAACATCTTCAGTTAAAAACTGGAAAGAACCTTTCTGAGAAACTGCTTTGTATTCTGTTAATTCATCTCACAGAGTTACAGCTTTCCCTTCAAGAAGCCTTTCGCTAAGTCTGTTGTTGTGGAATTTGCAAAGTGATATTTGGAAGCCCATAAAGGGCCATGTTGAAAAAGGAAATATCTTCAGTTAAAAACTGGAAAGAAGATTTCTGAAAGACTGCTTTTTGTTCTGTTAATTCATCTCACAGAGTTACAGCTTTCCCCTCAAGAAGTCTTTCGCGAAGGCTGTTCTTGTTTAACTTGCAAAGTGATATTTGCAAGCCCATAGAGGGCTATGCTGAAAAAGGAAATATCTTCAGTTTAAAACCGAAAAGAAGCTTTCTGAGAAACTGCTTTTTGTTCTGTTAATTCATCTCAGAGGGTTGCAGCTTTCTCCTCAAGAAGCCTTTCGCTAGGACTGTTCTTGTGGATTTTGGAAAGTGATATTTGGAAGCACATAGTGTGCTATGGTGAAAAAGGTAATATCTTACTTTAAAAACTGGAAAGAAGCATTCTGAGAAACTTTTTTTGTGTTCTGTTAATTCATCTACAGAATTACAGATTTCTCCACAAAAAGCCTTTCGCTAAGACTGTTCTTGTGGAATTTGCAATGTGATATTTGCAAGCCTAAAGAGGTCTATGGTGAAATAGGAAATATCTTCAGTTAAAAACTGGAAAGAAGTCTTGTGAGAAAACGCTTTGTGTTCTGTTAATTCATCTCACAGAGTTGCAGCTTTCCCCTCAAGAAACCTTTCGCTAAGACTGTTCTTGTGGAATTTGCAAAGACATATTTGGAAGCCCTTGGAGCACTATGGTGAAAAAGGAAATATTTTAAGATGAAAACTGAAAAGAAGCTTTCTGAGGAACTGCTTTCTGTTCTGTTAACTCATCTCAGAGATTTACAGCTTTCCGTTCAAGAAGCCTTTCGCAAAGCCTGTTCTTTTGGAATTGGCAAAGTGATGTTTGGAAGCCCATAGAGAGCTATGGTGCAAATGGAAATATCCTAAGATAAAAACCGAAAAGAAGCTTTCTGAGAAACTGCTTTGTCTTCTGTTAATTCATCTCACAGAGTTACAGCTTTCCCCTCAAGAAGCCTTTCTCTAAGACTGTTCTTGTGGAATATGCAAAGTGATATTTGGAAGCCCATAGAGGTCTAAGCTGAAAATGTAATTATGCTAAGATAAAAACGGAAAAGAAGCTTTCTGGGAAATTGCTTTGGGTTCTGTTAGTTCATCTCACAGAGTTACAGCTTTCCCCTCAAGAAGCCGTTCACTAAGACAGTTTTTGTGAAATTTGCAAACTGATATTTGGAAGCCCATAGAGGGCTATAGTGAAAAAGGAAATATCCTAAGATAAAAACTGAAAAGTAGCTTTCTGAGAGACTGCTTTGTGTTCTGTTAATTCATCTCACAGAGTTACAGCTTTCTCCTCAAGAAGCCTTTCGCTAAGACTTTTCTTGTGGAATTTGCAAAGTGATATTTGGAAGCCCAGAGAGGGCTAAGGTGAAAAAGGAAATATCTTCCGTTAAAAACTGGAAATAAGATATCTGAGAAACTGATTTGGGTTCTGTTAATTCACCTCACAGAGTTACAGCTTTCCCCTCAAGAAACCTTTCCCGAAGACTGTTCTTGTGGAATTTGCAAAGTGATATTTGGAAGCTCATAGAGAGCTATGGTGAAAAAGCAAATATCCTAAGATAAAAACCCAAAGGAATCTTTTGAGAAACTTCTTTGTGTTCTGTTAATTCATTTCAGAGAATTACAGCTTTCCCCTCAAGAAGCCTTTCAATAACGCAGTTGTTGTGGGATTTGCAAAGTCTTATTTGGAAACCCTTACTGGGCTATGGTGAAAATGGAAATATCCTAAGATAAAAACCGAAAAGAAGCGATCTGAGAAACTGCTTTGTGTTCTGTTAATTCATCTCACAGAGTTACAGCTTTTCCCTTAAGAAACTTTTCTCTAAGACTGTTCTTGTGGAATTGGCAAAGTGATATTTTGAAGCCCATAGAGGGCTATGGGGAAAAAGGAAATATCGTCAGTTAAAAACTGGAAAGAAGCTTTCTGAGAAACTACTTTGTGTTCTGTTAATTCATCTCACAGAGTTACTGCTTTCCCCTCAAGAAGCCTTCCCCTAAGACTGTTCTTGTGGGATTTGCAAAGTGATATTTGGAAACCCTTATAGAGCTATGGCGAAAAAGAAAATATCGTAAGATAAAAACCGAAAAGATGCTCTGTGAAAAACTGAACTGTGTTCTCTTAATTCATCTCACAGAGTTACAGCTTTCCCCTCAAGGAGCCGTTCACTAAGACTGTTCTTGTGGAATTTGCAAAGTGATATTTGGAAGCCCATTGAGGGATATGGTGATAAAGGAAATATCCCAAGATGAAAACTGGAAAGAAGCTTTCTGAGAAACTGCTTTGTGTTCTATTAATTCATCTCACAGGGTTACAGCTTTCTCCCAACGAAGATTTTCGCTAAGACTGTTCTTGTGGAATTTGCACAGTGATATTTGAAAGCCCTTACAGGGCTACGGTGAAAAAGAAAACATCTTCCGTTAAAAACTGAAAAGAAGATTTCTGAGAAACTGTTTTGTGTCTGTTAATTCATCTTACAGATTTACATCTTTCTCCTCAAAAAGCCTTTCGCTAAGACTGTTCTTGTGGAATTTTCAAAGTGATATTTGGAAGCCCATAGAGGGCTATGGTGAAAAAGGAAATAGCTTCCGTTAAAAACTGGAAAGAATCTTTCTGAGAAACTGCTTTGTGTTCTGTTAATTCAACTCACAGAGTTACAGCTTTCTCCGCAAGAAACCGTTCACTAAGGCTGTTCTTGTGGAATTTGCAAAGTGATATTTGGAAGCCCATAGAGGGCTATGTTGAAAAAGGAAATATCCTAAGATAAAAACTGAAAAGAAGGTATCTGAGAAACGGCTTTGTGTTCTGTTAATGATCTCACAGAGTTACAGCTTTCCCTTCTAGAAGCCTTTCACTAAGTCTGTTCTTGTGGAATTTGCAAAGGGAAATTTGGAAGCCCATAGAGGGCTATGATGCAAAAGGAAATATCTCCGGTAAAAAACTGGAAAGAAGCTTTCTGAGAAACTGCTTTGTGTTCTGTTAATTCATCTCACAGAGTTACAGCTTTCCCCTGAAGAAACTTTTCGCTAAGACTGTGCTTGTGGAATTTGTAAAGTGATATTTGGAAGCCCATAGAGGGCTATGGTGAAAAAGGAAATATCCGAAGATAAAAACTGAAAAGAAGCTTTCTGAGGAACTGCTTTGGGTTCTGTTAATTCATCTCCTAGAGTTACAGCTTTTCCCTCAAGAAGCCTTTCGCGAAGAATGTTCTTCTGGAATTTGCAAAGAGATATTTGGAAGCCCATACGGGGCTCTGGTGGAAAAGGAAATATCTTCCATTAAAAACTGGAAAGAAGCTTTCTGAAGGACTGCTTTGTGTTCTATTAATTCATGTCACAGAGTAACAGCTTTCCCCTCAAGAAGCCTTTCGCTAAGACTGTTCTGGTGGAATTTGCAAAGTGATATTTGGAAGCCCATCGAGGGCTATGGTAAATAAGGAAATATCTTCTGTGAAAAACTTAAAAGAAACTTTCTGAGAAACTGCTTGGTGTTCTGCTATTTCATCTCACTGAGTTACAGCTTTCCCCTAAAGAAGCCGTTCACTGAGACTGTTCTTGTGGAATTTGCAAAGTGATATTGGAAGCCCATAGAGTATTATGGCGAAAAAGGTAATTTCCTAAGATAAAAACCGAAAAGAAGCTTTCTGAGAAACTGCATTGTATTCTCTTAATTCATCTCACAGAGTTACAGCTTTCCTCAAGAAGCCTTTCACTAAGACTGTTCTTGTGGAATTTGCAAGGTGATATTTGGAAGCCCTTAGAGGGCTATGGTGAAAAGGAAATATCTTCCGTTAAAAACTGGAAAGAAGCTTTCTGAGAAACTGCTTTGTGTTCTGTTAATTCATCTCACAGAGTTACAGCTTTCCCTCAAGAAGCCTTTCAATAACGCAGTTGTTGTGGGATTTGCAAAGTGATAATTGGAAGCCCTTAGAGGGCTCTGGTGAAAAAGAAAATATCTTCCATGAAAAACTTGAGAGAAGATTTCTGAGAATCTGCTTTGTGTTTTCTTAAATGATCTCACAGAGTTACAGCTTTACACTCAAGAAGCCTTTCCCTAAGACTGTTCTTGTGGAATTTGCAAAGTGATATTTGGAAGCCCATAGAGAGCTGTGGCAAAAAAGAAAATATCTTCCGTTAAAAACTGGAAAGAAGATTTCTGAGAAACTGCTGTGGGTTCTGTTAATTCATCTCACAGAGTTACAGCTTTCCCCTCAAGAAGCCTTTCCCCAAGACGGTTTTTGTGGAATTTGAAAGTGATTTTTTGAAGCTCATAGAGGGTTATGGTGAAAAAGGAAATATCCTAAGATAAAACCTGGAAAGAGGCTTTCTGAGAAACTGTTTTGTGTTCTGTTAATTCATCGCACAGAGTTTCAGCTTTCCTCAAGAAGCCTTTCTAAGACTGTTCTTGTGGAATTGGCAAAGTGATATTTGGAAGCCCATAGAGGGCTATGGTGAAAAGGAAATATCCTAAGATAAAAACTGGAAAGAAGCTTTCTGAGAAACTACTTTGTGTTCTGTTAATTCATCTTACAGATTTACATCTTTCTCCTCAAAAGCCTTTCGCTAAGACTGTTCTTGTGGAATTTGCAAAGTGATATTTGGAAACCCATAGAGGGCTAAGGTGAAAAGGAAATATCTTCCGTTAAAAACTGGAAAGAAGATTTCTGAGAAACTGCTTTGTGTTCTGTTAATTGATCTCAGAGAGTTACAGCTTTCCCTCAAGAAGCCTTCCTAAGACTGTTCTTGTGGAATTTCAAAGTGATATTTGGAAGCCCATAGGGCTATGGTGAAAAGGAAATATCCTAAGATAAAAACCGAAAAGAAGCTTTCTGAGAAACTACTTTGTGTTCTCTTAATTCATCTCACAGAGTTACATCTTTCCCTTCAAGAAGCCTTTCACTAAGACTGTTCTTGTGGAATTTGCAAAGTGATATTTGGAAGCCCATAGAGGGATATGGTGAAAAAGAAAATATCTTCCGTTAAAAACTGGAAAGAAGCTTTCTGAGAAACTGTTTTGTGTTCTGTTAATTCATCTCACAGAGTTACAGCTTTCCCCTCAAGAAGCCTTTCGCTAAGACTGTTCTTGTGGAATTTGCAAAGTGATATTTGGAATCCCATAGAGGGCTAGGGTGAAAAAGGAAATATCTTCCGTTAAAAACTGGAAAGAAGCTTTCTGAGAAACTGCTTTGTGTTCTGTTAATTCATCTCACAGAGTTACAGCTTTCCCCTCAAGAAGCCTTTCACTAAGACTGTTCTTGTGGAATTTGCAAAGTGATATTTGGAAGCCCATACTGGGCTATGGTGAAAAAGGAAATATCCTAAGATAAAAACAGAAAAGAAGCTTTCTGAGAAACTGCTATGCGTTCTGTTAATTCATCTCACAGTGTTACAGCTTTCCCTCAAGAAGCCTTTCTCAAGAAGCCTTTCACTAAGACTGTTTTGTGAAATTAGCAAAGTGATATTTGGAAGCCCATAGAGGGCTATGGTGAAAAGGAAATATCTTCAGTTAAAAACTGGAAAGAAGCTTTCTGAGAAACTGCTTTGTGTTCTGTTAATTCATCTCACAGAGTTACAGCTTTCCCTCAAGAAGCCTTTCGCTAAGACTGTTCTTGTGGAATTTGCAAAGTGATATTTGGAAGCCCATAGAGGGCTATGGTGAAACAGGAAATATCTTCAGTTAAAAACTGGAAAGAAACTTTCTGAGACACTGCCTTGTGTTCTGTTAATTCATCTCACAGAGTTACAGCTTTCCCTCAAGAAGCCTTTCGCTAAGACTGTTCTTGTGGAATTTGCAAAGTGATATTTGGAAGCCCATAGAGGGCTATGGTGAAAAAGGAAATATCTTCAGATAAAAACTGGAATGAGGCTTTCTGAGAAAATGCTTTGTGTTCTGTTAATTCATCTCACAGAGTTACAGCTTTTCCCTCAAGAAGTCTTTCGCTAAGGCTGTTCTTGTGGAATTTTCAAAGTGATACTTTGAAGCCCATTTAGGGCTATGGTGAAAAAGAAAATATCCTAAGATAAAAACTGAAAACAAGCTTTGTGAGAAACTGCTTTGTGTTCTGTTAATTCATGTCACAGAGTTACAGCTTTCCTTCAAGAAGCCTTTCGCTAAGGCTGTTCTTGTGGAATTTGCAAAGTGATATTTGGAAGCCCATAGAGGGCTATGGTGAAAAGGAAATATCTTCCGTTAAAAACTGAAAACAAGCTTTGTGAGAAACTGCTTTGTGTTCTGTTAATTCATGTCACAGAGTTACAGCTTTCTCCTCAAGAAGAATTTCGCAAAAACTGTTCTTGTGGAAATTGCGAAGAGTTATTTGGGAGCCCTTAGAAGGCTGTGGTGAAAAAGAAAATATGTTCTGTTAAAAACTGGGAAGAAGCTTTCTGAGAAACTGCTTTGTGTTCTGTTAATTCATCTCACAAAGTTACAGCTTTCCGCTCAAGAAGCCTTTCGCTAAGACTGTTCTTGTGAAATTTGCAAAGTGATATTTGGAAGCCATTAGAGGGCTATGGTGAAAAGGAAATATCTTCCGTTAAAAACTGGAAAGAAGCTTTCTGAGAAACTGCTTTGTGTTCTGTTAATTCATCTCACAGAGTTACAGCTTTCCCCTCAAGAAGCCTTTCGCTAAGACTGTTCTTGTGGAATTTGCAAAGTGATATTTGGAAACCCATAGAGGGCTATGGTGAAAAAGAAAATATCCTAAGATAAAAACTGAAAAGAAGCTTTCTGGGAAACTGCTTTGTGTTCTGTTAATTCATCTCACAGATTTACAGCTTTCTTCTCAAAAAGCCGTTCACTAAGACTGTTCTTGTGGAATATTCAAAGTGATATTTGGAAGCCGATAGAAGGCTGTGATGAAAAAGGAAATAGCCTAAGATAAAATCTGAAAAGAAGGTTTCTGAGAAACTACTTCGTGTTCTGTTAATTCATCTCACAGAATTACAGCTTTTCCCTCAAGAAGCCTTACGCTAAGACTATTCCTGTGGGATATGCAAAGTGATATTTGGAAGCCCATAGAGGGCTATGGAGAAAATGGAAATATCCTAAGATAAAAACTGAAAAGAAGCTTTCTGAGAAAATGCTGTGTGTTCTGTTAAATCATCTTACAGAGTTACAGCTTTCCCTCAAGAAGCCTTTCGCTAAGACTGTTCTTGTGAAATTTGCAAAGTGATATTTGGAAGCCCATAGAGAGCTATGGTGAAAAGGAAATATCTTCCGTTAAAAACTGGAAAGAAGCTTTCTGAGAAACTGCTTTGTGTTCTGTTAATTCATCTCACTGAGTTACAGCTTTCCTCAAGAAGCCTTTCGCTAAGACTGTTCTTGTGAAATTTGCAAAGTGATATTTGGAAGCCCATAGAGGGCTATGGTGAAAAGGAAATATCTTCAGTTAAAAACTGAAAAGAAGCTTTCTGAGAAACTGCTTGTGTTCTGTTAATTCATCTCACAGAGTTACAGCTTTCCCTCAAGAAGCCTTTCGCTAAGGCTGTTCTTGTGGAATTTGCAAAGTGATATTTGGAAGCCCATAGAGGGCTATGGTGAAAAGGAAATATCTTCCGTTAAAAACTGGAAAGAAGCTTTCTGAGAAACTGCTTTGTGTTCTGTTAATTCATCTCACAGAATTACAGCTTTCCCTCAAGAAGCCTTTCGCTAAGACTGTTCTTGTGAAATTTGCAAAGTGATATTTGGAAGCCCATAGAGAGCTATGGTGAAAAGGAAATATCTTCCGTTAAAAACTGGAAAGAAGCTTTCTGAGAAACTGCTTTGTGTTCTGGTAATTCATCTCACAGAGTTACAGCTTTCCTCAAGAAGCCTTTCGCTAAGACTGTTCTTGTGAAATTTGCAAAGTGATATTTGGAAGCCCATAGAGGGCTATGGTGAAAAGGAAATATCTTCAGTTAAAAACTGAAAAGAAGCTTTCTGAGAAACTGCTTGTGTTCTGTTAATTCATCTCACAGAGTTACAGCTTTCCCTCAAGAAGCCTTTCGCTAAGGCTGTTCTTGTGGAATTTGCAAAGTGATATTTGGAAGCCCATAGAGGGCTATGGTGAAAAGGAAATATCTTCCGTTAAAAACTGGAAAGAAGCTTTCTGAGAAACTGCTTTGTGTTCTGTTAATTCATCTCACAGAGTTACAGCTTTCCTCTCAAGAAGCCTTTCACTAAGACTGTTCTTGTGGAATTTGCAAAGTGATATTTGGAAGCCCATAGAGGGCTATGGTGAAAAGGAAATATCTTCAGTTAAAAACTGGAAAGAAGCTTTCTGAGAAACTGCTTTGTGTTCTGTTAATTCATCTCACAGAGTTACAGCTTTCCCTCAAGAAGCCTTTCGCTAAGACTGTTCTTGTGGAATTTGCAAAGTGATATTTGGAAACCCATAGAGGGCTATGGTGAAAAGGAAATATCTTCCGTTAAAAACTGGAAAGAAACTTTCTGAGA
Source organism: Erythrocebus patas (assembly GCA_023783455.1). Taxonomy (NCBI): domain Eukaryota; kingdom Metazoa; phylum Chordata; class Mammalia; order Primates; family Cercopithecidae; genus Erythrocebus; species Erythrocebus patas. Next base: position 10,721 of record JAKFHT010001576.1, read on the forward strand.
AACTGCTTTGTGTTCTCTTAATTCATCTCACAGAGTTACAGCTTTCCCTCAAGAAACCTTTCGCTAAGACTGTTCTTGTGGAATTTGCAAAGTGATATTTGGAAGCCCAAAGAGGGCTATGGTGAAAAAGGAAATATCTTCAGTTAAAAACTGGAAAGAGCTTTCACAGAAACTGCTCTGCGTTCTGTTAATTCTTCTCACAGATTTACAGCTTTCCCTTCAAGAAGCCTTTCGCTAAGGCTGTTCTTGTGGTATTTGCAGAAGAATACTTGGAAGCCCATAGAGGGCTATGGTGAAAAAGGAAATATCTTCCGTTAAAAACTGAAAAGAAGCTTTCTGAGAAACTGCTTTGTGTTCTGTTAATTCATCTCACAGAGTTACAGCTTTCCCTCAAGAAGCCTTTCACTAAGACTGTTCTTGTGGTATTTGCAGAAGAATATTTGGAAGCCCATAGAGGGCTATGGTGAAAAAGGAAATATCCTTAGATAAAAACTGAAAAGAAGCTTTCTGAGAAACGGCTTTGTGTTCTGTTAATTCATCTCACAGAGTTACAGCTTTCCCTTCAAGAAGCCTTTCGCTAAGGGTGTTCTTGTGTAATTGGCAAAGGGATATTTGGAAGCCCATAGAGGGCTATGGTGAAAAGGAAATATCTTCAGTTAAAAACTGAAAAGAAGCTTTCTGAGAAACTGCTTTGTGTTCTCTTAATTCATCTCACAGAGTTACAGCTTTCCCGTCAAGAAGTCTTTCGCTAAGACTGTTCTTGTGGAATTTTCAAAGTGATATTTGGAAGCCCATAGAGGGCTATGGTGAAAAGGAAATATCCTAAGATAAAAACTGAAAAGAAGCTTTCTGAGAAACTGCATTGTGTTCTGTTAATTCATCTCACAGAGTTACAGCTTTCCTCAAGAAGCCTTTCACTAAGACTGTTCTTGTGGAATTTGCAAAGTGATATTTGGAAACCCATGGAGGGCTATGGTGAAAAAGGAAATATCTTCAAATAAAAACTAGAAAGAATTTTTCTGAGATACTGCCTTGTGTTCTGTTAATTCATCTCACAGAGTTACAGCTTTCCTCAAGAAGCCTTTCGCTAAGACTGTTCTTGTGGAATTTGCAAAGTGATATTTGGAAGCCCATAGAGGGCTATGGTGAAAAGGAAATATCTTCCGTTAAAAACTGGAAAAGAAGATTTCTGAGAAACTACTTTGTGTTCTGTTAATTCATCTCACACAGTTACAGCTTTCCTTCAAGAAGCCTTTCGCTAAGACTGTTCTTGTGGAATTGGCAAAGTGATATTTGGAAGCCCATAGAGGGCTATGGTGAAAAAAAATATCTTCAGTTAAAAACTGGAAAGAAGCTTTCTGAGAAACTGCTTTGTGTTCTGTTAATTCATCTCACAGTGTTACAGCTTTCCTTCAAGAAGCCTTTGCTAAGACTGTTCTTGTGGAATTTGCAAAGTGATATTTGGAAGCCCATAGAGGGCTATGGTGAAAAGGAAATATCTTCCGATAAAAACTGGAAAGAAGCTTTCTGAGAAACTGCTTTGTGTTCTGTTAATTCATCTCACAGAGTTACAGCTTTCCTTCAAGAAGCCTTTCGCTAAGGCTGTTCTTGTGGAATTTGTAAAGTGATATTTGGAAGCCCTTAGAGGGCTATGGTGAAAAAGGAAATATCTTCAGTTAAAAACTGGAAAGAATCTTTCTGAGAAACTGCTTTGTGTTCTGTTAATTCATCTCACAGAGTTACAGCTTTCCCTCAAGAAGCCTTTCGCTAAGACTGTTCTTGTGGAATTTGCAAAGTGATATTTGGAAGCCCATAGAGGGCTATGGTGAAAAGGAAATATCTTCCGTTAAAAACTGGAAAGAAGCTTTCTGAGAAACTACTTTGTGTTCTGTTAATTCATCTCACAGAGTTACAGCTTTCCCTCAAGAAGCCTTTCGCTAAGACTGTTCTTGTGGAATTTGCAAAGTGATATTTGGAAGCCCTTAGAGGGCTATGGTGAAAAAGAAATATCTTCCGTTAAAAACTGGAAAGAATCTTTCTGAGAAACTGCTTTGTGTTCTGTTAATTCATCTCACAGAGTTACAGCTTTCCCTCAAGAAGCCTTTCGCTAAGACTGTTCTTGTGGAATTTGCAAAGTGATATTTGGAAGCCCATAGAGGGCTATGGTGAAAAGGAAATATCTTCCGTTAAAAACTGGAAAGAAGCTTTCTGAGAAACTACTTTGTGTTCTGTTAATTCATCTCACAGAGTTACAGCTTTCCCTCAAGAAGCCTTTCGCTAAGACTGTTCTTGTGGAATTTGCAAAGTGATATTTGGAAGCCCTTAGAGGGCTATGGTGAAAAAGAAATATCTTCCGTTAAAAACTGGAAAAGAAGATTTCTGAGAAACTGCTTTCTGTTCTGTTAATTCATCTCACAGAGTTACAGCTTTCCTTCAAGAAGCCTTTCGCTAAGACTGTTCTTGTGGAATTTGCAAAGTGATATTTGGAAGTCCATAGAGGGCTATGGTGAAAAGGAAATATCTTCCGTTAAAAACTGGAAAGAAGCTTTCTGAGAAACTACTTTGTGTTCTGTTAATTCATCTCACAGAGTTACAGCTTTCCCTCAAGAAGCCTTTCTAAGACTGTTCTTGTGGAATTTGGAAAGTGATATTTGGAAGCCCATAGAGGGCTATGGTGAAAAGGAAATATCTTCAGTTAAAAACTGGAAAGAAGCTTTCTGAGAAACTGCTTTGTGTTCTCTTAATTCATCTCACAGAGTTACAGCTTTCCCTCAAGAAGCCTTTTGCTAAGACTGTTCTTGTGGAATTTGCAAAGTGATATTTGGAAGCCCTTAGAGGGCTATGGTGAAAAGGAAATATCCTAAGATAAAACTGAAAGAAGCTTTCTGAGAAACTACTTTGTGTTCTGTTAATTCATCTCACAGAGTTACAGCTTTCCCTCAAGAAGCCTTCGCTAAGACTGTTCTTGTGGAATTTGCAAAGTGATATTTGGAAGCCCATAGAGGGCTATGGTGAAAAGGAAATATCTTCCGTTAAAAACTGGAAAGAAGCTTTCTGAGAAACTGCTTTGTGTTCTGTTAATTCATCTCACAGAGTTACAGCTTTCCTCTCAAGAAGCCTTTTGCTAAGACTGTTCTTGTGAATTTGCAAAGTGATATTTGGAAGCCATAGAGGGCTATGGTGAAAAGGAAATATCTTCCGTTAAAAACTGGAAAGAAGCTTTCTGAGAAACTACTTTGTGTTCTGTTAATTCATCTCACAGAGTTACAGCTTTCCTCAAGAAGCCTTTTGCTAAGACTGTTCTTGTGGAATTTGGAAAGTGATATTTGGAAGCCCATAGGGCTATGGTGAAAAGGAAATATCTTCAGTTAAAAACTGGAAAGAAGCTTTCTGAGAAACTGCTTTGTGTTCTGTTAATTCATCTCACAGAGTTACAGCTTTCCCTCAAGAAGCCTTCGCTAAGACTGTTCTTGTGGAATTTGGAAAGTGATATTTGGAAGCCCATAGAGGCTATGGTGAAAAGGAAATATCTTCCGTTAAAAACTGGAAAGAAGCTTTCTGAGAAACTGCTTTGTGTTCTGTTAATTCATCTCACAGAGTTACAGCTTTCCTCAAGAAGCCTTTCGCTAAGACTGTTCTTGTGAATTTGCAAAGTGATATTTGAAGCCCATAGAGGGCTATGGTGAAAAGGAAATATCTTCCGTTAAAAACTGGAAAAGAAGATTTCTGAGAAACTGCTTTGTGTTCTGTTAATTCATCTCACAGAGTTACAGCTTTCCCTCAAGAAGCCTTTCGCTAAGACTGTTCTTGTGGAATTTGCAAAGTGATATTTGAAGCCCATAGAGGGCTATGGTGAAAAGGAAATATCTTCAGTTAAAAACTGGAAAGAAGCATTCTGAGAAACTGCTTTGTGTTCTCTTAATTCATCTCACAGAGTTACAGCTTTCCCTCAAGAAGCCTTTCGCTAAGACTGTTCTTGTGGAATTTGGAAAGTGATATTTGGAAGCCCATAGAGGCTATGGTGAAAAGGAAATATCTTCCGATAAAAACTGGAAAGAAGCATTCTGAGAAACTGCTTTGTGTTCTGTTAATTCATCTCACAGAGTTACAGCTTTACCCTCAAGAAGCCTTTCGCTAAGACTGTTCTTGTGGAATTTGGAAAGTGATATTTGGAAGCTCATAGAGGGCTATGGTGAAAAGGAAATATCTTCCGTTAAAAACTGGAAAGAAGCTTTCTGAGAAACTGCTTTGTGTTCTGTCAATTCATCTCACAGAGTTACAACTGTCCCCTCAAGAATCCTTTCGCTAAGACTGTTCTTGGGGAATTTGCAAAGTGACATTTGGAAGCCCATTTAGGGCTATGGTGAAAAAGGCTGTATCTTCCGTTAAAAACTGGAAAGAAGCTCTCTGAGAAACTGCTTTGTGTTCTGTTAATTCATCTCACAGAGTTACAGCTTTGCCCTCAAGAAGCCTTTTGCTAAGACTGTTCTTGTGGAATTTACAAAGTGATATTTGGAAGCCCATAGAGGGCTACTGTGAAAAAGGAAATATCTTCCGTTAAAAACTGGAAAGAAGCTCTCTGAGAATCTGCTTTGTGTTCTGTTAATTCATCTCACAGAGTTACAGCTTTCCCTCAGGATGCCTTTCGCTAAGACTGTTCTTGTGGAATTTACAAAGTGATATTTGGAAGCCATAGAGGGCTATGGTGAAAAGGAAATATCCTAAGATAAAAACTGGAAAGAAGCTTTCTGAGAAACTGCTTTGTTCTGTTAATTCATCTCACAGAATTACAGCTTTCCCTCAAGAAGCCTTCGCTAAGACTGTTCTTGTGAATTTGCAAAGTGATATTTGGAAGCCCATAGAGGGCTATGGTGAAAAGGAAATATCTTCAGTTAAAAACTGGAAAGAAGCTTTCTGAGAAACTGCTTTGTGTTCTGTTAATTCATCTCACAGAGTTACAGCTTTCCCTCAAGAAGCCTTTCGCTAAGACTGTTCTTGTGGAATTTGCAAAGTGATATTTGGAAGCCCATAGAGGGCTATGGTGAAAAGGAAATATCTTCCGTTAAAAACTGGAAAGAAGCTTTCTGAGAAACTGCTTTGTGTTCTGTTAATTCATCTCACAGAGTTACAGCTTTCCCTCAAGAAGCCTTTTGCTAAGACTGTTCTTGTGGAATTTTCAAAGTGATATTTGGAAGCCCATAGAGGCTATGGTGAAAAGGAAATATCTTCTGTTAAAAACTGGAAAGAAGCTTTCTGAGAAACTGCTTTGTGTTCTGTTAATTCATCTCACAGAGTTACAGCTTTCCTCAAGAAGCCTTTTGCTAAGACTGTTCTTGTGGAATTTGCAAAGTGATATTTGGAAGCCCATAGAGGGCTATGGTGAAAAGGAAATATCTTCAGTTAAAAACTGGAAAGAAGCTTTCTGAGAAACTGCTTTGTGTTCTGTTAATTCATCTCACAGAGTTACAGCTTTCCTCAAGAAGCCTTTCGCTAAGACTGTTCTTGTGGAATTTGCAAAGTGATATTTGGAAGCCCATAGAGGGCTATGGTGAAAAGGAAATATCTTCCGTTAAAAACTGGAAAGAAGCTTTCTGAGAAACTGCTTTGTGTTCTGTTAATTCATCTCACAGAGTTACAGCTTTCCCTCAAGAAGCCTTTCGCTAAGACTGTTCTTGTGGAATTTGCAAAGTGATATTTGGAAGCCCATAGAGGGCTATGGTGAAAAGGAAATATCTTCAGTTAAAAACTGGAAAGAAGCTTTCTGAGAAACTGCTTGTGTTCTGTTAATTCATCTCACAGAGTTACAGCTTTCCCTCAAGAAGCCTTTCGCTAAGACTGTTCTTGTGGAATTTACAAAGTGATATTTGGAAGCCCATAGAGGGCTATGGTGAAAAGGAAATATCTTCAGTTAAAAACTGGAAAGAAGCTTTCTGAGAAACTGCTTGTGTTCTGTTAATTCATCTCACAGAGTTACAGCTTTCCCTCAAGAAGCCTTTCGCTAAGACTGTTCTTGTGGAATTTGCAAAGTGATATTTGGAAGCCCATAGAGGGCTATGGTGAAAAGGAAATATCTTCAGTTAAAAACTGGAAAGAAGCTTTCTGAGAAACTGCTTTGTGTTCTGTTAATTCATCTCACAGAGTTACAGCTTTCCCTCAAGAAGCCTTTCGCTAAGACTGTTCTTGTGGAATTTGCAAAGTGATATTTGGAAGCCCATAGAGGGCTATGGTGAAAAGGAAATATCTTAAGATAAAAACTGGAAAGAAGCTTTCTGAGAAACTGCTTTGTGTTCTGTTAATTCATCTCACAGAGTTACAGCTTTCCCTCAAGAAGCCTTCGCTAAGACTGTTCTTGTGAATTTGCAAAGTGATATTTGGAAGCCATAGAGGGCTATGGTGAAAAGGAAATATCTTCAGTTAAAAACTGGAAAGAAGCTTTCTGAGAAACTGCTTGTGTTCTGTTAATTCATCTCACAGAGTTACAGCTTTCCTCAAGAAGCCTTTCACTAAGACTGTTCTTGTGGAATTTGCAAAGTGATATTTGGAAGCCCATAGAGGCTATGGTGAAAAGGAAATATCCTAAGATAAAAACTGAAAGAAGCTTTCTGAGAAACTGCTTTGTGTTCTGTTAATTCATCTCAGAGTTACAGCTTTCCCTCAAGAAGCCTTTCGCTAAGACTGTTCTTGTGGAATTTGCAAAGTGATATTTGGAAGCCCATAGAGGGCTATGGTGAAAAAGGAAATATCTTCCGTTAAAAACTGGAAAGAAGCTTTCTGAGAAACTGCTTTGTGTTCTGTTAATTCATCTCACAGAGTTACAGCTTTCCCTCAAGAAGCCTTTCGCTAAGGCTGTTCTTGTGGAATTTGCAAAGTGATATTTGGAAGCCCATAGAGGGCTATGGTGAAAAAGGAAATATCTTCAGTTAAAAACTGGAAAGAAGCTTTCTGAGAAACTGCTTTGTGTTCTGTTAATTCATCTCACAGAGTTACAGCTTTCCTCAAGAAGCCTTTCGCTAAGACTGTTCTTGTGGAATTTGCAAAGTGATATTTGGAAGCCATAGAGGGCTATGGTGAAAAAGGAAATATCTTAAGATAAAAACTGAAAAGAAGCTTTCTGAGAAACTGCTTTGTGTTCTGTTAATTCATCTCACAGAGTTACAGCTTTCCCCTCAAGAAGCCTTTCGCTAAGACTGTTCTTGTGGAATTTGCAAAGTGATATTTGGAAGCCCATAGAGGGCTATGGTGAAAAAGGAAATATCTTCAGTTAAAAACTGGAAAGAAGCTTTCTGAGAAACTGCTTTGTGTTCTGTTAATTCATCTCACAGAGTTACTGCTTTCCCCTCAAGAAGCCTTTCGCTAAGACTGTTCTTGTGGAATTTGCAAAGTGATATTTGGAAGCCCATAGAGCCTATGGAGAAAAAGGAAATATCTTCAGTTAAAAACTGGAAAGAAGCTGTCTGAGAAACTGCTTTGTGTTCTGTTAATTCATCTCACAGAGTTACAGCTTTCCATCAAGAAGCCTTTCGCTAAGACTGTTCTTGTGGAATTTGCAAAGTGATATTTGGAAGCCCATAGAGGGCTACGGTGAAAAAGGAAATATCCTAAGATAAAAACTGAAAGAATCTTTCTGAGAAACTGCTTTGTGTTCTGTTAATTCATCTCACAGAGTTACAGCTTTCCTTCAAGAAGCCTTTCGCTAAGACTGTTCTTGTGGAATTTGCAAAGTGATATTTGGAAGCCCATAGAGGGCTATGGTGAAAAAGGAAATATCTTCCGATAAAAACTGGAAAGAAGCTTTCTGAGAAACTGCTTTGTGTTCTGTTAATTCATCTCACAGAGTTACAGCTTTCCTTCAAGAAGCCTTTCGCTAAGGCTGTTCTTGTGGAATTTGCAAAGTGATATTTGGAAGCCCTTAGAGGGCTATGGTGAAAAAAATATCTTCAGTTAAAAACTGGAAAGAAACTTTCTGAGAAACTGCTTTGTGTTCTGTTAATTCATCTCACAGAGTTACTGCTTTCCCTCAAGAAGCCTTTCGCTAAGACTGTTCTTGTGGAATTTGCAAAGTGATATTTGGAAGCCCATAGAGGGCTATGGTGAAAAAGGAAATATCTTCCGTTAAAAACTGGAAAGAAGCTTTCTGAGAAACTGCTTTGTGTTCTGTTAATTCATCTCACAGAGTTACAGCTTTCCCTCAAGAAGCCTTTGCTAAGACTGTTCTTGTGGAATTTGCAAAGTGATATTTGGAAGCCATAGAGGGCTATGGTGAAAAAGAAATATCTTCCGTTAAAAACTGGAAAAGAAGATTTCTGAGAAACTGCTTTGTGTTCTGTTAATTCATCTCACAGAGTTACAGCTTTCCTTCAAGAAGCCTTTGCTAAGACTGTTCTTGTGAATTTGCAAAGTGATATTTGGAAGCCATAGAGGGCTATGGTGAAAAAGGAAATATCTTCCGTTAAAAACTGGAAAGAAGCTTTCTGAGAAACTGCTTTGTGTTCTGTTAATTCATCTCACAGAGTTACAGCTTTCCCTCAAGAAGCCTTTCGCTAAGACTGTTCTTGTGGAATTTGCAAAGTGATATTTGGAAGCCCATAGAGGGCTATGGTGAAAAAGGAAATATCTAAGATAAAAACTGGAAAGAAGCTTGAGAAACTGCTTTGTGTTCTGTTAATTCATCTCACAGTTACAGCTTTCCCTCAAGAAGCCTTTCTAAGACTGTTCTTGTGGAATTTGCAAAGTGATATTTGAAGCCCATAGAGGGCTATGGTGAAAAAGGAAATATCCTAAGATAAAAACTGAAAGAAGCTTTCTGAGAAACTGCTTTGTGTTCTGTTAATTCATCTCACAGAGTTACAGCTTTCCCTCAAGAAGCCTTTCGCTAAGACTGTTCTTGTGGAATTTGCAAAGTGATATTTGGAAGCCCAGAGGGCTATGGTGAAAAAGGAAATATCTTCCGTTAAAAACTGAAAGAAGCTTTCTGAGAAACTGCTTTGTGTTCTGTTAATTCATCTCACAGAGTTACAGCTTTCCTCTCAAGAAGCCTTTTGCTAAGACTGTTCTTGTGAATTTGCAAAGTGATATTTGGAAGCCCAGAGGGCTATGGTGAAAAGGAAATATCTTCAGTTAAAAACTGGAAAGAAGCTTTCTGAGAAACTGCTTTGTGTTCTGTTAATTCAAGTCACAGAGTTACAGCTTTCCGTTCAAGAAGCCTTTCGCTAAGACTGTTCTTGTGGAATTTGCAAAGTGATATTTGGAAGCCCATAGAGGGCTCTGGTGAAATGGAAATATCTTTCGTTAAAAATTGGAAAGAAGCTTTCTGAGAAAGTGCTTTGTGTTCTGTTAATTCATCTCACAGAGTTACAGCTTTCCCATCAAGAAGCCTTTCGCTAAGACTGTTCTTGTAGAATTTGCAAAGTGATATTTGGAAGCCCATAGAGGGCTATGGTGAAAAGGAAATATCTTCAGTTAAAAACTGGAAAGAAGCTTTCTGAGAAACTGCTTTGTGTTCTGTTAATTCATCTCACAGAGTTACAGCTTTCCCTCAAGAAGCCTTTCGCTAAGACTGTTCTTGTGAATTTGCAAAGTGATATTTGGAAGCCCATAGAGGGCTATGGTGAAAAGGAAATATCTTCAGTTAAAAACTGGAAAGAAGCTTTCTGAGAAACTGCTTTGTGTTCTGTTAATTCATCTCACAGAGTTACAGCTTTCCCTTCAAGAAGCCTTTCACTAAGACTGTTCTTGTGGAATTTGCAAAGTGATATTTGGAAGCCCATAGAGGGCTATGGTGAAAAGGAAATATCTTCAGTTAAAAACTGAAAGAAGCTTTCTGAGAAACTGCTTTGTGTTCTGTTAATTCATCTCACAGAGTTACAGCTTTCCCTCAAGAAGCCTTCGCTAAGACTGTTCTTGTGGAATTTGCAAAGTGATATTTGGAAGCCCTTAGAGGGCTATGGTGAAAAGGAAATATCTTCAGTTAAAAACTGAAAGAAGCTTTCTGAGAAACTGCTTTGTGTTCTGTTAATTCATCTCACAGAGTTACAGCTTTCCCTCAAGAAGCCTTTCGCTAAGACTGTTCTTGTGAATTTGCAAAGTGATATTTGGAAGCCCATAGAGGGCTATGGTGAAAAGGAAATATCTTCCGTTAAAAACTGGAAAAGAAGATTTCTGAGAAACTGCTTTGTGTTCTGTTAATTCATCTCACAGAGTTACAGCTTTCCTCAAGAAGCCTTTCGCTAAGACTGTTCTTGTGGAATTTGCAAAGTGATATTTGGAAGCCCATAGAGGGCTATGGTGAAAAGGAAATATCTTCAGTTAAAAACTGGAAAGAAGCTTTCTGAGAAACTGCTTTGTGTTCTGTTAATTCATCTCACAGAGTTACAGCTTTCCCTCAAGAAGCCTTCGCTAAGACTGTTCTTGTGAATTTGCAAAGTGATATTTGGAAGCCCATAGAGGCTATGGTGAAAAGGAAATATCTTCGATAAAAACTGGAAAGAAGCTTTCTGAGAAACTGCTTTGTGTTCTGTTAATTCATCTCACAGAGTTACAGCTTTCCTCAAGAAGCCTTTCGCTAAGACTGTTCTTGTGGAATTTGGAAAGTGATATTTGAAGCCCATAGAGGCTATGGTGAAAAGGAAATATCTTCGTTAAAAACTGGAAAGAAGCTTTCTGAGAAACTGCTTTGTGTTCTGTTAATTCATCTCACAGAGTTACAGCTTTCCTCAAGAAGCCTTTCGCTAAGACTGTTCTTGTGGAATTTGCAAAGTGATATTTGGAAGCCCATAGAGGGCTATGGTGAAAAGGAAATATCTTCCGTTAAAAACTGAAAGAAGCTTTCTGAGAAACTGCTTTGTGTTCTGTTAATTCATCTCACAGAGTTACAGCTTTCCCTCAAGAAGCCTTTGCTAAGACTGTTCTTGTGGAATTTGCAAAGTGATATTTGGAAGCCCTTAGAGGGCTATGGTGAAAAGGAAATATCCTAAGATAAAAACTGAAAGAAGCTTTCTGAGAAACTGCTTTGTGTTCTGTTAATTCATCTCACAGAGTTACAGCTTTCCCTCAAGAAGCCTTCGCTAAGACTGTTCTTGTGGAATTTGCAAAGTGATATTTGGAAGCCCATAGAGGGCTATGGTGAAAAGGAAATATCTTCGTTAAAAACTGGAAAGAAGCTTTCTGAGAAACTGCTGTGTTCTGTTAATTCATCTCACAGAGTTACAGCTTTCCTCAAGAAGCCTTTCGCTAAGACTGTTCTTGTGGAATTTGCAAAGTGATATTTGGAAGCCCTAGAGGGCTATGGTGAAAAGGAAATATCTTCCGTTAAAAACTGGAAAGAAGCTTGAGAAACTGCTTTGTGTTCTGTTAATTCATCTCACAGAGTTACAGCTTTCCTCAAGAAGCCTTTCGCTAAGACTGTTCTTGTGGAATTTGCAAAGTGATATTTGGAAGCCCATAGAGGGCTATGGTGAAAAGGAAATATCTTCCGTTAAAAACTGGAAAGAAGCTTTCTGAGAAACTGCTTTGTGTTCTGTTAATTCATCTCACAGAGTTACAGCTTTCCCTCAAGAAGCCTTTCGCTAAGACTGTTCTTGTGGAATTTGCAAAGTGATATTTGGAAGCCCATAGAGGCTATGGTGAAAAGGAAATATCCTAAGATAAAAACTGAAAGAAGCTTTCTGAGAAACTGCTTTGTGTTCTGTTAATTCATCTCACAGAGTTACAGCAATCCTCTCAAGAAGCCTTTAGCTAAGACTTTTCTTGTGGAATTTGCAAAGTGATATTTGGAAGCCCATAGAGGGCTATGGTGAAAAAGGAAATATCCTAAGTTAAAAACTGGAAAGAAGCTTGAGAAACTGCTTTGTGTTCTGTTAATTCATCTCATAGTGTTACAGCTTTCCCCTGTAGAAGCCTTTCACTAAGACTGCTTTTGCGCAATTTACAAAGTGATATTAGGAAGCCCAAAGAGGCCTACGGTGAAAAAGGAAATATCTTCCGTTAAATAGAAAAACAAGCTTCCTCAGAAACTGCTTTGTGTTCTGTTAATTCATCTCACAGAGTTACAGATTAGCCCTCAAGTAGGTTTTCGCTAAGACTGTTCTTGTGGAATTTGCAAAGTGATATTTGGAATCCCATAGAGGTCTATGGAAAAAAAAGGAAATATCTTTAGTTAAAAACTGGAAAGCAGGCTTTCTGAGAAACTGCTTTGTGTTCTGTTAATTCATCTCACAGAGTTACAGCTTTCCACTAAAGAAGCCTTTCGATAAGACTGTTCTTCTGGAATTTGCAAAGTGATACTTGGAAGTCCATAGAGGGCTATGGTGAAAAAGGAAATATCTTCCGTTAATTACTGGAATGACGCTTTCTGAGAAACTGCTTTGGGTTCTGTTAATTCATCTCACAGAGTTACAGCTTTCCTCAAGAAGCCTTTCGCTAAGACTGTTCTTGTGGAATTTGCAAAGTGATATTTGGAAGCCCATAGAGGCTATGGTGAAAAGGAAATATCCTAAGATAAAAACTGAAAGAAGCTTTCTGAGAAACTGCTTTGTGTTCTGTTAATTCATCTCACAGAGTTACAGCTTTCCTCAAGAAGCCTTTGCTAAGACTGTTCTTGTGGAATTTGCAAAGTGATATTTGGAAGCCCATAGAGGGCTATGGTGAAAAGGAAATATCTTCAGTTAAAACTGAAAGAAGCTTTCTGAGAAACTGCTTTGTGTTCTGTTAATTCATCTCACAGAGTTACAGCTTTCCTCAAGAAGCCTTTCGCTAAGACTGTTCTTGTGGAATTTGCAAAGTGATATTTTGAAAAGGAAATATCTTCGTTAAAAACTGAAAGAAGCTTTCTGAGAAACTGCTTTGTGTTCTGTTAATTCATCTCACAGAGTTACAGCTTTCCTCAAGAAGCCTTTCGCTAAGACTGTTCTTGTGGAATTTGCAAAGTGATATTTGGAAGCCCATAGAGGCTATGGTGAAAAGGAAATATCTTCAAGATTAAAACTGGAAAGAAGCTTTCTGAGAAACTGCTTTGTGTTCTGTTAATTCATCTCACAGAGTTACAGCTTTCCTCAAGAAGCCTTTCGATAAGACTGTTCTTGTGGAATTTGAAAAGTGATATTTGAAGCCCATAGAGGGCTATGGTGAAAAGGAAATATCTTCCGTTAAAAACTGGAAAGAAGCTTTCTGAGAAACTGCTTTGTGTTCTGTTAATTCATCTCACAGAGTTACAGCTTTCCTCAAGAAGCCTTTCACTAAGACTGTTCTTGTGGAATTTGCAAAGTGATATTTGGAAGCCCATAGAGGGCTATGGTGAAAAGGAAATATCTTCAGTTAAAACTGGAAAGAAGCTTTCTGAGAAACTGCTTTGTGTTCTGTTAATTCATCTCACAGAGTTACAGCTTTCCTCAAGAAGCCTTTCACTAAGACTGTTCTTGTGAATTTGCAAAGTGATATTTGAAGCCCATAGAGGGCTATGGTGAAAAAGGAAATATCTTCCGTTAAAAACTGGAAAGAAGCTTTCTGAGAAACTGCTTTGTGTTCTGTTAATTCATCTCACAGAGTTACAGCTTTCTCAAGAAGCCTTTCGCTAAGACTGTTCTTGTGGAATTTGCAAAGTGATATTTGGAAGCCCATAGAGGCTATGGTGAAAAGGAAATATTCTAAGATAAAACCGAAAAGAAGCTTTCTGAGAAACTGCTTTGTGTTCTCTTAATTCATCTCACAGAGTTACAGCTTTCCCTCAAGAAGCCTTCGCTAAGACTGTTCTTGTGGAATTTGCAAAGTGATATTTGGAAGCCCATAGAGGGCTATGGTGAAAAGGAAATATCTTCGTTAAAAACTGGAAAAGAAGATTTCTGAGAAACTGCTTTGTGTTCTGTTAATTCATCTCACAGAGTTACAGCTTTCCTCAAGAAGCTTTCGCTAAGACTGTTCTTGTGAATTTGCAAAGTGATATTTGGAAGCCCATAGAGGGCTATGGTGAAAAGGAAATATCCTAAGATAAAAACTGAAAGAAGCTTTCTGAGAAACTGCTTTGTGTTCTGTTAATTCATCTCACAGAGTTACAGCTTCCCCTCAAGAAGCCTTTCGCTAAGACTGTTCTTGTGGGATTTGCAAAGTGATATTTGGAAGCACATGGAGGGCTATGGTGAAAAAGGAAATATCTAAGTTAAAAACTGAAAGAAGCTTTCTGAGAAACTGCTTTGTGTTCTGTTAATTCATCTCACAGAGTTACAGCTTCCTCAAGAAGCCTTCGCTAAGACTGTTCTTGTGGAATTTGCAAAGTGATATTTGGAAGCCCATAGAGGCTATGGTGAAAAGGAAATATCTTCCGTTAAAAACTGGAAAAGAAGATTTCTGAGAAACTGCTTTGTGTTCTGTTAATTCATCTCACAGAGTTACAGCTTTCCCTCAAGAAGCCTTTCACTAAGACTGTTCTTGTGAATTTGCATATTGATATTTAGAAACCCATAGAGGGTTGTGGTGAAAAGGAAATATCTTCCGTTAAAAACTGGAAAGAAGCTTGAGAAACTGCATTGTGTTCTGTTGGTTCATCTCACAGAGTTTCAGCTTTCCGCTCAAGAGGCCGTTCACTAAGACTGTTCTTGTGAAATTTGCATATTGATATTTAGAAACCCATAGAGGGTTGTGGTGAAAAAGGAAATATCTTCCGTAAAAAACTGGAAAGAAGCTTTCAGAGAAACTGCCGTATGTTCTGTTAATACATCTCACCGAGTTACAGCTTTCCCCTCCAGAACCCTTTCGCTAAGACTGTTCTTCTGGAATTTGCAAAGTGATATTTGGAAGCCCATAGAGGGCTATGGTGAAAAAGGAAATATCCTAAGATAAAAACCGAAAAGAAGCTTTCTGAGAAACTGCTTTGTGTTCTGTTAATTCATCTCACAGAGTTTCAGCTTTTCCGTCAAGACGCCTTTCCCTAAGACTGTTCTTGTGGAATTTGCAAAGTGATATTTGTAAGCCCATAGAGGCTATGGTGAAAAGGAAATATCCTAAGATAAAACTGAAAGAAGCTTTCTGAGAAACTGCTTTGTGTTCTGTTAATTCATCTCACAGAGTTACAGCTTTCCCTCAAGAAGCCGTTCACTAAGACTGTTCTTGTGAAATTTCAAAGTGATATTTGGAAGCCCATAGAGGGCTACGGTGAAAAGGAAATATCCTAAGTTAAAACTGGAAAGAAGCTTTCTGAGAAACTGCTTTGTGTTCTGTTAATTCATCTCACAGAGTTACAGCTTTCCCTCAAGAAGCCTTTCGCTAAGTCTGTTCTTGTGGAATTTGCAAAGTGATATTTGGAAGCCCATAGAGGGCTATGGTGAAAAAGGAAATATCTTCAGTTGAAAACTGGAAAGAAGCTTTCTGAGAAACTGCTTTGTGTTCTGTTAATTCATCTCACAGAGTTACAGCTTCCTCAAGAAGCCTTTCGCTAAGACTGTTCTTGTGGAATTTGCAAAGTGATATTTGGAAGCCCATAGAGGGCTATGGTGAAAAAGGAAATATCTTCCGTTAAAAACTGGAAAGAAGCTTTCTGAGAAACTGCTTTGTGTTCTGTTAATTCATCTCACAGAGTTACAGCTTTCCCCTCAAGAAGCCTTTCACTAAGACTGTTCTTGTGGAATTTGCAAAGTGATATTTGGAAGCCCATAGAGGCTATGGTGAAAAGGAAATATCCTAAGATAAAACTGAAAGAAGCTTTCTGAGAAACTGCTTTGTGTTCTGTTAATTCATCTCACAGAGTTACAGCTTTCCTCAAGAAGCCTTTCGCTAAGACTGGCAGAAGGGACTTGCCTTGTCTCAGATGAGACTTTACACTGGACTTGGACTTGTGTTAATGTTGGAATGTTAAGACTTTGGGGACTGTTGGAAGGGCATATTTGAAATGTGAGGACATGAGATTTGGGAGGGACTGGAGCAAATGATATGGTTTGGCTCTGTCCCCACCCAAATCTCACATTGAATTATAACC
>JAKFHT010001577.1:0-26679 GCA_023783455.1 Erythrocebus patas
ATATCACTTTGCAAATTCCACAAGAACAGACTTAGCGAAAGGCTTCTTGAGGAAAGCTGTAACTCTGTGAAATGAATTAACGGAACACAAAGCAGTTTCTCAGAAAGCTTTTTCCAGTTTTTAACGGAAGATATTTCCTTTTTCACCGTAGCCCTCTATGGGCTTCCAAATATCACTTGGCAAATTCCACAAGAAGAGCCTTAGCGAAAGGCTTCTTGAGGAGAAAGCTGTCACTCTGTGAAATGATTTATCAGAACACAAAGCAGTTTCTCAGAAAGATTCTTTTCCGTTTTTTTCTTAGGATATTTCCTTTATCACCATAGCCCTCCATGAATTTCCAAATATCACTTTGCAAATTCTTCAAGAACTGTCTTAGTGAAAGGCTTCTTGAGGGGAAAGCTTAACTCTGTGAGATGTATTAACAGAACACAAAGCAGTTTCTCAGAAAGTTTCCTTCCAGTTTTTAATGGAAGATATATCCTTTTTCTCCATAGGCCTCTATGGGCTTCCAAATATCATTTTGCAAATTCCACAAGAACAGTCTTAGCGAAAGGCTTCTTGAGGGAAAGCTGTAACTCTGTGAGATGAATTAACAGAACACAAAGCTGTTTCTCAGAAAGCTTCTTTCCAGTTTTTAACGGAAGATATTTCCTTTTCACCATAGCCCTCTATGGGCTTCCAAATATCACTTTGCAAATTCCACAAGAACAGTCATAGCGAAAGGTTTCTTGAGGGAAAGCTGTAACTCTGTGAGGTGAAATAACAGAACACAAAGCAGTTGCTCAGAAAGCTCCTTTCCAGTTTTTAACGGAGGATATTTCCTTTTCACCATAGCCCACTATGGGCTTCTAAATATCACGTTCTAAATTCCACAAGAACAGTCTTAGCGAAAGGCTTCTTGAGGAAAGCTGTAACTCTGTGAGATGAATTAACAGAACACAAACAGTTTCTCAGAAAGCTTCTTTTCAGTTTTTATCTTAGGCTATTTCCTTTTCACCATAGTCCTCTATGGGCTTCTAAATATCACTTTCGAAATTCCACAAGAACAGTTTTAGGGAAAGGCTTCTAGAGGGGAAAGCTGTAACTCTGTGAGATGAATTAACAGAACACAAAGCAGTTGCTCAGAAAGCTCCTTTCCAGTTTTTAACTGAAGATATTTCCTTTTCACCATTGTCCTCTAGGGCTTCCAAATATCACTTTGCAAATTCCACAAGAACAGACTTAGCGAAAGGCTTCTTGAGGGGAAAGCTGTAACTCTGTGACATGAATTAACAGAACACAAAGCAGTTTCTCGGAAAGCTTCTTTCCACTTTTTAACAGAAGATATTTCCTTTTTCACTATAGCCCTCTATGGGCTTCCAAATATCACTTGGCAAATTCCACAAGAACAGCCTTAGCGAAAGGCTTCTTGAGGGGAAAGCTGTAACGCTGTGACATGAATTATCAGAACACAAAGCAGTTTCTCAGAAAGCTTCTTTTCAGTTTTTATCTTAGGATATTTCCTTTTCACCATAGCCCTCTCTGGGCCTCTAAATATCAGCTTCCAATTTCCACAAGAACAGACTTAGCGAAAGGCTTCTTGAGGGAAAGCTGTAACGCTGTGACATGAATTAACAGAACACAAAGCAGTTTCTCAGAAAGCTTCTTTTCAGTTTTTATCTTAGGATATTTCCTTTTCACCATAGCCCTCTCTGGGCCTCTAAATATCAGCTTCCAATTTCCACAAGAACAGTCTTAGCGAAGGCTTCTTGAGGGAAAGCTGTAACTCTGTGAGATGAATTAACAGAACACAAAGCAGTTTCTCAGAATGCTTCTTTCCATTTTTAACGGAAGATATTTCCTTTTCACCATAGCCCTCTATGGGCTTCTAAATATCACTTTGCAAATTCCACAAGAACAGTCTCAGCGAAAGGCTTCTTGAGGGAAAGCTGTAACTCTGTGAGATGAATTACCAGAACACAAAGCAGTTGCTCAGAATGCTTCTTTCCAGTTTTTAACGGAAGATATTTCCTTTTTCACCATAGCCCTCTATGGGCTTCTAAATATCACGTTCTGAATTCCACAAGACCAGTCTTAGCGAAATGATTCTTGAGGGGAAAGCTGTAACTCTGTGAGATGAAATAAAAGAACACAAAGCAGTTTCTCTGAAAGCTTTTTCCAGTCTTTAACAGAAGATATTTCCTTTTCACCACAGCCCTCTATGGGCTTCTAAATATCACTTTTCAAATTCCACAAGAACAGTCTTAGTGAAGGCTTCTTGAGGAAAGCTGTAACTCTGTGAGATGAATTAACAGAACACAAAGCAGTTTCTCAGAAAGCTTCTTTCAATTTTTAACGGAAGATATTTCCTTTTCACCATAGTCCTCTATGGGCTTCTAAATATCACTTTGAAAATTACACAAGAACAGTCTTAGCGAAAGGTTTCTTGAGGGAAAGCTGTAACTGTGAGATGAATTAACAGAACACAAAGCAGTTTCTCAGAAAGCTTCCTTCCAGTTTTTAATTAAAGATATTTCCTTTTCACCATAGCCTCTATGGGCTTCCAAATATCACTTTGCATATTTTACAAGAACAGTCTTAGCGAAAGACTTCTTGAGGGGAAAGCTGTAACTCTGTGAGATGAATTAACAGAACACAAAGCAGTTTCTCAGAAAGTTTCTTTCCAGTTTTTAACGGAAGATATTTCCTTTTCACCATAGTCCACTATGGGCTTCTAAATATCACTTTGCAAATTCCACAAGAACAGTCTTAGCGAAAGGCTTCTTGAGGGAAAGCTGTAACTCTCTGAGATGAATTAACAGAATACAAATCAGTTTCTCAGAAAGCTTCTTTTCAGTTTTTATCTTACGATATTTCCTTTTTCACCATAGAACTCTATGGGCTTCCAAACATCACCTTGCAAATTCCACAAAACATTCTTAGAGAAAGGCATCTTGAGGGGAAAGCTGTAACTCTGTGAGATGAATTAACAGAATACAAAGCAGTTTCTCAGAAAGCTTCTTTCCAGTTTCTAACGAAGATATTTCCTTTTTCACCTTAGCCCTCTATGGGCTTCCAAATATCACTTTCCAAATGACACAAGAACAGTCTTAGCGAAAGGCTTCTTGAGGGGAAAGCTGTAACTCTGTGAGATGAATTAGCAAAACACAAAGTAGTTTCTCAGAAAGTTTCTTTCCAGTTTTTAACGGAAGATATTTCCTTTTTCAACAAAGCCCTCTATGGGCTTCTAAATATCACTTTGCAAATTCTACAAGAAGAGTCTTAGCGAAATGCTTCTTGAGTGGAAAGCTGTAACTCTGTGAGGTCAAATAACAGAACACAAAGCAGTTTCTCAGAGAGCTTCTTTCCAGTTTTTAACGGAGGATATTTCCTTTTTTACCATAGCCCTCTATGGTCTTCTAATATCACGTTCTAAATTCCACAAGAACAGTCTTAGTGAAAGGCTTCTTTAGGGGAAAGCTGTAACTCTGTGAGACAAATTAACAGAACACAAAGCAGTTTCTCAGAAAGCTTATTTTTAGTTTTTATCTTAGGATATTGCCTTTTTCACCATAGACCTCTATGGGCTTCTAAATATCACATTCTGAATTCCACAAGACCAGTCTTAGCGAAATGATTCTTGAGGGGAAAGCTGTAACTCTGTGAGATGAAATAAAAGAACACAAAGCAGTTTCTCTGAAAGCTTTTTTCCAGTCTTTAACAGAAGATATTTCCTTTTTCACCACAGCCCTCTATGGGCTTCTAAATATCGCTTTAAAATTCCACAAGAACAGTCTTAGCGAAAGGTTTTTGGGGGGAAAGCTGTAACTCTGTGAGATGAATTAACAGAACACAAAGCACTTTCTCAGAAAGCTTCTTTCAATTTTTTAACGGAAGATATATCCTTTTTCACCATGCTCCTCTATGGGCTTCTAAATATCACTTTGAAAATTACACAAGAACAGTCTTAGCGAAAGGCTTCTTGAGGGGAAAGCTGTAACTCTGTGAGATGAATTAACAGAGCACAAAGCAGTTTCTCAGAAAGCTTCCTTCCAGTTTTTAATTAAAGATATTTCCGTTTTCACCGTAGCCCTCTATGGGCTTCCAAATATCACTTTGCATATTTTACAAGAACAGTCTTAGCGAAAGGTTTCTTGAGGGGGAAAGCTGTAACTCTGTGAGATGAATTAACAGAACACAAAGCAGTTTCTCAGAAAGTTTCTTTCCAGTTTTTAACGGAAGATATTTCCTTTTTCAACATAGTCCTCTATGGGCTTCTAAATATCACTTTCTAAATTCCAAAAGAACAGTCTTAGCAAAAGGCTTCTTGAGGGGAAAGCTGTATCTCTGTGAGATGAATTAACAGAATACAAAGCAGTATCTCAGAAAGCTTCTTTTCAGTTTTTATCTTACGATATTTCCTTTTTCACCATAGAACTCTATGGGCTTCCATACATCACCTTGCAAATTCCACAAAGCATTCTTAGAGAAAGGCATCTTGAGGGGAAAGCTGTATCTCTGTGAGATGAATTAACAGAATACAAAGCAGTTTCTCTGAAAGCTTCTTTCCAGTTTCTAACGAAGATATTTCCTTTTTCACCGTAGCCCTATATGGGCTTTCAAATATCACTTTACAAATGACACAAGAACAGTCTTAGCGAAAGGCTTTTTGAGGGGAAAGCTGTAACTCTGTGAGATTAATTAGCAAAACACAAAGTAGTTTCTCAGAAAGTTTCTTTCCAGTTTTTAACGGAAGATATTTCCTTTTTCAACAAAGCCCTCTATGGGCTTCTAAATATCACTTTGCAAATTCTACAAGAACAGTCTTAGCGAAATGCTTCTTGAGTGGAAAGCTGTAACTCTGTGAGGTGAAATAACAGAACACAAAGCAGTTTCTCAGAAAGCTTCTTTCCAGTTTTTAACGGAGGATATTTCCTTTTTTACCATAGCCCTCTATGGTCTTCTAATATCACGTTCTAAATTCCACAAGAACAGTCTTAGCGAAAGGCTTCCTGAGGGGAAAGCTGTAACTCTGTGAGACGAATTAACAGAACACAAAGCAGTTTCTCAGAAAGCTTATTTTAATTTTTATCTTAGGTTATTTCCTTTTTCACCATAGACCTCTATGGGCTTCTAAATATCACTTTCGAAATTCCACAAGAACAGTTTTAGGGAAAGGCTTCTAGAGGCGAAAGCTGTAACTCTGTGAGATGAATTAAAAGAACACAAAGCAGTTGCTCAGAAAGCTCCTTTCCAGTTTTTAACTGAAGATATTTCCTTTTTCACCATTGCCATCTAGAGGCTTCCAAATATCACTTTGCAAATTCCACAAGAACAGACTTAGCGAAAGGCTTCTTGAGGGGAAAGCTGTAACTCTGTGACATGAATTAACAGAACACAAAGCAGTTTCTCTGAAAGCTTCTTTCCACTTTTTAACAGGAGATATTTCCTTTTTCACTATAGCCCTCTATGGGCTTCCAAATATCAATTGGCAAATTCCACAAGAACAGCCTTAGCGAAAGGTTTCTTGAGGGGAAAGCTGTAACGCTGTGACATGAATTATCAGAACACAAAGCAGTTTCTCAGAAAGCTTCTTTTCAGTTTTTGTATTAGGATATTTCCTTTTTCACCATAGCCCTCTCTGGGCCTCTAAATATCAGCTTCCAATTTCCACAAGAACATTCTCAGCGAAAGGCTTCTTGAGGGTAAAGCTGTAACTCTGTGAGTTTAATTGACAGAACACAAAGCAGTTTCTCAGAAAGTAGATTTTCAGTTTCTATCTTAGGATAATTCCTGTTTGAAAATAGCCTTCTATGTGCTTCAAAAGATCACTTGGCAAATTCCAAAATAACAGTCTTAGGGAAAGGTTTCCTGAGGGGAAAGTTGTAACTCTGTGTGATGAATTAACAGAGCATATAGCAGCTTCTCAGAAAGCTTATTTCCAGTTTTTAACGGAAGATATTTCCTTTTTCACCGTAGCCCTATAAGGGCTTCTAAATATCACTTTGAAAATTCCACAAGAATAGCTTTAACGAAAGGCTTCTTGAGGGGAAAGCTGTACCTCTGTGAGA
This sequence comes from Erythrocebus patas, assembly GCA_023783455.1. Classification (NCBI taxonomy): domain Eukaryota; kingdom Metazoa; phylum Chordata; class Mammalia; order Primates; family Cercopithecidae; genus Erythrocebus; species Erythrocebus patas. Next base: position 6,051 of record JAKFHT010001577.1, read on the forward strand.
TGAATTAGCAGAACACAAAGCAGTTTCTCAGAAAGCTTCTTTCCAGTTTTTAACTGAAGATATTTCCTATTTCACCATAGCCCTCTATGGGCTTCCAAAGATCACTTTGCAAATTCTACAAGAACAGTCTTAGTGAAAGGCTTCTTCAGGGGAAAGCTGTAACTCTGTGAAATGAATTAACAGAACACAAAGCAGTTTCTCAGAAGCTTCTTTCCAGTTTTTAACTGAATATATTTCCATTTTCACCGTAGCCCTCTATGGGCTTCCAAATATCACTTTGCAAATCCCACAGGAACATCCTTAGCAAAAGGCTTCTTGAGGGGAAAGCTGTAACTCTGTGAGTTGAATTAACATAACACACAGCAGATTCTCAGAAAGCTTTTTCCAGTTTTTATCTTAGGATATTTCCTTTTTCACCATAGCCCTCTATGGGCTTCCAAATATCACTTTGAAAATTTCACAACAACATCCTTAGCGAAAGGCTTCTTGAGGGGAAAGCTGTAACTCTGTGAGTTGAATTGACAGAACACAAAGCAGTTTCTCAGAAAGCAGATTTTCAGTTTCTATCTTAAGATAATTCCTGTTTGAAAATAGCCTTCTATGCGCTTCAAAAGATCACTTGGCAAATTCCAAAATAACAGTCTTAGGGAAAGGTTTCCTGAGGGGAAAGTTGTAACTCTGTGTGATGAATTAACAGAACACATAGCAGCTTCTCAGAAAGCTTACTTCCAGTTTTTAACGGAAGATATTTCCTTTTTCACCGTAGCCCTATAAGGGCTTCTAAATATCACTTTGAGAATTCCACAAGAACAGCCTTAACGAAAGGCTTCTTGAGGGGAAAGCTGTACCTCTGTGAGATGAATTAGCAGAACACAAAGCAGTTTCTCAGAAAGCTTCTTTCCAGTTTTTAACTGAAGATAGTTCCTATTTCACCGTAGCCCTCTATGGGCTTCCAAAGATCACTTTGCAAATTCTTCAAGAACAGTCTTAGTGAAAGGCTTCTTCAGGGGAAAGCTGTAACTCTGTGAAATGAATTAACAGAACACAAAGCAGTTTCTCAGAAGCTTCTTTCCAGTTTTTAACTGAAGATATTTCCGTTTTCACCGTAGCCACTATGGGCTTCAAAATATCACTTTGAAAATTTCACAACAACATCCTTAGCGAAAGGCTTCTTGAGGGGAAAGCTGTAACTCTGTGAGTTGAATTGACAGAACACAAAGCAGTTTCTCAGAAAGCAGATTTTCAGTTTCTATCTTAGGATAATTCCTGTTTGAAAATAGCCTTCTATGTGCTTCAAAAGATCACTTGGCAAATTCCAAAAGAACAGTCTTAGCGAAAGGCTTCTGGAGGGAAAGCTGTAACTCTGAGATGAAATAACAGAACACAAAGCAATTTCTCAGAAATCTTCTTTCCAGTTTTTAACGGAAGAAATTTCCTTTTTCACCATAGCCCTCTATGGACTTCCAAATATAACTTTGCAAATCCCACAAAAACAGTACTAGCGAATGTCTTCTTGAGGGGAAAGCTGTAACTCTGTGAGATGAATTAACAGAACACAAAGCAGTTTCTCAGAAAGCTTACTTCCAGTTTTTAAGGGAAGATATTTCCTTTTTCACCGTACCCCTCTATGGGCTTCCAAATATCACTTTGCATATTCCAAAAGAACAGTCTTAGTGATCGGCTTCATGATAGGAAACCTGTAACTCTGTGAGATTAATTAACGGAACACAAAGCAGTTTCTCAGAAACCTTCTTTCCAGTTTTACCTGAAGATATTTCCTTTTTCACCGTAGCCCACTATGGGCTTCAAAATATCACTTTGCAAATTCCACAAGAACAGTCTTAGTGAAAGGCTTCTTGAGGGAAAGCTGTAACTCTCTGAGATGAAATAACAGAACACAAAGCAGTTTCTCAGAAAGCTTCTTTCCAGTTTTTAACTGAAGATATTTCCTTTTCACCATAGCCCTCTATGGGCTTCCAAATATCACTTTGCAAATTCACAAGAACAGTCTTAGTGAAAGGCTTCTTGAGGGAAAGCTGTAACACTGTGAGATGAATTAACAGAACACAAAGCAGTTTCTCAGAAAGCTTCTTTCCAGTTTTTAACTGAAGATATTTCCTTTTCACCATAGCACTCTATGGGCTTCCAAATATCACATTGCAAATTTCACAAGAACAGTCTTAGTGAAAGGCTTCTTGAGGGGAAAGCTGTAACTCTCTGAGATGAAATAACAGAACACAAAGCAGTTTCTCAGAAAGCTTCTTTCCCCTTTTAACACAAGAGATTTCCTTTTTCACCATAGCACTCTATGGGCTTCCAAATATCACTTTGCAAATTCCACAAGAACAGTCTTAGCGAAAGGCTTCTTGAGGGGAAAGCTGTAACTCTGTGAGATGAATTAACAGAACACAAAGCAGTTTCTCAGAAAGCTTCTTTCCCCTTTTAACACAAGAGATTTCCTTTTTCACCATAGCACTCTATGGGCTTCCAAATATCACTGTGCAAATTCCACAAGAACAGTCTTAGCGAAAGGCTTCTTGAGGGGAAAGCTGTAACTCTGTGAAATGAATTAAGAGAACACAAAAAGCAGTCTCTCAGAAACCTTCTTTACAGTTTTTAACAGAAGATATTTCCTTTTCACCATAGCACTCTATGGGCTTCCAAATATCACTGTGCAAATTCCACAAGAACAGTCTTAGCGAAAGGCTTCTTGAGGGGAAAGCTGTAACTCTGTGAAATGAATTAAGAGAACACAAAGCCGTTTCTCAGAAAGCTTCTTTCCAGTTTTTAACGGAATTGATTTCCTTTTTCACCATAGCCCTCTATGGGCTTCCAAATATCACTTTGCAAATTCCACAAGAACAGTCTTAGCGAAAGGCTTCTTGAGGGGAAAGCTGTAACTCTGTGAGATGAATTAACAGAACAAAAAGCAGTTTCTCAGAAAGCTTCTTTCCAGTTTTTGACGGAAGAGATTTCCTTTTTAAACATAGCCCTCTATGGACTTTAATTATCACTTTGCAAATACCACAAGAACAGTCTTAGCGAAAGGCTTCCTGAGCGGAAAGCTGTAACTCTGTGAGATGAATTAACAAAACACAATGCAGTTTCTCAGAAAGCTTCCTTTCGGTTTTTATCTTAGGATATTTCCTTTTCACCATAGCCCTCTATGGGCACCCAAATATCTCTTTGCAAATTCCACAAGAAGGATCTCAGTGAACGATTTCTTCAGGGGAAAGCTGTAACTCTGTGAGATGAATTAACAGAACACAAAAAGCAGTCTCTCAGAAACCTTCTTTACAGTTTTTAACAGAAGATATTTCCTTTTTCACCATAGCCCTCTATGGGCTTCCAAATATCTCTTTGCAAATTCCACAAGAACAGTCTTAGAGAATGGCTACTTGAGGGGAAAGCTGTAACTCTGTGAGATGAATTAAAAGAACACAAAGCAGTTTCTCAGAAAACTTCTTTTCATTTTTCATCCTAGGATGTTTCCTTTTTCACCATAGCCCTGAATGGGCTTCCAAATATCACTTTGCAAATTCCATAAGAAGAGTCTTAGCGAAATTCTTCTTGAGGGGAAAGCTGTAACTCTGTGAGATGAATTAACAAAACACAAGGCAGTCTCCCAGAAAGCTTCTTTCCAGTTTTTAACGGAAGATATTCCCTTTTTCACCATAGCCTTCAATGGGCTTCCAAATATCACTATGCCTATCCAACAAGAACAGTCTTAGCGAAAGGTTTCCTGCGGAGAAATCTGTAACTTTGTGAGATGAATTAACAGAAAACAAAAGAGTTTCTCAGAGAGCTTCTTTCCAGTTTTAAACGGAAGATAATTCCTGTTTCACCATATCCCTCTATGGGTTTCAAAATATCACTTTGTAAATTCCACAAGAACAGTCTTAGCAAAAGGCTTCTTGATGGGAAAGCTGTAACTCTGTGAGATGAACTAACAGAACACAAAGCATTCACCCAGAAACTTCTTTCCTGTTTTTAACTGAAGAAAATTCCTTTTTCACCATAGTCCTCTATGGGCTTCCAAATATCACTTTGCAAATCCCACAAGAGCAGTCTTAGCGAAAGGCTTCTTGAGGGGAAAGCTGTATCTCTGTGAGATTAATTAACAGAAGACAAGACAGTTTCTCAGAAAGCTTCTTTCCAGTTTTCAACGGAATATATTTCCTTTTCACCATAGCCCCTATGGGCTTCCAAATATCACTTTGCAAATTTCACAAGGAGAGTCTTAGTGAACGGCCTCTTGAGAGGAAAGCTGTAACCCTGTGAGATGAACTAACAGAACACAAAGTAGTTTGTCAGAAAGCTTCTTATCGGTTTTTATCTTAGGATATTTCCATTTTCACCATAGCCCTCTATGGGCTTCCAAATATCACTTTGCGAATTCCAAAAGAACAGCCTTAGCCAAAAGCTTCTTGAGGAGAAAGCTGTAACTCTGTGAGTTGAATTAACAGAACACAAAGTAGTTTCTCAGAAAGCTTCTTTTCGGTTTTTAACTTAGGATATTTCCTTTTTCACCATAGCCCTCTATGGGCTTCCAAATATCACTTTGCAAATTCCACAGTAAGAGTCTTAGCGAAATTCTTCTTGAGGAAAGCTGTAACTCTGTGAGATGAATTAACAGAACAGAAAGTAGTTTCTCAGAAAGATTCTTTCCAGTTTTTAACGGAAGATATTTCCTTTTCACCATAGCCTTCAATGGGCTTCCAAATATCACTTTGCAAATTCCACAAGAACAGTCTTAGGGAAAGGCTTCTTGAGAAGAAAGCTGTAATTCTGTGAAATGAATTAACAGAACACAAAGCAGTTCTCAGAAAGCTTCTTTCCAGTTTTTAACGGCAGATATTTCCTTTAGCACCCTGGCCCTTTATCGGCTTCCAACAATCACTTGGCAAATTCCACAAGAACAGTCTTAGCGAAAGGCTTCTTGAGAGGAAAGCTATAACTCTGTGAGATGAATTAACAGAACACAAAGCACTTTCTCAGAATGCTTCTTTCCAGTTTTAACTTAAGATATTACCTTTTCAACATAGCCTTCTATAGGTTTCCAAATATCACTTTGCAAATTCCCCAGTAAGAGTCTTAGCGAAAGGCTTCTTGAGGGAAAGCTGTAAGTCTGTGAGGTGAATTAACAGAACACAAAGTAGTTTCTCAGAAAGATTCTTTCCAGTTTTTAACGGAAGATATTTCCTTTTCACCATTGCCCTCTATGGGATTCCAAATATCACTTTGCAAATTCCACAAGAACAGTCTTAGGAAAGGCTTCTTGAGAAGAAAGCTGTAATTCTGTGAAATGAATTAACAGAACACAAAGCAGTTCTCAGAAAGCTTCTTTCCAGTTTTTAACGGAAGATATTTCCTTTTCACCATTGCCCTCTATGGGATTCCAAATATCACTTTGCAAATTCCACAAGAACAGTCTTAGCGAAAGGCATCTTGAGGGGAAAGCTGAAACTCTGTGAGATGAATTAACAGAACACAAAGCACTTTCTCAGAATGCTTCTTTCCAGTTTTAACTTAAGATATTACCTTTTTCAACATAGCCTTCTATAGGTTTCCAAATATCACTTTGCAAATTCCACAAGAACAGTCTTAGTGAAAGGCTTCCTGAGGGAAAAGCTGTAACTCTGTGAGATGAATTAACAGAACACAAAGCTGTTTCTCAGAAAGCTTCTTTCCAGTTTTTAACGGAAGATATTTCCATTTTCACCATAGCCCTCTATGGGCTTCCAAATATCACTTCGTAAATTCCACAAGAACAGTCTTAGTGAAAGGCTTCTTGAGGGCAAAGTGGTAACTCTGTGGAATGAATTAACACAACACAAAGCAGTTTCAGTCGGTCCAGTCATATTTTAGTCCGGTTTGAGCCAGTCAAAACCGGTTTCAGCCGGTCTGGTTCGGTTTGAGCCGGTCTGGACCGGTTTGAGCCTGTGAAAACCGATTGAAACCGGTCTGGGCCGGTTTGAGTCCGGTTTCAGCCAGTCAAAACCGGTTTGAGCCGGTCTGGCCTGGTTTGATCTGGTCAAAACCCGTATGAGACCGGTTTGAGCCGGTGAAAACCGGTTTGAGATGTTCTGGTCCGGTTTGAGCCGGTTTGAGCCGTTCTGGTCTGGTGTGAGCCGGTTTGAGCTGGTCTGTTCCTGTTTGAGCCGGTCTGTTCCTGTTTGAGTCCGGTTTGAGCCGTTCAAAACCGGTTTGAGCCGGTCTAGTCCGGTTTGAGTCCGGTTTGAGCCAGTCAAAATCGATTGGAGAGGGTCTGGCCTGGTTTGATCTGGTCAAAACCCGTATGAGTACGGTTTGAGCCGGTGAAAACCGGTTTGAGATGTTCTGGTCCGGTTTGAGCCAGTTTGAGCCGTTCTGGTCTGGTGTGAGCCGGTTTGAGCCGGTCTGTTACTGTTTGAGCCTGTCTGTTCCTGTTTGAGTCCAGTTTGAGCCATTCAAAACCGGTGTGAGCCGGTCTAGTCCGGTTTGAGTCCGGTTTCAGCTGGTCAAAACCGGTTTGAGCCTGTTTGTTCCGGTTTGAGTCCTTTTTGAGCCAGTCGAAACAGGTTTGAGCCGGTCTGGTCCGGTTTGAGTCCGGTTTGAGCCGGTCAAAACCGGTTTGAGCCGGTCTGGCCTGGTTTGAGTCCGGTTTGAGCAGGTCAAAACCGTTTTGAGCTGGTGTGGTCCGGATAAATATGGTCAAAACCGGTTTGAGTCTGTTTGAGCCGGTCAAAACCGGTTTGAGCCGGTCTGGCCTGGTTTGAGTCCGGTTTGAGCAGGTCAAAACCGTTTTGAGCTGGTGTGGTCCGGATAAATATGGTCAAAACCGGTTTGAGTCTGTTTGAGCCGGTCAAAACCGGTTTGAGCCGGTCTGGTCGGGTTTGAGTCCAGTTTGAGCTGGTCAAAACCGGTTTGAGCAGGTCTGGCCTGGTTTGATCTGGTCAAAACCCTTATGAGACCGGTTTCAGCCGGTGAAAACTGGTTTGAGATGTTCTGGTCCGGTTTGAGCCGGTTTGAGCCGTTCTGGTCTGGTGTGAGCCGGTTTGAGCTGGTCTGTTCCTGTTTGAGCCGGTCTGTTCCTGTTTGAGTCCGGTTTGAGCCGTTCAAAACCGGTTTGAGCCGGTCTAGTCCGGTTTGAGTCCGGTTTGAGCCAGTCAAAATCGATTGGAGATGGTCTGGCCTGGTTTGATCTGGTCAAAACCCGTATGAGTACGGTTTGAGCCGGTGAAAACCGGTTTGAGATGTTCTGGTCCGGTTTGAGCCAGTTTGAGCCGTTCTGGTCTGGTGTGAGCCGGTTTGAGCCGGTCTGTTACTGTTTGAGCCTGTCTGTTCCTGTTTGAGTCCAGTTTGAGCCATTCAAAACCGGTGTGAGCCGCTCTAGTCCGGTTTGAGTCCGGTTTCAGCTGGTCAAAAGCGGTTTGAGCCTGTTTGTTCCGGTTTGAGTCCTTTTTGAGCCAGTCGAAACAGGTTTGAGCCGGTCTGGTCCGGTTTGAGTCCGGTTTCAGCCGGTCAAAACCGGTTTGAGCCGGTCTGGCCTGGTTTGAGTCCGGTTTGAGCAGGTCAAAACCGTTTTGAGCTGGTGTGGTCCGGATAAATATGGTCAAAACCGGTTTGAGTCTGTTTGAGCCGGTCAAAACCGGTTTGAGCCGGTCTGGCCTGGTTTGAGTCCGGTTTGAGCAGGTCAAAACCGTTTTGAGCTGGTGTGGTCCGGATAAATATGGTCAAAACCGGTTTGAGTCTGTTTGAGCCGGTCAAAACCGGTTTGAGCCGGTCTGGTCGGGTTTGAGTCCAGTTTGAGCTGGTCAAAACCGGTTTGAGCAGGTCTGGCCTGGTTTGATCTGGTCAAAACCCTTATGAGACCGGTTTCAGCCGGTGAAAACTGGTTTGAGATGTTCTGGTCCGGTTTGAGCCGGTTTCAGCCGTTCTGGTCTGGTGTGAGCCGGTTTGAGCTGGTCTGTTCCTGTTTGAGCCGGTCTGTTCCTGTTTGAGTCCGGTTTGAGTCGTTCAAAACAAGTTTGAGTTGGTCTAGTCCGGTTTGAGTACGGTTTGAGCCAGTCAAAATCGATTGGAGACGGTCTGGCCTGCTTTGATCTGGTCAAAACCCGTATGAGTACGGTTTGAGCCGGTGAAAGCCGGTTTGAGATGTTCTGGTCAGGTTTGAGGCAGTTTGAGCCGGTCTGGTCTGGCTTGAGCCGGTTTGAGCCGGTCTGTTACTGTTTGAGCCGGTCTGTTCCTGTTTGAGTCCAGTTTGAGCCATTCAAAACCGGCGTGAGCCGGTCTAGTCTGGTTTGAGTCCGGTTTCAGCCGGTCAAAACCCGTTTGAGCCTGTTTGTTCCGGTTTGAGTCCTTTTTGAGCCAGTCGAAACAGGTTTGAGCCGGTCTGGTCCGGTTTGAGTCCGGTTTGAGCCGGTCAAAACCGGTTTGAGCCGGTCTGGCCTGGTTTGAGTCCAGTTTGAGCAGGTCAAAACAGTTTTGAGCTGGTCTGGTCTGGATAAATATGGTCAAAACCGGTTTGAGTCTGTTTGAGCCGGTCAAAACCGGTTTGAGCCGGTCTGGTCGGGTTTGAGTCCAGTTTGAGCCAGTCAAAACCGGTTTGAGCAGGTCTGGCCTGGTTTGATCTGGTCAAAACCCGTATGAGACCGGTTTGAGCCGGTGAAAACCGGTTTGAGATGTTCTGGTCCGGTTTGAGCCGGTTTGAGCCATTCTGGTCTGGTGTGAGACGGTTTGAGCTGGTCTGTTCCTGTTTGAGCCGGTCTGTTCCTGTTTGAGTCCGGTTTGAGCCGTTCAAAACCGGTTTGAGCCGGTCTAGTCCGGTTTGAGTCCGGTTTGAGCCAGTCAAAATCGATTGGAGACGGTCTGGCCTGCTTTGATCTGGTCAAAACCCGTATGAGTACGGTTTGAGGCGGTGAAAGCCGGTTTGAGATGTTCTGGTCAGGTTTGAGGCAGTTTGAGCCGGTCTGGTCTGGCTTGAGCCGGTTTGAGCCGGTCTGTTACTGTTTGAGCCGGTCTGTTCCTGTTTGAGTCCAGTTTGAGCCATTCAAAACCGGTGTGAGCCGGTCTAGTCCGGTTTGAGTCCAGGTTGAGCCGGTCAAAATTGGTTTGAGCCGGTCTGGCCTGGTTTGATTTGGTCAAAACACGTTTCAGTCCGGTTTGAGCTGGTCAAAACCGGTTTGAGCCGGTCTGGCCGGGGTTGATCCGGTTTGAGCCGGTCCAGTCATGTTTTAGTCCGGTTTGAGCCAGTCAAAACCGGTTTCAGTCGGTCTGGTTCGGTTTGAGCCGGTCTTGTCCGGTTTGAGCCTGTCAAAACCGATTGAAACCGGTCTGGGCCGGTTTGAGTCCGGTTTCAGCCAGTCAAAACGGGTTTGAGCCGGTCTGGCCTGGTTTGATCTGGTCAAAACCCGTATGAGACCGGTTTGAGCTGGTGAAAACCGGTTTGAGATGTTCTGGTCTGGTTTGAGCCGGTTTGAGCCGTTCTGGTCTGGTGTGAGCCGGTTTCAGCTGGTCTGTTCCTGCTTGAGCCTGTCTGTTCCTGTTTGAGTCCGGTTTGAGCCGTTCAAAACCGGTTTGAGCCGGTCTAGTCCGGTTTGAGTCCGGTTTGAGCCAGTCAAAATCGATTGGAGACGGTCTGGCCAGCTTTGATCTGGTCAAAACCCGTATGAGTACGGTTTGAGCTGGTGAAAGCCGGTTTGAGGTGTTCTGGTCAGGTTTGATTCAGTTTGAGCCGGTCTGGTCTGGATTGAGCCGGTTTCAGCCGGTCTGTTACTGTTTGAGCCTGTCTGTTCCTGTTTGAGTCCAGTTTGAGCCATTCACAACCGGTTTGAGCCAGACTGGTCGGGTTTGAGTCCAGTTTGAGCCGGTCAAAATCGGTTTCAGCCGGTCTGGCCTGGTTTGATTTGGTCAAAACACGTTTGAGTCCGGTTTGAGCTGGTCAAAACCGGTTTGAGCCGGTCTGGCCTAGATTGATCCGGTTTGAGCCGGTCCAGTCATGTTTTAGTCCGGTTTGAGCCAGTCAAAACCGGTTTCAGCCGGTCTGGTTCGGTTTGAGCCGGTCTGGTCCGGTTTGAGCCTGTCAAAACCGATTGAAACCGGTCTGGGCCGGTTTGAGTCCGGTTTCAGCCAGTCAAAACCGGTTTGAGCCTGTCTGGCCTGGTTTGATCTGGTCAAAACCCGTATGAGACCGGTTTGAGCCGGTGAAAACCGGTTTGAGATGTTCTGGTCCGGTTTGAGCCAGTTTGAGCCGGTCTGGTCTGGCTTGAGCCGGTTTGAGCCGGTCTGTTACTGTTTGAGCCGGTCTGTTCCTGTTTGAGTCCAGTTTGAGCCATTCAAAACCGGTGTGAGCCGGTCTAGTCTGGTTTGAGTCCGGTTTCAGCCGGTCAAAACCGGTTTGAGCCTGTTTGTTCCGGTTTGAGTCCTTTTTGAGCCAGTCGAAACAGGTTTGAGCCGGTCTGGTCCGGTTTGAGTCCGGTTTGAGCCGGTCAAAACCGGTTTGAGCCGGTCTGGCCTGGTTTGAGTCCGGTTTGAGCAGGTCCAAACCGTTTTGAGCTGGTCTGGTCCGGATAAATATGGTCAAAACCGGTTTGAGTCTGTTTGAGCCGGTCAAAACCGGTTTGAGCCGGTCTGGTCGGGTTTGAGTCCAGTTTGAGCCGGTCAAAACCGGTTTGAGCAGGTCTGGCCTGGTTTGATCTGGTCAAAACCCGTATGAGACGGGTTTGAGCCGGTGAAAACTGGTTTGAGATGTTCTGGTCCGGTTTGAGCCGGTTTGAGCCATTCTGGTCTGGTGTGAGACGGTTTGAGCTGGTCTGTTCCTGTTTGAGCCGGTCTGTTCCTGTTTGAGTCCGGTTTGAGCCGTTCAAAACCGGTTTGAGCCGGTCTAGTCCGGTTTGAGTCCGGTTTGAGCCAGTCAAAACCGGTTTGAGCCTGTTTGTTCCGGTTTGAGTCCTTTTTGAGCCAGTCGAAACAGGTTTGAGCCGGTCTGGTCCGGTTTGAGTCCGGTTTGAGCCGGTCAAAACCGGTTTGAGCCGGTCTGGCCTGGTTTGAGTCCGGTTTGAGCAGGTCCAAACCGTTTTGAGCTGGTCTGGTCCGGATAAATATGGTCAAAACCGGTTTGAGTCTGTTTGAGCCGGTCAAAACCGGTTTGAGCCGGTCTGGTCGGGTTTGAGTCCAGTTTGAGCCGGTCAAAACCGGTTTGAGCAGGTCTGGCCTGGTTTGATCTGGTCAAAACCCGTATGAGACCGGTTTGAGCCGGTGAAAACTGGTTTGAGATGTTCTGGTCCGGTTTGAGCCGGTTTGAGCCATTCTGGTCTGGTGTGAGCCGGTTTGAGCTGGTCTGTTCCTGTTTGAGCCGGTCTGTTCCTGTTTGAGTCCGGTTTGAGCCGTTCAAAACCGGTTTGAGCCGGTCTAGTCCGGTTTGAGTCCGGTTTGAGCCAGTCAAAATCGATTGGAGACGGTCTGGCCTGCTTTGATCTGGTCAAAACCCGTATGAGTACGGTTTGAGCCGGTGAAAGCCGGTTTGAGATGTTCTGGTCAGGTTTGAGGCAGTTTGAGCCGGTCTGGTCTGGCTTGAGCCGGTTTGAGCCGGTCTGTTACTGTTTGAGCCGGTCTGTTCCTGTTTGAGTCCAGTTTGAGCCATTCAAAACCGGTTTGAGCCGGGCTGGTCGGGTTTGAGTCCAGTTTGAGCCAGTCAAAATTGGTTTGAGCCGGTCTGGCCTGGATTGATCCGGTTTGAGCCGGTCCAGTCATGTTTTAGTCCGGTTTGAGCCAGTCAAAACCGGTTTCAGCCGGTCTGGTTCGGTTTGAGCTGGTCTGGTCCGGTTTGAGCCTGTCAAAACCGATTGAAACCGGTCTGGGCCGGTTTGAGTCCGGTTTCAGCCAGTCAAAACCGGTTTGAGCCGGTCTGGCCTGGTTTGATCTGGTCAAAACCCGTATGAGACGGGTTTGAGCCGGTGAAAACCGGTTTGAGATGTTCTGGTCCGGTTTGAGCCGGTTTGAGCCGTTCTGGTCTGGTGTGAGCCGGTTTGAGCTGGTCTGTTCCTGTTTGAGCCGGTCTGTTCCTGTTTGAGTCCGGTTTGAGCCGTTCAAAACCGGTTTGAGCCGGTCTAGTCCGGTTTGAGTCCGGTTTGAGCCAGTCAAAATCGATTGAGATGGTCTGGCCTGGTTTGATCTGGTCAAAACCCGTATGAGTACGGTTTGAGCGGTGAAAGCCGGTTTGAGATGTTCTGGTCAGGTTTGAGGCAGTTTGAGCCGGTCTGGTCTGGCTTGAGCCGGTTTGAGCCGGTCTGTTACTGTTTGAGCCGGTCTGTTCCTGTTTGAGTCCAGTTTGAGCCATTCAAAACCGGTGTGAGCCGGTCTAGTCCGGTTTGAGTCCGGTTTGAGCGGTCAAAACCGGTTTGAGCCGGTCTGGCCTGGTTTGAGTCCGGTTTGAGCAGGTCAAAACCGTTTTGAGCTGGTCTGGTCCGGATAAATATGGTCAAAACCGGTTTGAGTCTGTTTGAGCCGGTCAAAACCGGTTTGAGCCGGTCTGGTCGGTTTGAGTCCAGTTTGAGCCGGTCAAAATTGGTTTGAGCCGGTCTGGCCTGGTTTGATTTGGTCAAAACCGTTTGAGTCCGGTTTGAGCTGGTCAAAACCGGTTTGAGCCGGTCTGGCCTGGATTGATCCGGTTTGAGCCGGTCCAGTCATGTTTTAGTCCGGTTTGAGCCAGTCAAAACCGGTTTCAGCCGGTCTGGTTCGGTTTGAGCCGGTCTGGTCCGGTTTGAGCCTGTCAAAACCGATTGAAACCGGTCTGGGCCGGTTTGAGTCCGGTTTCAGCCAGTCAAAACCGGTTTGAGCCTGTCTGGCCTGGTTTGATCTGGTCAAAACCCGTAGGAGACCGGTTTGAGCCGGTGAAAACCGGTTTGAGATGTTCTGGTCGGTTTGAGCCGGTTTGAGCCGTTCTGGTCTGGTTTGAGCCGGTTTGAGCTGGTCTGTTCCTGTTTGAGCGGTCTGTTCCTGTTTGAGTCCGGTTTGAGCCGTTCAAAACCGGTTTGAGCCGGTCTAGTCGGTTTGAGTCCGGTTTGAGCCAGTCAAAATCGATTGGAGCGGTCTGGCCTGCTTTGATCTGGTCAAAACCCGTATGAGTACGGTTTGAGCCGGTGAAAGCCGGTTTGAGATGTTCTGGTCAGGTTTGAGGCAGTTTGAGCCGGTCTGGTCTGGCTTGAGCCGGTTTGAGCGGTCTGTTACTGTTTGAGCCGGTCTGTTCCTGTTTGAGTCAGTTTGAGCCATTCAAAACCGGTGTGAGCCGGTCTAGTCCGGTTTGAGTCCGGTTTCAGCCGGTCAAAACCGGTTTGAGCCTGTTTGTTCGGTTTGAGTCCTTTTGAGCCAGTCAAAACAGGTTTGAGCGGTCTGGTCGGTTTGAGTCCGGTTTGAGCAGGTCAAAACCGTTTTGAGCTGGTCTGGTCCGGATAAATATGGTCAAAACCGGTTTGAGTCTGTTTGAGCCGGTCAAAACCGGTTTGAGCCGGTCTGGTCCGGTTTGAGTCCAGTTTGAGCCGGTCAAAATTGGTTTGAGCCGGTCTGGCCTGGTTTGATTTGGTCAAAACCGTTTGAGTCCGGTTTGAGCTGGTCAAAACCGGTTTGAGCGGTCTGGTCCGGTTTGAGCCGGTTTGAGCCGGTCCAGTCATGTTTTAGTCCGGTTTGAGCCAGTCAAAACCGGTTTCAGCCGGTCTGGTTCGGTTTGAGCGGTCTAGTCCGGTTTGAGCCTGTCAAAACCGATTGAAACCGGTCTGGGCCGGTTTGAGTCCGGTTTCAGCCAGTCAAAACCGGTTTGAGCCGGTCTGGCCTGGTTTGATCTGGTCAAAACCGTTTGAGTCCGGTTTGAGCCGGTGAAAACCGGTTTGAGATGTTCTGGTCAGGTTTGAGGCAGTTTGAGCCGGTCTGGTCTGGCTTGAGCGGTTTGAGCCGGTCTGTTACTGTTTGAGCCTGTCTGTTCCTGTTTGAGTCAGTTTGAGCCATTCAAAACCGGTTTGAGCTGGTCTGGTCCGGTTTGAGTCCAGTTTGAGCCGGTCAAAACCGGTTTGAGCAGGTCTGGCCTGGTTTGATCTGGTCAAAACCCGTATGAGTCGGTTTGAGCTGGTCAAAACCGGTTTGAGCCGTCTGGCCTGGTTTGATCCGGTTTGAGCCGGTCCAGTCATGTTTTAGTCCGGTTTGAGCCGGTTTGAGCCAGTCAAAACCGGTTTCAGCCGGTCTGGTTCGGTTTGAGCGGTCTAGTCGGTTTGAGCCTGTCAAAACCGATTGAAACCGGTCTGGGCCGGTTTGAGTCCGGTTTCAGCCAGTCAAAACGGTTTGAGCCGGTCTGGCCTGGTTTGATCTGGTCAAAACCCGTATGAGACGGTTTGAGCGGTGAAAACCGGTTTGAGATGTTCTGGTCAGGTTTGAGGCAGTTTGAGCCGTCTGGTCTGGTGTGAGCGGTTTGAGCTGGTCTGTTACTGTTTGAGCCTGTCTGTTCCTGTTTGAGTCAGTTTGAGCCATTCAAAACCGGTTTGAGCTGGTCTGGTCCGGTTTGAGTCCAGTTTGAGCCGGTCAAAACCGGTTTGAGCGGTCTGGCCTGGTTTGATCTGGTCAAAACCCGTATGAGACCGGTTTGAGCGGTGAAAACCGGTTTGAGATGTTCTGGTCGGTTTGAGCGGTTTGAGCCGTTCTGGTCTGGTTTGAGCCGGTTTGAGCTGGTCTGTTACTGTTTGAGCCGGTCTGTTCCTGTTTGAGTCAGTTTGAGCCATTCAAAACCGGTGTGAGCCGGTCTAGTCCGGTTTGAGTCGGTTTCAGCCGGTCAAAACCGGTTTGAGCCTGTTTGTTCCGGTTTGAGTCCTTTTTGAGCCAGTCAAAACAGGTTTGAGCCGGTCTGGTCGGGTTTGAGTCCAGTTTGAGCCGGTCAAAATTGGTTTGAGCCGGTCTGGCCTGGTTTGATTTGGTCAAAACCCGTTTGAGTCCGGTTTGAGCTGGTCAAAACCGGTTTGAGCGGTCTGGTCCGGTTTGAGCCGGTTTGAGCCGGTCCAGTCATGTTTTAGTCCGGTTTGAGCCAGTCAAAACCGGTTTCAGCCGGTCTGGTTCGGTTTGAGCGGTCTAGTCGGTTTGAGCCTGTCAAAACCGATTGAAACCGGTCTGGGCGGTTTGAGTCGGTTTCAGCCAGTCAAAACCGGTTTGAGCCGGTCTGGCCTGGTTTGATCTGGTCAAAACCCGTATGAGACCGGTTTGAGCCGGTGAAAACCGGTTTGAGATGTTCTGGTCGGTTTGAGCGGTTTGAGCCGTTCTGGTCTGGTGTGAGCCGGTTTGAGCTGGTCTGTTCCTGTTTGAGCCGGTCTGTTCCTGTTTGAGTCGGTTTGAGCCGTTCAAAACCGGTTTGAGCGGTCTAGTCGGTTTGAGTCGGTTTGAGCCAGTCAAAATCGATTGAGAGGGTCTGGCCTGGTTTGATCTGGTCAAAACCCGTATGAGTACGGTTTGAGCCGGTGAAAACCGGTTTGAGATGTTCTGGTCCGGTTTGAGCCAGTTTGAGCCGGTCTAGTCCGGTTTGAGCCGGTTTGAGCGGTCTGTTACTGTTTGAGCCTGTCTGTTCCTGTTTGAGTCAGTTTGAGCCATTCAAAACCGGTGTGAGCCGGTCTAGTCCGTTTGAGTCCGGTTTGAGTCCGGTTTCAGCCGGTCAAAACCGGTTTGAGCCTGTTTGTTCGGTTTGAGTCCTTTTGAGCCAGTCAAAACAGGTTTGAGCGGTCTGGTCCGGTTTGAGTCAGTTTGAGCCGGTCAAAACCGGTTTGAGCCGGTCTGGCCTGGTTTGAGTCCGGTTTGAGCAGGTCAAAACCGTTTTGAGCTGGTCTGGTCCGGATAAATATGGTCAAAACCGGTTTGAGTCTGTTTGAGCGGTCAAAACCGGTTTGAGCCGGTCTGGTCGGGTTTGAGTCAGTTTGAGCCGGTCAAAATTGGTTTGAGCCGGTCTGGCCTGGTTTGATTTGGTCAAAACCGTTTGAGTCCGGTTTGAGCTGGTCAAAACCGGTTTGAGCCGGTCTGGCCTGGATTGATCCGGTTTGAGCCGGTCCAGTCATGTTTTAGTCCGGTTTGAGCCTGTCAAAACCGGTTTCAGCCGGTCTGGTTCGGTTTGAGCCGGTCTAGTCCGGTTTGAGCCTGTCAAAACCGATTGAAACCGGTCTGGGCGGTTTGAGTCGGTTTGAGCCGTTTGAGCCGGTCAAAACCGGTTTGAGCCGGTCTGGCCTGGTTTGATCTGGTCAAAACCCGTATGAGACCGGTTTGAGCCGGTGAAAACCGGTTTGAGATGTTCTGGTCCGGTTTGAGCGGTTTGAGCCGTTCTGGTCTGGTGTGAGCGGTTTGAGCTGGTCTGTTCCTGTTTGAGCCTGTCTGTTCCTGTTTGAGTCCGGTTTGAGCCGTTCAAAACCGGTTTGAGCTGGTCTGGTCGGTTTGAGTCCGGTTTGAGCCAGTCAAAATCGATTGAGAGGGTCTGGCCTGGTTTGATCTGGTCAAAACCCGTATGAGTACGGTTTGAGCGGTGAAAACCGGTTTGAGATGTTCTGGTCGGTTTGAGCCAGTTTGAGCCGTCTGGTCTGGTGTGAGCCGGTTTGAGCCGGTCTGTTACTGTTTGAGCCGGTCTGTTCCTGTTTGAGTCCAGTTTGAGCCATTCAAAACCGGTGTGAGCCGGTCTAGTCCGGTTTGAGTCGGTTTCAGCCAGTCAAAACCGGTTTGAGCCTGTTTGTTCGGTTTGAGTCCTTTTGAGCCAGTCAAAACAGGTTTGAGCCGGTCTGGTCGGTTTGAGTCGGTTTGAGCCGGTCAAAACCGGTTTGAGCCGGTCTGGCCTGGTTTGAGTCCGGTTTGAGCCGTTCAAAATCGGTTTGAGCCGGTCTAGTCGGGTTTGAGTCCGGTTTCAGCCGGTCAAACCGGTTTGAGTCGGTTTGAGCCGGTCAAAAGCGGATTGAGCCGGTCTGGTCGGGTTTGAATCGGTTTGAGCAGGTCTGGTCTGGTTTGAGCCGGTGAAAACCGGTTTGAGCGGTCTGTTACTGTTTGAGCCGGTCTGTTACTGTTTGAGTCGGTTTGAGCCGGTGAAAACCGGTTTGAGCTGGTCTGGTCCGGTTTGAGCAGGTCTGGTCTGGTTTGAGCCTGTCAAAACCGGTTAGAACCGGTCTGGGCCGTTTTGAGTCCGGTTTGAATCGGTCCAAACCGGTTTGAGCCGGTCTGTTCCTGTTTGAGTCCGGTTTGAGCCGTTCAAAACCGGTTTGAGCCGGTCTAGTCCGGTTTGAGTCCGGTTTGAGCCAGTCAAAATCGGTTTGAGCAGGTCTGGCCTGGTTTGATCTGGTCAAAACCCGTATGAGACCGGTTTGAGCCGTGAAACCGGTTTGAGATGTTCTGGTCCGGTTTGAGCCGGTTTGAGCCGTTCTGGTCTGGTGTGAGCCGGTTTGAGCTGGTCTGTTCCTGCTTGAGCCTGTCTGTTCCTGTTTGAGTCCGGTTTGAGCCGGTCAAAATTGGTTTGAGCCGGTCTAGTCGGGTTTGAGTCCGGTTTCAGCCGGTCAAACCGGTTTGAGTCGGTTTGAGCCGGTCAAAAGCGGATTGAGCCGGTCTGGTCGGGTTTGAATCGGTTTGAGCAGGTCTGGTCTGGTTTGAGCCGGTGAAAACTGGTTTCAGCCGGTCTGTTTCTGTTTGAGCCGGTCTGTTACTGTTTGAGTCCGGTTTGAGCCGGTCAAAACCGGTTTCAGCCGGTCTGGTTCGGTTTGAGCCGTGAAACCGGTTTGAGCTGGTCAAAACCGGTTTGAGCCTGTCAAAACCGGTTAGAACCGGTCTGGGCCGTTTGAGTCCGGTTTGAATCGGTCCAAACCGGTTTGAGCCGGTCTGGCCTGGTTTGATCCGGTCAAAACCCGTATGAGTCTGGATTGAGCGGTGAAAACCGGTTTGAGCAGTCAAAACCGGTTTGAGATGTTCTGGTCCGGTTTGAGCCGGTTTGAGCCGTCTGGTCTGGTGTGAGCCGGTTTGAGCTGGTCTGTTCCTGCTTGAGCCTGTCTGTTCCTGTTTGAGTCCGGTTTGAGCCGTCAAAACCGGTTTGAGCCGGTCTAGTCGGTTTGAGTCCGTTTCAGCCGGTCAAAACCGTTTGAGTCCGTTTGAGCCGGTCAAAAGCGGATTGAGCCGGTCTGGTCGGGTTTGAATCGGTTTGAGCAGTTTGAGCCGGTCTGGTCTGGTTTGAGCCGGTGAAAACTGGTTTCAGCCGGTCTGTTTCTGTTTGAGCCGGTCTGTTACTGTTTGAGTCCGTTTGAGCCGGTCAAAACCGGTTTCAGCTGTTCTGGTCTGCTTTGAGCCGTTCAAAACCGGTTTCAGCTGGTCAAAATCGGTTTGAGCCGGTCAAAACCGGTTAGAACCGGTCTGGGCCGGTTTGAGTCCGGTTTGAATCGGTCCAAACCGGTTTGAGCCGGTCTGGCCTGGTTTGATCCGGTCAAAACCCGTATGAGTCTGGATTGAGCGGTGAAAACCGGTTTGAGCCGTCAAAACCGGTTTGAGATGTTCTGGTCCGGTTTGAGCCGGTTTGAGCCGGTCTGGTCTGGCTTGAGCCGGTTTGAGCCGGTCTGTTCCTGTTTGAGTCCGGTTTGAGCCAGTTCAAACCGGTTTGAGCCGTTCTGGTCTGGTGTGAGCGGTTTGAGCCGTCAAAACCGGTTTGAGCCGTTTGAGCCGGTCAAAACCGGTTTGAGCCGGTCTGGTCCGGTTTGAGCCGGTCAAAACCGGTTTGAGCCAGTCAAAACCGGTTTGAGCCGTTCTGGTCTGGTGTGAGCGGTTTGAGCCGTTTGAGCCGGTCAAAACATTTTGAGTTCGTTTGAGGCGGTCTGGTCTGTTCGGTTTGAGCCGGTCAAAAGCGGTTTGAGCCAGTGTGGTCGGTTTGAGCGGTTTGAGCCGGTCTGGCCTGGTTTGATCCGGTCAAAACCCGTTTGAGTCCGGTTTGAGTCCGGTTTGAGTCCGGTTTCAGCTGGTCAAAATCGGTTTGAGAGAGTCTGGCCTGGTTTGATCTGGTCAAAACCCGTTTGAGTCCGGTTTGAGCCGGTCAAACCGGTTTGAGTCGGTCGGATCAGTTTGAACCGTTCAAAACCTGTTTGAGCCGGTCAAAACCGGTTTGAGCCGGTCTGGTCAGGTTTGAGATGGTTTGAGCCGGTCTGGTCTGGTTAGAGATGTTCTGGTCGGGTTTCAGCCGGTCAAACCGGTTTGAGCCCATCTCGTCCGGTTTGAGCTGGTCAAAACCGGTTTGAGCTGGTCTGCTGCGGATTGATCCCGTTTGAGCTGGTCTGGTCCGGTTTGAGTCGGTTTGAGCGGTCAAAACCGGTTTGAGCCTGTCTGTTCCTGTTTGAGTCGGTTTGAGCCGTCAAAACCGGTTTGAGCAGGTCAAAACCGTTGAGAGCTGGTCTGGTCCGGTTTGAGCCAGTCAAAACAGGTTTGAGCCGGTTTGAGCTGGTCAAAACCGGTTTGAGCCGGTCTGGTCTTGTTTGATCTGGTTTCAGCTGTTCTGGTCTGCTTTGAGCCGTTCAAAACCGGTTTGAGCCGGTCTGGTCCGGTTTGAGTCGGTTTGAGCCTTTCAAAACCGGTTTCAGCCGGTCTGGTTCGGTTTGAGCCAGTCTGTTCCTGTTTGAGCCTGTCTGTTCCTGTTTGAGCCGGTCTGGTCCGGTTTGAGTCCGGTTTGAGCCAGTCAAAACCGGTTTCAGCCGGTCTGGTTCGGTTTGAGCCGGTCTGGTCCGGTTTGAGCCTGTCAAAACCGATTGAAACCGGTCTGGGCCGGTTTGAGTCCGGTTTGAGCTGGTCAAAATCGGTTTGAGCCGGTCTGGCCTGGTTTGATCTGGTCAAAACCCGTATGAGACCGGTTTGAGCCGGTGAAAACCGGTTTGAGATGTTCTGGTCCGGTTTGAGCAGGTCAAAACCGTTTTGAGCCGGTTTGAGCTGGTCTGGTCGGTTTGAGCCGGTTTGAGCTGGTCTGTTACTGTTTGAGCCGGTCTGTTCCTGTTTGAGTCCGGTTTGAGCTGGTCAAAACCGGTTTGAGCCGGTCTGGTCCGGTTTGAGTCCGGTTTGAGCCAGTCAAAATCGATTGAGACGGTCTGGCCTGCTTTGATCTGGTCAAAACCCGTATGAGTACGGTTTGAGCCGGTGAAAACCGGTTTGAGATGTTCTGGTCAGGTTTGAGATGGTTTGAGCCGGTCAAAACCGGTTTGAGCAGTTTGAGCCGGTCAAAAGCGGTTTGAGCCAGTTTGAGCCGTCAAAACCGGTTTGAGATATTCTGGTCGGTTTGAGTCCTTTTGAGCCAGTCAAAACAGGTTTGAGCCGGTCTAGTCGGTTTGAGCCAGTCAAAATCGGTTTGAGCCGGTTTGAGCCAGTCAAAACAGGTTTGAGCCGGTGAAAACCGGTTTGAGCTGGTCTGCTGCGGATTGATCCCGTTTGAGCTGGTCTGGTCCGGATAAATATGGTCAAAACCGGTTTGAGCCAGTCAAAACCGGTTTCAGCGGTCAAAACCGGTTTGAGCTGTCTGTTCCTGTTTGAGCCGGTCAAACCGGTTTGAGATATTCTGGTCGGTTTGAGTCCGTTTCAGCCGGTCTGGCCTGGTTTGAGTCCGTTTGAGCTGTCAAAACCGGTTTGAGCCAGTTTGAGC
>JAKFHT010001578.1:0-26645 GCA_023783455.1 Erythrocebus patas
CTCTTGGTCTAGGAGTTTCTTGATAAATGCTTATTGAATTGAACTGTACTGAGCTTAACATTCCCACCCAGAGTTAGAAGCCAGTCCCTGAGCAAATTGCATTTAGAACGTGAGTTTGATGTTACTGTGGTAAGGGGTATCCTACACGTCATAATTCCTAGTCAATATCAGCTATTTAGTCAAATAGAGTCAAGTATAGAGAGGCATTGGCCCATCTGGCAAAAGGGCAAGGCACGGTGCTTTAGGTCCAGGTCCCCAATATCAACTATGAAAATAAAATGTTGTCATCTCCAATTGCAGCCCTGTCCTCAGCTGGTCACTGTTTACGCTAACAATTATAAACAGCTTGAACTTGCTGTCCTGAGAGACAACACACCCTCCATTCTCTCTGCAGTGCAGCTGCCTTGGTGGATGGAACATGCCCCTCCTCCCTCCCTCCCCCCTCCTCTCTCCCTCCTCCCTCCTCTCTTCCTCCCCCCTCCTCTCTTCCTCTCTCCCCCCTCCTCTCTCCCTCTCTCCCCCCTCGTCTCTCCCTTCCTCCCCCCTCCTCCTTCTCTCCCCCCTCTTGTCTCCCTCCCTCTCCCCTCCTCTCTCCTCCCTCCCTCCTCCTTCTTCCTGTCTTCTCTCACATTTCTCCCCTCACCTTCTCTCCTGGGCGAGGGGCAGAAGAGAAGAGACCTCCGAATCTTCTGCTTCATCCAAGCAGCTTGGGGGCAGCATCAAGTGCTGCAATTTGGCTGCCCCAGCAGGTGCCTCAGGGCAGCCTTTCTAATGGGAATCCTGGAATCATGTCTTTCCTTAATGTGTCCTAAAGGCTGGAGGACATGAAGTGAAACAATGCTCCATGCTCAGTCCTGTGATTTTGTGTATTTATTGGACTTACTTTGAAATTAAACTAAATGATACCCAAGGTAGAGCATGAAAAAAAAGAAAAAACAGGCTATGGTGTTTGAAAAACAAACAAAACCGTTTGGTTTGTTGGTTTGTTCTTAGACCTTCACAGGCTCCTAGGTCACACATTTCAGTTTCTCAGCGAGTGACATTCTCTGCGGAAGCCATGTCAGCCTCTTGTTTGATGATGTCAGCCACAGCAGAAAGAAGCACTCCGTAGGCCCCGTGCTCAGCACCTTGGCATGAGCTCCTGCCATCTTCTGTTCATGCTCATCACAGCTCTGTGCAGTGGGCATCCTCCTGATCCCTGTGGGAGGATGGAGGATGGAGGCAGAAGGGTGAGTGACGGCAGGATCACATGAGGGGTCTCTCCCGAAGTAGGGAGGGGAACCTTCCCAGGACCTCAGTGCCCATCACGTCCTTCCTCCTCCTCCTCTGCCTCTCTGTGACTGTTTGACTCAGGCTGCAGGGACAGACGTGAGTATGTGCAGAGCGTGTGTGCACCCCTGGGGGTGTGTGCTCATATTGGCAGGGAGGGATGTGAGCGTGTACAGAGCGTGTGTGCACACCTTGGGGATGTGTGCTGGCATTGGCAGGGACAGATGTGAGTGCATACAGAATGTGTGCTGGCATTGGTGGGACAGATGTGTACAGAGCGTGTGTGCACACCTCGGGGTGTGTGCTGGTGTTGGCATGGACAGACGTGAGCGTGTACAGAGCATGTGTGCACACCTGGGGGTGTGTGCTGGTGTTGGTATGGACAGACGTGAGCATGTACAGGGCGTGTGTGCACACCTAGGGGTGTGTGCTGGTGTTGGCATGGACAGACGTATCAGTGGCCCTCGGGTTGGGGTCTCCATCTCCCCAGACAGCACTCGAGTGGCTTGAGGTTTCAGATTCTTCCTCTCCGGGTACTTGGGCCTCCTCAGGACCAAACATCAGAACCAGCCAACTGCAAACTACAAGAACATTCAAATGCATCTTCAGTAGGAAAAACAAAAGCAATTGGAATAATTTTCCAACATGACCCCGTGGTTAAGCCGTTAGATACTCCAGCCAACAGATTGAGTCACTTTAAAATTCACACCAATTAAAATGGTTGTGAGAGTTGCAGAGCTTTACCGCTAAACCTTGAAATAATTGAAGCGTTCTGCTCCACTTGCTTACAAACTAGGGTTGGGGATAACTTTCAGTCCAAAGTAGTAACCTTGTAAATCCAGCTTAGATGCGAGGCTCCCACTGACACAGGAAGAGACAGTGGCCCTTGATTATTCTCCTGTGTTCAGATACTTTGTCATTTTTTTTGTATCCTGATCATCACTTCTGCTTTTCCAATTCAAACTAAAGGGAGTTTAGTTCTGTTTTGGAGAAGCTGTGGTTAGTGGTTTCTTTTCATGGTTTGCTTAATCTCTTAAGTCTGGTGCTTACATTACCCAAATAGACTTTTCTTTAGTACGACAGTGCCATAGCCCAGGGCTTCTCCCTCCATATCTGCTCCCCAGGAGGCCCCCTAGGAATGGGCGCTGGAGATCCAGCCCCTCTCCGTGTGCCGTTTTCTTTGAGTCCAAGGTAGGTTTGGCTCAGAGAAGAAAACAGGCCTCCGGGTTAGGTGCCTCTGACTGCTTGCTTGTGAAATGTTTAATGATAAGGCGCCTTCCAAACTAATTTTACACATTGATAGTTGTAGCTTAAAGTATCACTGCAGTCATAAGAACAAGAAACACTCCCATAAAGTAGATAGGCAGAAAAAAGCCATAAAAGTTTAATAAAGCGCAAATAAAATGGTGTTGTAAGAATGTACAGTGGGAAATGCTCTCAGTCCAGCCAGATCGGCTGTGGCGTCCTCCTGTAAATACATTCAGCCACGTGTGGCCCTGATCGCAATCACTACTGTGAATTGTGATCCAGAATGTTCTTGGGGACCGATACCTGGACTGTGCCAGCAGCTGAGTCTGATTGGACGTCATGGCGGTGATGTGCTTAGCGTGGCCAGCTGGGCCGAGGGGTGGCCACCTGTGCACTAGCCACGTGCAGCCGTTATTCTTGTGATGGAGTTGCACGGGGCGCGGCCTGTCCACCTGGGCTACTTAAAGTACCGTGAACCCAACCTCTGGTGGGTGCCTCCCGACATGGGAGCTGTCTTTTTATCCAGGGCCCTCTGGCGCTGCAGACCCTGAGTCCACAGGGAGGTAAAGGAGGGCTCTGCTGGGCCATGGAGGTCTCCGAGCTGGTGGTCACTCATTGCTTGTGGAGTGGCCCATGGCCTGTGAGTTTATTCCCGGGGTCTGTGTGAGCGAGGTTAACCAGTTCACAGCTGGGCACGTACCCCTTACACAGGTGACACTAGTTAAAGTGGAATCTATATTAGCTTGCACGGGAGTGTGTGAGGAGCTGGGAGGGTAGTGAGGCTTGGCCCTAGCACTGGAGCCCGAGCTCCTGACGTTCTACGTCTTCCTGTTGAGGGGCCATCAGGGTCGCTGTGGGTCCTGAAGACAGTAGGTGCCATATGGACCAGGGGATGCGGAAGCCTCTAGAGGCTGCGGGAAGCAAGGAGACAGTCGCTTCCACAGAGCCAGCCCTGCCGACACCTCGACGTTAGCTGGTGGGACCTCTTTTGGACTCCATCTTTCAGAAATGGTAGAAAATAAGTCAGTGCTTAGAGCGCTAAATTTGGAGTGATTTAGTGGAGAAATAGAAAAGCAGCCCACGAAGGTGCACGCATTGAAATGTGCTCTGTCCAGGTGTTCACAGTGGCGTGAGGGGGATGGCATCAGGGTTCTGGGAACTGTGCAGTTTTACTGAAGGAAGGGGGCTCGCCACGCCTTTCCTCATGTAACTGAAGGTATGTATGCCTGCCACACTGCCCAGGAGACAGGGACTAGAATTCTGACTTTATTTCTTATGGGAACCAAGGTCAGAACACGGTGAGGGCTGAAATGAGCTTCCTACAGCCTGAACTGGGAAGAGGAATCGCAAGTAGTTTGTGTTTTTCTACACAGACCTGTCCTTTCAGGTTTTGTTAAGTTCTGGAAAAAGGGAGAAGCCAGGCACACCTCGGCGATGGACAGTGTTTCTGGAGGTGGCGTGGCTTCAGCCTGAATGTGGCCGTGTGGCTGGGAGGCTCAGAAACTGCCCTCCAAGAGCACTCATCTGTTCCTTATTGCACTAATACCTCATTTACAGAAATCCACAGAAATTACAGTGCGGGAGGCCTCTGGTCTGGATGGGTTTGTGTGGACCGAGGTCATGGGGTGTTGTCCCAAGTGCTTATCCTGATCTGGCAGAGGCTCTGTTCCCAAATAATTATTCCACAGTTTCAGAGCCTATATCTGAGTGATAGTCTTTTAACTTTGTTGCATAAAAGTAAACAAAGTATGTCTTGAGGGTCTAAAAATCCATTTAGTAGTCATGGCTGTAAACTCATACATGGGGCTTTGGGATGGAGTGAAAACCACCGTCACCTGGCGTGGACGCTGCGTGGTATTTTTAGTGTGGTGGCCTGCTCGTGCCTTGAGCTCCATCTGCAGTGTGAGCAACAGCTGTGCATTTGAGAAATGTGGGCAGGTCAGCTTGCTCCTCCAGGGGCCTGCAGGCATCCGGGTGAGGGGCCTGGGATGAGGCCACGTCAGTGGGAAGGAGCTTGGTTGTGTCAGCAGATATGTCTGCCTCTACAGGCCCGCAAGCCAGCCAGAACCCAGTTTTCCTTTGGTCATCTAATGCCAGAAAAACCTGTTTCTTAGAGATTCTCGTAATTTATATTAATGAACCATTTGACCATACATAAAATGTTATAAATGCATGAGGCTTTACAACTTGGCAGATGTGTAACTCACATGTTATGATTGAATCAAACTGTTGAAGATATTTGTTTCACTTGAAGGTTTTTAGCATTTTATGCGCAAACCAAATGCCAGTAGCATTTTGAAGGAGTATTTTGGAATTTTAAACACAGTGGGACAGTGCTGGGTCTCTGGGATGCTGGTGAGGTGGACATGACCTCAAGCTCTTGGAGCTTGCAAGCAGGATTCCTAAATTGTCACACCTGCAGTGCTGGAAGTCAAAGTGGATTTCTGTAAATGAGGTATTAGTGCAATAAGGAACAGATGAGTGCCCTTGGAGGGCAGTTTCTGAGCCTCCCAGACACCCCAGGAGGAAGCGGGGTGGGAGGCAGTTACCCACCAGAACCTGGACGGTGGAGCCGGGTTTGCTGGTGGCCCTGCGTGGCAGGTCATTACGTGCAATAAGGAACAGGTGAGTGCCCTTGAGGGCGGTTTCTCGCCCTGCTTCGGAACTGCAAGTGGAAGACGCCCAAAGTGGGGGGGGGGGTGGTCAGTTATCCACAGGAGCCTGGATGGTGGAGCTGGGTTTGCTGGTGGTCCTGCGTGGCAGGTCATTACATGCAATAAGGAACAGGTGACTGCCCTTGAGGGCGGTTTCTCGGCCTGCTTCGGAACTGCAAGTGGAAGACGCCCCAAAGTGAGGGGGGTGGTGGTCAGTTATCCAGTGGGGCCGGGTTTGCTGGTGGCCGCTGCGTGGCAGGTCACTGCGTGGAGCGATGGGAGGTGAGTGGAGTGGGAATAGAGGATGCACCCTCCACAGCTACTGCTGGGAGTTGGCTCTGGTAGCAGAGGGGGCATAGAGGGATTCCCATCAGGGGCAACACGGCTGGGGTCCCACGTGTGCTGGACGCCGAGGTGTGGCTATATGTGATCTCAGTCTCCACAGCCGTCCTGGGAAGTGGGTTCAGTCACCTTCCTTTCTCACATTTGAGAAATCTCAGGGGCTTACATCACAGCTGGGTGGGTTGGAACTAATGTCTCAGGCAGGACGTTGGCCCCAGAGCCCAGATCTTACCCCCCTGCTCTTTTCAGTCCACCAAGCTTGTAGAGAGGGTGTGTGGTGGTGGGTGGTGGCTGAGAAACCAACACAGTAGAAGGGGAGGAAATAAACCAGGCAGGAGACACAGGCAGTGCTTGGGAGGTCTGTGCGGGGTGTGGGTGGCACCTCTGGGCCTGTGAACCCCGTTCTGTGCTCCTGGCTTGCCCAACCTTGGCCCTCAGCCACATGCTGCGCACTTTAGGTGAAATCTCAGTCCCTCGTGTGGTGCGGGCATCTTTTCTCCCTGGCTTTGCCTCTCCTTAAATCACGGAGTCTCAGTGGGGATGGCGGGGTGGTTGGTGGTCCATGGAATTTGCCCTCCACCTCCCCATCCTTGTCCTGTCCTGTCTGGCCTGTTACCTGAATCTGTGTCTCTTCAGAGCCTGCAAATGAGTGGAGGCCACGGCAGCCTCTTGCTGACCGACCTCTCAAACTTTTTATTCATCAGAATCGTGTTAAATGCTGATTCCTAGGCACCCCATTAGACTCTAC
Source organism: Erythrocebus patas (assembly GCA_023783455.1). NCBI lineage: Eukaryota > Metazoa > Chordata > Mammalia > Primates > Cercopithecidae > Erythrocebus > Erythrocebus patas. The sequence continues at coordinate 6,262 of JAKFHT010001578.1, forward strand.
GCCTGCCTGGCATGGGTACTTTGGGGAAGGTACAGAGGGTTGCTGGGCTGTTCCAGGAGGGAATTTGCATTTGTAGAATGTCCACTGTGGTCTTTCCAGCACTCTACTTTCCACGCACACATGGCATTAAACCTGGAAGACCTCTGGGTGCTGTGCTGGTGAGGAAGCCCCGGCTGGACGAGGGGCTGCTGGGGCTCGGACTTGATTCCTGGGCTGGGGGCTGTGGGCTTATTCTCTTCAGTGGGCCTGCTGATGGGATGCCCTGAGAAGTCCTGCTGTGCACTCGGGGAAGGTGCAGAGACAGGCTCAGGAAATACAGATCATGGATTTAAAAATTCCTACTGGAAAATCTTTTATGAGCAAAGTAATTTGCATCTAACTGAAGACAATCATTGCTTGAATAATTGGTTTGTTTACAAATTGGTCCTATGAACAGATTAAAGTTTTCATTCATGCCTTGTCTATAACGTAAATAGGAGCTATTACCGCAACCTAAATTAGCTTTAAATTTTGTATCAGATTGCAGTCCAGATTACAAACGGCTGCTTGATAATCTAATTGATAAAACGGAGGAATTTAGTGCTTGGAACCCAGAGTGAAGGAACAGAGCACAAGCCACAGGCCCAGACCCTCCTGGCACCAGCTACCACAGGAAAGCCTGATCTCTGCAAAACCCTCAGTGGGAAGCAGGTGGACATCATGTGTGATCAGATACCCACAGACACCCCAGAACCCCAGAATGTTCACTTCTAGATCACTGACTCCTTGACATCCAGAGGCGTTTCGTATTGACTTGGGTCCCAGCCCCTTCGGTGCTCACTGACACTGAAAGCGTCAGCTGTTTTCTGTCTGGAACAGGAGTTTGCTGTCAGGAGAGCTGGGTCTGTCTCACTTTTCCCAATAACTGCTGCTGGGATCTTGAAGTCCCTTCTCCTGCTTTAGGCTTTGAGTGAGGGAAAAAAAATTGAAAAAATAATTTTTCTCTCTCAACTGTTGTGAGTATAAAGGAGAAAACAAATACTCTTTAAAAGTTTGCAAAGTAGTACTCAAATGCAAAGCAGTATTAAACTTCAGTTTGACACAGTTTCAGGAACATGTACACTCGTTTATGTGAATTAATAACCCTACTTGAAATCACAGTAGGCTAAACATTGAACAGAAATGTGTGACTGTTACATATTTTTCTATAATAAAATTCCATGTTATTGGAATTGGATCGCAGGATATTGGCCGAGGCTCTGCCAGACGTGAACTGGGAGGCCAGACACCACCTCTGCCACTTGGTGGAAGCATTTGTATCCTCAAATTTTATTCAATTTTAAGAAAATGCACAGAATCTTACCAAGGAAAACACATATTTTTGAATAAATGAGTCACTGCACTTGGGCCTCCCTTTGTGGGTTTACCCTTTCAATACTGGAGGAAGTTTTAGTACAAAGAATTAAATTATCCAAACTATGAGGGGCTCCTAACTCATGTACATCAGGGCTCAGTGTGACCCAAATGTAACTCTCGGGTGATTGTGTTCTGGTAATTTCTAATTGGGCACAAAGATAATCCTCCTCAACTATCTGGAAATTTTCTATAAGTTTGGGAATTTTTTGGAAAAGCCGTGACAAAATAATGAAACTTGAAGAGGAGAAATCTTTTGTGTGGCAAAACAAGAGAAGTAAAAAGTCAGATGTGCATTTGGCTTTCTGAGATAATCAGAAGCCTGTGAAAGAGACCTTAGCATCTGTGATCATGTGTGCGTGTGCATGTGAGTGTTCTAAGGAGTCCAGTCACAACATAGTCATACTGGCCAACCCCCCCCCCCCGACCCTACATGGTCATAGCCATTACTATTCCCATTTGATGAAGAAACTGAGGCATGGAGAGCTTAAGGGACATCCCCAAATCCCCAGAAGTTTCCAGAGCTGGGTTTCCATTTCCAGGCCCTGGGCTGTGTGGACGGTGGCCGACAGGAAACGGGACCCTTCCATGAACACACACAGGCTTCCTGGCGCCCTGCCATTGCCGGTCTAACGTTATTCTAGTTAAAATGCCGCTGACGTGGCTCCTATTAGGAAATTGAGGTTTCACCGAACTCTGCTCCATTTTCGGCAACATGAGTTATGCTGGGGTCCCCCTTTGTGCCGGATGTGTGTGGCAGACGTGGCTGAGATCGGCTTTGGCTTCTCATGGCACCCCCAGGGGGAACGCCCGCGCTCCGGTCTCTTCCTGAGCTATGGCTTGCTCAACCTGCAGAGCAAAGGCCACAACCACCAGAAACACTCATGATGTGCTTCTTTACAGAAAATCATTCTGCACCTCCTGACGTAACCACGCACACCTCAGAGAACTCCACACAGATGGAGCGACCACAGGGTTCCACGGGGTCCCGGACAGCGCCCAAGTACTGCAACGCAGAGCTCATGGAGACCGGGGATGGTACGTCCCAAAGCAGAGATGCGTTTTTTTCTGGGAAACGGTTCGTGCTGATCTTCCGTTCCGTGCCTGTGACTGGGTGTGTTTCTTCCTGGGGTACAATCTGCTGCCATTTTATCTGCTGAATAACTAACAGTGGTTCAGCAACTGAGAAATTCTTGTACAGGTGTTAAGACCGTGAACAGTCACTTAGAAGAGCAAGATGAAGTTAAATGTACAACAGAATTACTGTCAGATGGGCCGATATGTTGCTTTAGACTTCGGAGGAAAGAGGGTCTTTTTATCCATGTTGGACGGAGATGTCAGCGACTTGGTAACAGGCTGCGGCCCAGGGCTGCTTCTTCCTTCCTGTGGCCTGGTCTTGGTATGTTCTGATTACAGCGGGGGTTTGTATCACCTAGCCCCTGTTCTATTTAAGTCTTAGTCCTTCCTTGGGGTCATAAGAGTCAGTGTAGAACCTAGCAGTGAATGAAATACAATGCCCCCTTGTGAAACCTCATCGAGTAGCCTTGGAATGGTGTAATCTTGCAGTGCACGGGACTCGCAGGCGGGCAAGGAGGCCTATCCGAGCCCCAACAGGTAGACAGGGAGGACTATCAGAGCCGCGACAAGCACCCCAGGATATCCACCAAGGTGGCTTTTTGGTGTTAATACGATGAATGTGAGCAGCAGGTGGTCTGCGTTCTGGGTGAGTGTGACTGTGCCACTGCAGTTTTGGTCTCATGTCTTGATGAGCATGAACGATTCCTGACGAGGGTAGGTAAGGATGCTGTGACCTGAGACTCTGCAGTATTGTAGCTTGAGGAACCAAGGAGTTTTTCTCTCTTGCAAACCCGTCAGGGAGGATGTTCCAGGCTGGTGACTACTCCATGAGGTATTCAGAGATCCAGGTTCCTTTCAGACTCCTGCTCTGTGTTCCCACAGACAAGGCTGTCCTTGCTGTGGTTGGGACTGGGTGATTGCCACGCTGGCGGGGGTAGGCTTAAGGTGAGAGTGGCCATGATTTACCTAATCTACATAATGACAGGGAGCCTGGGAGTAAAGTGTAGCCATGGCCTGGAGGATGGATGATGGATGTTGGTGAACGACTGGCTGCACTCACCGCAGCTGGCCCAGGGATGGGAAGGATGACTGATTTTGCCATTCAATGGTACCTGGTTCTTTCAGATTTGACTTCCTTATGGATTTTCTGCTATAAAGAGGAGAGAGCCTGTGGTTCTAGGCCAAACATTTCACTCATCTCATAGCATCTTGTATCCCTTAGCCAACATTTTTGTCAAGTTTTAGAAGTCCTATCAACTTGCAAGCATTTCTCAATTTGGTTTAACCATTGGATTTCATATCTGTGTCTGCATCTCTATTTTACATCTATGTGGTTATTTGACACTCTGTAGTACATTTGTAATAGGTTCTATTTGGTGGAAGTTACTTTCAACAAACCTTGCTGCTACTTGAATTTTCAAGGTTGCAAGTAGAAAGGAGAAAATAAAAACCACATCTTCTCTAATTTTAAAATGTGTTGTTCCTCAAATCACACCAGAAGTACAAATATTATAAATTATAAAAGCAGTCAGAATCGAGGTTAAGAGATTTCTGGGTGATTCTGGCTAATCAGCAGTATTTGCTGAGGTGTGTGCAGCAGAGCAACATGCCAAGAAGCCCGGGACAGGGGAGAGTTGGGAGGCCAGGCTGTGACTTCAGAGGTGCTGTTGCCTCAGGGAGAGGAGCTAGATGCAGAGAGGATAAATGGCCACAGGTGTGACCACCGCCGTCCTTGCCGTGGTACGGGGGCCTTTGTATGGGGGCCTTTGTGAGCTGAGTTATGGACCAGATGAAGGCTGTGCAGGCGTGTGAGAATCCAGGCCAGACTCGACGGGTGGAGGCTTGGCAGAGGTGAGGGGCCAGACAGCCTCGCTAAATGTGCAGTGGCTCACTGCCGACAGTGCCCATCAGCCGCCAGACAGACGGGTTTGATCTTCAGTCCCTACGACAGCTGCCTTTACCTGTCTGCCTCCACCTTCTGAGGCCTATAGGCGTCGCAAATGTGTGGTTTTTAAACAGATTTGGATGAGTTGTTTTCTGCACAACACACTTTTACAGATGGAGGCTGGTTCTCCACAATGGCACCAGGAACTTGGCAGGGACTGGTGGGACAGAGCCTCAGAGCACAGCACCAGCTCCCTGGGAGAAGACGGTGCCCATGGGACGGAAGAAAGGAGAGGCACACAGTGCTGAGGCGTGAACTCTAGTTTGCTCTTAGACATGACACACATGCATTCTGGAAGTCTGCATGAAGCACTGCTAAAGCCACCAGTGTGGACAGGTCCTTAGATCAGGAGACCCAGAACATAGTTGTATTTGAAATCCTTCACATGCTGCAATCTCTTCAAAGAGGACTACAAGTCATCTCTAATAATGTTGTAAAATTAATTTTTTATTAAGTGCCATGGTTTTTTTTTTTTTTTTTTTTGTGGGGTAGGGCCAGTGTGTGACAGTAAAACAACAGATGCAGTGACACAGCTGGCGGATGTCGGTTCTGGGCCCCAGTTGGGCAGTTGTATGAAAAGAAACCGAAAAGTCTCTACAGTGGTGTGAACTGAAACACCTGGATTATGTGTTTTCATGTATTTGACATAAATGCACACATTTGTATGCTAAACACACATTTTTCTATATGTAATAAAATTCACACCTTTAAATAGTTAACATATATTTTATTTTAGGACCGCCCCCACGATGTGAGGACTAGTAGCCACCCCCTCTCCCCCCTGGATATTAAGAGCCACATCGCAGGGCAGTGAGGCACCCCCCGTGAGGTGGAGACTAATCGCCACCCCCTCTCCCCCTCTGGCTATTTGGAGTCACCTCGCAGGGGGGTGAGGCACCCCCCACAAGGTGGGGACTAATAGCCACCCCTTCTCCTCCCGCTGGCTATTAGGGGCCATGGTGGACTCACAGCCTGTTTATGATATTGTGAGTAATATCATCTCCCCCTCTGGAAATTATGAACTCTTTCACAGATGGGTGTATACCCTCAGTGTGTACACCATCAGAGGGTGTACACCCGTCTGTATCGGGAGTAATATCATCCTCTTCCTCCCTGAATGTTAAGAAGAATATCCCAGGATTGTTTCTACTCCCTGCATTATTGGGTGTCATATCTTCCTCTCCCACGTGGAAATTAGAAACAATATCACTGGGGGCGTGTACACCTTCTGTAATATTTAAAGTAATATCCCCTTCCCTCCAGGATCATGGGAACAATATCCCTGGGGAGTGTACACTTTCTGCCGTATATGTCATAATATCATCCCTCCCGCCTTGAAACATTATGAAGGACCATCTCACACGGGGTGTACAACCCTTGGTGCGATATTGAGAATGCAATTATCCTCTTTCCCCCCCGGCATATTTGGAAAAACATCAGAGTGAGCGTACCCCTCCTGCCATATGAGGATTACTATCCTCTTCTGCCTTTCTGGATATTAGAAAGAATATCACACGTGGGTTTGCACTTTCTTCGATATCTGGAGTCATGTCATCCTCTCTTGTTTTGAATGGCAAGAACAATGCCTTGGGGGGGATGTACACACCGTGCCATATAGGGAGTAATATTACACTCTCCCCTCTTTGATAATTAGGAACAACATCCCATGCTCTCTCTCCCTGGATATTAGGAACAACATCACAGGTAGGTGTACACCCCCTGCGGTATTAGGAGTAATATGATTATTAAACATCCATGATCAATATTAACAATTATCAATGATACTATTAATAGGATACCGTTATTATGGATAATTATTTTAAATATATGATTATGCATGCTTAAAATAATTGTTAATATTAATTGTTATTTTATTACCAGCATCACTTAGTATTGATTTAAGTAACATTAATTGCTGATATCATTATTTTATTAATAGTGATATTACTATTGACTATTAATGCTAATCATTAACATTTTCAAATCGTATTTTACTATCTTTACTGTGATTAATATCGATGATTACTCTTAATTTTTCTTATATTTATTAATATTAATAATTAATAGACTTGTTCCTGGTATCCGGCAGGGAGAGGATATCACTCCCAATATTGAAGAAAGTGTACACCCCTCTATGATGTGATTCCTAACAGCCAGGGGGTAGAGGATGACATTATTGAAACCATGGCAGTGGGTGTACATCCCTTCAGTCGTCTTGTTCCTTATATCCTGGGTGGGAGAGGATGATACGACTCCCAATATCGCAGGGGGCATAGACCTCCCCAGTGATATTGTCCCTAACATCCAAAGGTAGAGAGGATGATATTTCTTCTGATTTCACAGGGGTGTACACCACCCCTATGATATGGTTCCTAATGTCCAGGGGGGTGAGAGGATGATATTAGTCTCCATATTGCAGGAGGTGTACACTCCCTAGTGATATTGTTCCTAATATCCTGGGAGGGAGAGGACGATATCACTCCCAATATCGCAGGGGGTGTACACCTCCTTGTGATATGGTTCCCTATATCCTGGGAGGGAGACGATGATACTAGTGGCAATATCGCAGAGGGTGTACACACCCACTGTGATATTGTTCCGAATATCCAGAGGGAGAGAAAATGATATGACTCCCAATATCACAGGGGGTGTACATCCTCCTGTGATATTGTTTCTTATATTCAGGGGGAGAGGATGATATTACTCCCAATATCGCAGGGGTTGTACACACCTCCTGCAATATTGTTCCTAATATCCCGAAGGGGAGAGCATATTACTCTCAATATGGCAGGGGTGTACACCTCCTTTGTAATATTGTTCTTAATATCCATGATGGGAGAGGATGATATGACTCCCAATATCGCAGGGGGTGTACACCTCCTTGTGATATGGTTCCCTATATCCTGGGAGGGAGACGATGATACTAGTGGCAATATCGCAGAGGGTGTACACACCCACTGTGATATTGTTCCGAATATCCAGAGGGAGAGAAAATGATATGACTCCCAATATCACAGGGGGTGTACATCCTCCTGTGATATTGTTTCTTATATTCAGGGGGAGAGGATGATATTACTCCCAATATCGCAGGGGTTGTACACACCTCCTGCAATATTGTTCCTAATATCCCGAAGGGGAGAGCATATTACTCTCAATATGGCAGGGGTGTACACCTCCTTTGTAATATTGTTCTTAATATCCATGATGGGAGAGGATGATATGACTCCCAATATCGCAAGAAATGTACAGCCTGTGATAGAGTTCCTAACATCTAGGTGGGGAGAGGATGATATTACTGCCCATATCGCATGAGTTGTAAAACCCCTTTGATATTTTTCCTACAATCCTGAGGGGAGAGGATATTATTCCCGATAACGAAGAAGGTATACACCCCCCTGTGACACTATGCCCAATATCCGCATTGGGAGACGATGACATTACGCCCAATATCACAGGGGATGTACACCCACCCTGGGATATTGTTCCTTATATTGAGAGGGGAGAAGATGCTATTGCTCCCAGTAACGCAGGGGCTGTGGCTGTACACCCCTCCTGTGATATTGTTCTTAATATCCTAGGGAAGAGAGGATGATACTACACCCAATATCTCATGGGCTGTACCGTGTCCGCTCAGAGATGTGTGGGGCTCTCTTACACAAGTAACTCCTTCTCTAACTTTAGCCACATGCTGGTCATCCAGGGGCCTCCTAAAATCCAGGAGCATAAAAACAAGTGGAATTTCTGAGAACCAAAGATGGCGCATGGCTCTGGTTGGGCTGCCACAGGCAGTTTTGTGAAAAGACAGAGATGTATCTCTCATAGTCCTGGAGTCTGGAGGTCCAAGATCAAGGTGAGTTCAGGACTGGCTCCTCCTAAGGCATCTCTCCTTGACTGTCAGATGGCATCTTCTCTTGTGTTCTCATGCGGTTGTCCCTCTATAGATGTCTGTGTCCTGATCTCTTCTTCTTACAAGGGCATCAGTTCTAATGACTTCGTTACCTTAATCACCTCTTTAAAAGGTCTATCTCCACATACAGACACATTCTGAGGTCCTTGGTTAGGACTACAACCTGGGAATCTTGGGGTATGCAATTAAACCTGAAGCAGATGGGGTCTTATAACTTGTGTCACCCAAGCTCATGCCAGAGCCCCATGAGGTTAGCCCCAGGTCCCCCCTTTGATATGGTTTAGCTGTGTCCCCACCAAAATCCTGTCTTAAATTCTCATGTGTTGTGGGAGGATGGAAGTGATAATTTGACAGCAGAGAAGACAATTGCTGCCAGGGAGGGGAGAGAGGGACCCCAGACCTCCGAAGGTTGGAGGGTCCCAGGCCCTGGGCAGAGCAGGCAGCCCCACCCCTGTGACACCCCTGAGGATGGCTCAGGAGTTGGAAAAGGTGGAATCATATGTAGAGGCTGGTTGGGGAGATAGGAAGTTGTCGAATGAGTTTTTAAATATTTCCATCAAAATTCTTACTGCACCCTTGGTGTTGGTGGGGACCAGTGGCTTCTCCATGTGCCTGGCTTCTTCCTGGCTCTGACTCTGGGAGCCTGGCCTGGCCTAGGGCTGCTGGTTGGATTCATTGCTGGCAGCAGGTAGAAGGTGGAGGAGGGAGAGGAGCTGTCCTCAGTCCTCTCTTACTCATGCCTGTCCACGTTAGCAGCCCCTCCCCAGGCATCCCTTGCCCATGATCTGGGGAGTGCTATTCTCACTTCCCTTGGGCCCTGCCCACCGATCTCCAAAGAATCCCATCAGTGACTCCTTTTAATCACCTCTTTGCCTGTGACAAAGTCTTCTGGGACCTCCTGACTGATACAAGGAGAAGCCTGGCTATCTGTGCAACTTGTAAAAGTGAAGTGAGTCATTCACACTGGCATGTATCTACAAGTCACACAGCTTTGCAACTGGAGTGACTAAGCTCATCTAACTAAACCTTCCATGACAGATGAGGACACCCAGAATCATAGAAGTGACTTGTTCCCATCTGGGTCGGCCACGCTGAGACTCAAGCGCGGAGTCTAGCAAAGCACACTTCGTCCTCCCTTAGAAGGAAGATCCTGCCCGCACGGTTCACCTCCACCTACCCTAGGTCTCCCCCACCCTCCCTTAGAGGGAAGCTCCTGCCAGCATGGCTCACTTCCACCTACTCTGGGTTTCCCCCACCCTCCCTTAGAAGGAAGGTCTTAGAAGGCAGCACCGTTCACCTTCCCCTAGCCTAGGTCTCCCCCACCCTCAGAAGGGGAGTCTTTGGGTCAGTCAAAAGACTACTCCGGACATCTGTAAGAACAAATGGTTTCCAGCACAGTCCTTTCCTGGGGTCTGCATTTTCCCTCTGGGATGCTTGGAAGTTGAAGGGGTCAGGCAATTCAAGGTCTCCCCGGTATCTCAAGGGCCACTGACACACAGGAAAATGTGCTGCTCTGCTCGCTGTTTGACTTTGATGGATGCAAATTTGTTCTAAATGAGCCTGACATTCATTAGCATGTAAACATATGTTACTGGTGGCGGCTCGCAGGGCCACATGCTGATGGATCTTGTGGGCTGTCCCCACCAGACATCACCAGGCTGCCTGGGTCTGTACTGCTTCTGGCTAAGGCTCCAGATGTTTTGTGCACTGTGAAGTAGACATTTTAGCTACAGGGTTATGTTTTTTCCACAAAAGAAACACAGACAAATCTGTGAAAAGAACTTGAGTTTATGTGCTGATCTACTGGAAGGAGACTCTTTGAATGTCAGCTGCTCAGTGTCTGCTGTGACTCCCGGGCAGTTCTCTCTGTCCTGTGGCTCAGAGACTCTGTGGGGCTGAATTATACATTTGATTCCAGTTCTGCTCAATATTTCCCCACAAGTAGTGCTGTGGATGTGACTGATGCCTTTAGAGATATCTGCAGCAGGAACAGTGCAGAGAATAAAACACGCCATGCTAACATATTTTGAGCTGAAGGCAATTAAGAAGCACTCTGGCCTTCCCTCTAGTTTCTGAAAAGCACGCAACATAATCATATTCTACAAAGACAAAAGTGCCCTTTCTCCTCTCTCTGCCAGAAAGGACACAGGTCAATCTCTGCAGACAACTTCAGACCCTTATCATTCAGGAAACAGCACCAGAGGAATTTACACAACATCTCTCATTTATTGGCTTTCCCACAATTTGTTACCCCCAATGACCCAAAGTCCTTTTACTTTGTCTTGGCACTTCTATAAACGTTATCCTTATTGAAGATGTTATATAAAAGAAAGGTCTGAGCTGTCTCTGAGATTCCCTCATTCCCTATCTCCCATGTATATATGAAATATATATGCTAATAAGCCTCCGTTTGCTTTTTTGGGGGTTCATCTGTCTTTTGTTATAGGAACCCCAGCCAATGAAGCTAAGATGGGTGGAAGAAAAGATTACATTTTTCTCCCCTGTAGTAGCATTATTCTAGCAATAGCATTTTTTTTTGTAGATTTCTTTTGAATACACACAGCAATGTAAAAAGAAAGAAGTGTGGGAGTCCTGATGAAATTTTAGGTCCCAGAGATACCTAAATATGTTGAGAAGTTGTCTTTGAACATTGATTTTTTTCCCACATTTATTCTCATATTTTTGATTTTTTTTTCTTCTGAGATACCATTTCTAGATTGTTTTCTCTACATTTTCTTGCAAGTCCGAGAGAGTATGCTGGTTAGTAGTATGTCCAATGCACCACCTCTGTCCTGGTCAGTAAAGAAATGTAGAAATAGGGATATGAGAGTCACGCTACACAGGGATGGAAACACAGATATAAAGTAAATAAAAACACGTGAAAACCCAGCATTTCTGGAACTCTCACCTACTCCTGTGCCGATATTCATCCTTCAGCTCTGCCTCCATTCTTCCCTTCTTTTCTTATGCTATGGGGTCTGCTTTGGAGATGTTATCTACTTTCATTCTTCCAAAGTCAAGCTTCTAGCTTTGGTTGGAATTGCAGACCCATTTACTCATTCAGCAAATACTTTCTAAGCACATGGATAGTCACTGAGAATACCATGGTTCACCAACATGACCGTGGCCCCTGCTCTCATGAACCTGCAGCCTGATGGGGAGAATGGGCACTAATATGACAATCATTCTAATGGGTTTCTGATGAAGAACTGAGGAAAGTGCACCAAAGAAAGGGAAGCGAGATTCTCTAAATTTATGCTGTAAAAGAACCTGGTGTATCTTGGGATGAGAGGTAGAAAACCGATGCATTCTGGAAGGTATGATCCCCTTGCAGTCTGGAGAGAAGTAGAGGTTGATTGTTGAGGGGGGTGGAGTGTAGGGACACCACGGTCTAAACAGAGATGGAGGTGCATGCAGAATGCCTCTTGCAGCAGGAAACAGGCACGTGCAAGGAAGTAAGCACGGGAGAAAGTGGCACAAGACAAGAATGAAGGCAGGCAGGCAGGGCTGGAGATGATGGTAGATGCTTTATTCTCTTAACAGCAATAGGATGCTGTTGAAAGCACTTGAGGGAGGTGGGGAAGTGGGTATGACATGTTTTGTGTTTGTAAAATTATCACATTGTCTTACCAAACTATACTCCCTATTGTTCATTTTTAAATTTTAAGTTCTTGGATACATGTGCAGGTCTGTTACATAGGTATACATGTGCCATGGTGGTTTGCTGCACCTGTCAACCCATCATCTAGGTTTTAAGCCCTGCATGCATGAAGTATTTGTCCTAATGCTCTCCCTCCTCTTGCCCCCACCCCCCAACAGGCCCCCGTGTGTGTCGTTCCCCTCCCCGTGTCCATGTGATCTCATTGTTCGACTCCCACTTATGAGTGAGAACATGTGGTGTTTGATTTTCTGTTCCTCTTTCAGTTTGCTGAGAATGATGGCTTCCAGCTTCATCCATGTCCCTGCAAAGGACAGGAACCAATTCTTTCTTATGGTTGCATAGTATTCCGTGGTATATACGTGCCACATTTTGTGTATCCAGTGTATCATTGATGGGCACGAGATATCCTCTTAACATGTGATCCAGCTATTACTTTTCGGTATTTATCCAAAGGAGTTGAAAACTTGTGTTCACAGAAAAACCTGCACATGGACATTTATAGAAGCTTTATTCATAATTGCTAATTTTATTGCAGCTTTATTCATAATTGCTCAAACTTGGAGCCAACGAAGAAACCAAAATGTTCTTCACTAGGTGAGTGGATAAATAACCTGTGATATATCCAAACAATGGAATATTCTTTAGCACTGAAAAGAAGTGAGCTGTCAAGCCATGAAAAGACACGTAGGAACTTTAAACATGCACAGCTACACAAAAGAGGCCCATCAGAAAAGACCAAATACTGTAAGCTTCCAAGTAAAGGACATTCTGAAATACTGTAAGCTTCCAACTAAAGGACATTCCGAAAAAGGCCAGACTATGGAGTGAAAATATCCGTGGTTCCCAGGTGTTGGGAAGAGGGAGAGATGATGAGGTGGAACACGGAGATTTTTAGGATTTTAGTGCAACTGCTCTGTACGATGCTATCATGGTGGATACATGTCATGACACATTTGTTCAAACCCATAGAACCAGCACCAAGACGGAGCCCTCATGTAAACTGTGGACTCTGGGTGACAATATGTCAACGTAGGTTCTTCAATTGTTACAAACGCTCCCTCTGGGCAGGAGTGTTGTTAGTGGGGGAGGCTGTACACATGGGGGAAAGGAAGGTATATAGAAGGACTCTCTGCACCTTTCCCTCAATTTTTCTGTGAAGGTGAAACTGCCTAAAAGATAGTGTATTTTTAAAAAATAAAGGAAAAAAAGGAAACAAAAAGTCCTCACAAAAATCAAATGAGAAAATGATCACACTGGGTGCTTCAGGTCAAAATGGAAGAACAAGGGCTGTATTTACCATCCCACCTGATGACTTTTTTCTCACTGCTTTTCAGCATTTTTTTGGAGTCTAGTCAGTGCAATAAGGCAAGTTAAAATATATAAAATGCACCCTTATTAGAAAATAAGATTTAAAACTATCTGTATCTGCAGGTGACGTGATCACCTGTGTGGAAAATCTCCTGAAATCACAAAAAGCCACTAAAACTAATAATAAATTACTTACTAATAAGTGAGTTTGGAAAGTTTGCAAGATACGAGCTAAACACATAAGCAATATTTATCTCTTTATACACTTTCAAAGAAATAATTGGAAATGGAAATTTACAAAGCAATATTACTTATAGCACATCAAAACATGAAATACTTCAGACTAAATCTGACAAAAGATGTGTAAGATCTATACACTGAAAAGCAGGCAGTGATGTTGAGATAAATTAAAGAACTAAATAAATGAAGTGATATACTGTGTTCATGAATCAGCAGGCTCAATATTAAGATTATTTTTCAGTAGAAATGAACTAGCGGACTCCAAAATGTGTCTGGAAATTTAAAGAACCCAACAGAGCTAAGACAACTTGGAATAAAACGGTGGAGGACTTACCTGAACTATCAAGATAGTGTGGTATTGGTATAATAAGAGAAAACTGGGTTAATGAAACCTCCTAGAGGGTCTAGTAATAATCTCACAAACATGTTACATATACGTAGATTTTTGAATAAAGGTTCAAAGACATCAAATTAGAGAAAGGACGATAATGATGATAGAAGGATTAAATACTATAGGCCAAAAAGAGAAAAAAGAGCTGTTAAATATCTTCACATTGTTGTTGTCACTCATGCAATTCAATTCACATTTTGTGTGTCTAAAGTTGAACAGACCTCTTCATTCTCTTTCCCCAATTCACTCCACAGAGATGCTGATGTCTTTCAGTGGAACTTGGAAGTTTGCTATTCTTCTTAAAATGACTCTCTTAGATACTGTTTATGCAAGAAGTTGTGGGACTATAACTTACAAATACTGTTCTAAACCTTGGAATCACACGTTCCCCTTTTTCTCTACTTATCGTTTCTAATCAGTTTCCCATTTCCTCTTTCTTCTTCATATTTACACTGCATTCCTTTTAGTTCAGGCTCTTGTTACCCCACTTGATCTCTTGATGTGGTCACCTGAATGTCCTTCGTGTTCCAGCCTCCTGGAATCCTTCCTTCATGACCCTGCAGAACTGCCCTCCAGACCCGCAGGTGTGACCCGGAATCAAGGACCTCAAAGCCAAGTGGGATCTGAGAGGCTATCTAGACCAATCCTCCATTACAGACGTAAACCTTTTGATGACTTCACTTCAGAGCCCAAAATATTTGCACTGCAGGCAGAATCACCTAAATCACTTAATGTGATGTTCAGTCTTCCTGTGGTATTTTCCTCTCTGCATCTCCCTACTTTCGGTCAGCCATTTCTCACTCATGACACCGAACCCTTCATTCACATCACATTATTGTTCTTCTCCACACACACTTATTTGTTTTCTGCCTGGGTTTTTTGTTACATTATTCCCTCTGCTGGAAATACCATTTTCCAAGATCTGACTACAGAATTTTAACGTATTCCTCAGAATGACTCACATATTCGACCAAATGGCTGCAGATTCTGTCACCTCCTCTCTTGTCCTATGGCAACCTGGAGAATCTTCTTCTCTTAGCCAATAGGATTTATCATGGTCCTTCTTTATCTTAACAATAGTTTAGCAGGACTGAGAACTGGGAAGTAGATTTTTCTCCCAGGGGTGAGCACTGTCTTAGTTTAGCAGATCTCCCTGGGTCTCCATTCTGGTTGTAGAAAAGCAGCCCATAGGGCATGGTGGGGAGGAGAAGAAGGGGAACTAAGCTGTGTTGCATGAAGATGGACAGTTGTGACCCTTACTCCGGGGTTGGGAGTTGAGGCCACTAGGAAGGAGAAACTGTAAGGATGAAGATGAGGCATAAAAAGTGATGCAGGCTGGATGCGGTGACTCATGCCTGTAATCCCAGCACTTTGGGAAGCCAACGTGGATGGATCACGAGGTCAAGAGTTCAAGACCAGTCTGACCAATATTGTGAAACCCTGTCTCTACCAAAAATACAAAAATTAGCTGGGTGTGGTGGCACATACCTGTAGTCCAGCTGCTCGGGAGGCTGAGGCAGGAGAATCACTTCAACCCAGGAGATGGAAGTTGCAGTGAGCCAAGATCATGACACTGCACTCCAGCCTGAGTGACAGAGTGAGACTTCATCTCAGAAAAAAGAAAAAAAAGTGATGCATACTAACAAGACTGCCCGAGGAGAAGAGGCAATCAGCAACCTTCTCCAGGGTGGGATGGCTGAAGACCCTTTAAGAACAAAGGTGTCTACTTTCCTTCTTAGGATGCTCTATCGTGATTTAATGAACCCCTCCCAATCTACTGTATTCAGTATTTGGCATGAGTCAATTTAGGGGAATTCTAGAAAACATAGCTGGCTGTTATCATCAGGTTAATGTAGATTGGGAGGAAGGGAAAAACCCCAGGAGACACGTAGGAAGGACAATACGTGAAAACAGAAGAAACTTGGAGTCAGTTCACCCTTCAAACAAAATCCAGTTTCCAGAAGACATTGTGAGGGCTGCTGGGTCTTCCTCACCTGAAGATGGGGGATTCCAGATAATTATTATACTTGAATCTCACAGGATGGGGTGATCACCACCAGCTCTCAAATGGGATGAGTTACAATATCTTCTATCGGGAGGCGGTAAATAAGAGGTTAGGTACACGTCTGTAGTCATCACAATTTTGTCAAGATTGCTATTTTTACTTCCATGTCATAGATGGAGAGCCTGATGCTTGTGGAAATGATTTGCTCAGGGTCTCACCATCAAAAGTGGCAGAGGAAAGATTCCAACATGTTTTAAAAGCTGCAAACTGAGCTGACTCCCATCCATGCTGTCATACCGACTTTGAGATTTCAATCCTCCTGAAGGCAGGAAACTTATTCCATTTGCTTTTATACCCTCCATAACACTAGTGAGCAAGTTTTGCTCAAAGTAACATGGAATATTTTGCTGACTCAAGGGGAAAAAGAAGTAAGAGACTTAAATGACACCATCACAAGTCAACATTCAAGGAACAGAGACAGATTTAGCATTAGCTGTCTCAGTCAAATCAACATAAACATGCACGTTTATCCTTTACATGGGAGTAAGACAGCAAACACAATTGAAAAAATGAGCCAAGTGTAAAAAATTTGTCACAAAGGGATGGATTTAGACAGGAGAGCAGTGAAGTAGGTTATAAAATGGTCAGCATAATCCATTTTAATGAATTATTAGCTGAAACATGCAAAGCATTTAGGATTTCTGGGAGAAGTGTACAAACACACCAAATGTTTGTCCGACATTTTCTTCACTGCTTCTGTCTTTCCACAGGGCTGGAGATGATGTTGACCAACGGCCTTGGGAGGAGAGGTTGCAGCTGAGCCCACACCCTCTCAAACTCCTTCAGACTGTTTCTGTTTTGTAGACTACTTTACCATTAACAACAAATCCTAAGATTTACTCAATCAGTACAGCAGTCATTGGCCAGAGTTCAAATTTCTGATTCGAAGGAATCTGCACTCTGCCTGCCAGTATCAACCATTAATGGCTTCGTCCATAGAGGAGCTGTGTCTTTACTCACTACGGAACAGTATTGAAGCTTCAAAAGGGATATTTTGCTGGTCACCTCCTGGTCATCCTTCTGCTCACCAAGAGCAGATACTGTTCTCAGCCCCTTACATTTACAAGGTCATTTAATTCTCACATAGCCCTTTCAGATAGATCGACTATTACCCCCATTTTACAGAGGAGGAAACCGAGAGGCAGAGGACATAGGTGAATTGTCCCAGATCACAGAGCTGGCCATGGAACTGGGACTTGCACCCGGCCAGCCTGGCTCCAGAGTTCACTGCCCTCCTCCTGTACAGCACGTGTGACCTGCAGTAATCACCGCCCAAACAGGCAGGCACTGCGGATAGCCAAGCACACTTCTTCCGACTTCAGCACGGAGGAAGGTTCGTTTTCATTCTGGTGTTCAGCTCAGTTAGGACTGTTTTTATCACCACAAGGACGCACAACCCAGAAAGCTCAGTCACGTGCCATTGTCTTCTACGGTCATGGTTTTCTACTTTTTGGCCCCATTTTCCTGAGGACATGGCCTGCTGGGACGTGAATGATGTGTTACTACTGTAGAGACAGAGGTTCAGGTCTAGTGGCACAAACAGCGACAGACCCCATGGAAATGTGGGCACAGCCCCTCCATCCCAACAGCCTGGATGGCTGCTCCATTCTGCTCCCATCACACACGTCCCCACCCAGCCAAGCCCCTTCTTCTTTTCCCCACTGGATTCATCAAATCAAACCTCACTGTCCTTGGCAAATGTACAATTAATTTACTTACTGCCCAGAACAAAAGCACACTTCCAGTTAACATGACACCCCTGCTACCATAGAACAGCCTTAATTCAGACATGATGCAGAGGAACAGAGGGAGGAGGGGTCAAGGGCCATCCTGGAATCGGCAGCTGTTTTCTGGGGAAAGTCTCCCTCCCACCCGAGCCTGACACTTGTGCCACACTATCCCCATGGTGTCTGAAAGCTCCATGAAGACAGGGTCACTCTGACCCCTTCACACCCACAAAACCAAAGAGGAGCAGGTGTTCAGGAAAAGTCTCCTGCTAGTGCTGAAGACAGGAATAATTCCTCGTGGTGCCCAGAATGTCAGGAGAAAACAAGGCACCACGTGGACGCCGTCCAGGTGAATTTTGAAATGACTCTACCGAATGCCAGTCATCCTTTTTCAGAACAAAACCAATACCGGAAAACATGTGTCACCAGCAGAGATGGTCCTTTTGACGGCTTACAAACACACCTACGTTATGCTGAATTTGTCTCAAGCCACCCTCTCTGTGCTAATGTAAAAAGTCTCCTTTATTAACCGGTAGCCTTTTTCATCTGGTGCTTTTTAACAAGCAAAACAGTCCTGTAACACTCAGGCATTGTTGAAAACGTCAAATGGAAGCCTAGAATCCTCTTCCGTGCAGCTTCACTGCAAAGTATTTTGACGTGAGCCAAATCGTGCTATTCCTACATCTCCATAGGAAACTCAAGGCTTCATCAAGGAAATGCAGCATGATTTCTGCTAGGCACAGAAATTGGTGGGGTGGGCATGGGGTTGAGGGAACATTACATAGAAAGCACACCCGATAATCACCTGCATGAGAGCCACACTGGCCGGCAAGCCCCGGTCGGCTCAGTCTCTGCACAATCACAGATGTGAGGCCTGGAGGGCAGACACCTGGCACTGCTGACCACCCCAAGGTCGTGGCCTCTGCCCCTTCTCTGCTGCCCATCAGTTCCAAGCTTCTGGCAACACCGCCTGCTGCCCCCATTGCCTGATTGACTCTTCGTTTAAAGCAAATATTGCCAGGATAGCTTATGAGTACATTTGCCAGGAAAGCAGCTCTGATTGATGCTGAAACCCGTTCTCACACCCCTGGCAGCTCCCTTGCCCCGATGTGTACATGCTTGCAGCTCTGACCTTGCTCAGTGTCCACACAGGCTCTGCTTCCTGGAGAGCTGAATGCAGACTCAATGTTGAGTCAGAAATACACAAAGAGGGTGACGATTACGAACTGCCTGTCCCCCAAAACACAGGTTGAAATCCTCACCCTCAATGTGATACTGTCGGGAGGTCTTTGGGAAGTGATGAGTTCCTGCGGCTGGAGCCCCTTAAATGGGATTTGTGCCTCAGAAAGGGGCCCAGCAAATCCCTCACCCTCCCATTGTGTCAGGGCCAGAGAGAAGGTGTGTGCCAACCAGGAAGGAGCCCACACCAGAACCCACCCATGCGGCACCCTGATCCTGCCTTCCAGCCTCTAGAACTGTGAGAAATTCCTGTTGTTCATAACCCACTCAGTCAATGGTGTTTCGTTACAGCAGCCTGAGCTGCCTGAGATGACGATGCTCACCATCCTAAAGAAAAGGCTACTCCCCTCTCCCAGAAAGAGGGGTTTAATTAAAATCCCTGTCTCTCCTCGCGGCCACCACAGATCTCACTCCCCACCCTGTAAGCCAGCAGTTGCTAGGATTAAAGGAAAAGGAGGATCGTTTTAGACCAGCCCCTCCATATCGGTCTGAAGCCTGTAACTTTGCCCACTTCCACAGTGGCCATGTCACCGCATTGCCCATGTCAGCTCTGTGTCTGCACTGGGTCCCAGGCTCTGCACAGACTCCTCCAGCTGCCCATCCAGCATAGCCATTTCCCCTTCTGCTTTGCAGGCTGTCCTTCGATATCAAACTCCCACCTTTCTGCAATCCAAGGCCTTCCGATCCAGGCATTCGGGGTGAGCTCAGCCATGCACTGGAGTCCTTGACTCAGGTAACCCAGGCCCAAGACATTGGCACCAACGATCTACTGGCTGTGGGGTCTGCACAGCCACTAGCTGCCCCAGCCACACCAGGGCCTGGGAGGGAGGCAGAGGAAGCTGTGAAGCTGCCAACAGCCATACGGGAACAGGGGTCCCTGGGATGAGGAGGATGCCATGGAAGGAAATTCAGAGAAAGAGCCCCAGGGCTGGACAGGTCATGCCCAAAGCCTACACTGCTGAATTTTCCACGTTTCTGAACTCAATCACTGACCCACACAGCACGTGTTTCCTGAGTGCTAACCCCATGTGGCATTGGATATGGCAATAAAGCAGGACTCCCATCTCCCCGTTCCCCGACACATACACAGGGCCTCCGTCCTGGCGGGAAATCAGGCCTGGGCGCCCAGCTGGCACTGCGAGCCTGGGAAGGGGGCCGTTTCAGACGGACAGTGGGTGCAGCCTTGCCAAAGCCCAGCAGTCACCTGCACTGCCACAGCCAGGCTGAGTCCAGATCAGCCACATAGAAACCTGACCCTCTCAAGGGCATGCCTGAGCTCATTAGGGACAGACACCGTCTCCTGCTTATCTCCAAGACTTTCTCTGCATGTCTAGTTACACACGGACAACGCAGTCTCAGAAGCACAGCAGGCCTCCCTCTGCTCCTCTCCGTGGTGCCATTGATGGCGAAGGGCTGGTATGGCCACGAGGCC
>JAKFHT010001579.1:0-26628 GCA_023783455.1 Erythrocebus patas
TTTTTTCACCATAGCCCTCTAAGGGCTTCCAAATATCCTTTGCCAATTCCACAAGAACAGCCTTAGCGAAAGGCTTCTGAAGGAAAGATGTAACTCTGTGAGATGAATTAACAGAACACAGAGCAGTTTCTCAGAAAGCTTCTTTCCAGTTTTGAACGGAAGATATTGGCTTTTTCACCGTAGCCTCTAAGGGCTTCCAAATATCACTTTGCCAATTCCACAAGAACAGCCTTAGCGAAAGGCTTCTTGAAGGAAAGATGTAACTCTGTGAGATGAATTAACAGAACACAGAGCAGTTTCTCAGAAAGCTTCTTTCCAGTTTTGAACGGAAGATATTTCCTTTTCACCATAGCCCTCTATGGGCTTCCAAATATCCCTTTGCCAATGGCACAAGAACAGCCTTAGCGAAAGGCTTCTTGAAGGAAAGATGTAACTCTGTGAGATGAATTAACAGAACACAGAGCAGTTTCTCAGAAAGCTTCTTTCCAGTTTTGAACGGAAGGTATTTCCTTTTCAGAATAGCCCTCTATGGGCTTCCAAATATCACTTTGCCAATTCCACAAGAACAGCCTTAGCGAAAGGCTTCTTGAAGGGAAAGATGTAACTCTGAGATGAATTAACAGAACACAGAGCAGTTTCTCAGAAAGCTTCTTTCCAGTTTCGAACGGAAGATATTTCCTTTTTCACCATAGCCCTCTATGTGCTTCAAAATATCCCTTTGCCAATGGCACAAGAACAGCCTTAGCGAAAGGCTTCTAGAAGGGGAAGATGTAACTCTGTGAGATGAATTCACAGAACTCAGAGCAGTTTCTCAGGAAGCTTCTTTCCAGTTTTGAACCGAAGATATTTCCTTTTTCAACATAGCCCTCTAAGGGCTTCCAAATATCACTTTGACAATTCCACAAGAACAGCCTTAGCGAAAGGCTTCTTGAAGGGAAAGATGTAACTCTGTGAGATGAATTCACAGAACACAGAGCAGTTTCTCAGAAAGCTTCTTTCCAGTTTTGAACGGAAGATATTTCCTTTTTCACCATAGCCCTCTATGGGCTTCCAAATATCCCTTTGCCAATTACACAAGAACAGCCTTAGCGAAAGGCTTCTTGAAGGGAAAGATGTAACTCTGTGAGATGAATTAACAGAACACAGAGCAGTTTCTCAGAAAGCTTCTTTCCAGTTTTGAACGGAAGATATTTCCTTTTTTCACTTAGCCCTCTATGGGCTTCCAAAATATCCTTTGCCAATTCCACAAGAACAGCTTTAGCGAAAGGCTTCTTGGAGGGAAAGATGTAACTCTTTGAGATGAATTAACAGAACACAGAGCAGTTTCTCAGAAAGCTTCTTTCCAGTTATGAACGGAAGATATTGGCTTTTTTCACCATAGCCCTCTATGTGCTTCAAAATATCCCTTTGCCAATTCCACAAGAACAGCCTTAGCGAAGGCTTTCAAATGAAAGATGTAACTCTGTGAGATGAATTAACAGAACACAGAGCAGTTTCTCAGAAAGCTTCTTTCCAGTTTTGACGGAAGATATTTCCTTTTTCAGAATAGCCCTCTATGGGCTTCCAAATATCCCTTTGCCAATTCCACAATAACAGCCTTAGCGAAAGGCTTCTTGAAGGGAAAGATGTAACTCTGTGAGATGAATTAACAGAACACAGAGCAGTTTCTCAGAAAGCTTCTTTCCAGTTTTGACGGAAGATATTTCCTTTTTCAGAATAGCCCTCTATGGGCTTCCAAATATCCCTTTGCCAATTCCACAATAACAGCCTTAGCGAAAGGCTTCTTGAAGGGAAAGATGTAACTCTGTGAGATGAATTAACAGAACACAGAGCAGTTTCTCAGAAAGCTTCTTTCCAGTTTTGAACGGAAGATATTTCCTTTTTCAGAATAGCCCTCTATGGGCTTCCAAATATCCCTTTGCCAATTCCACAAGAACAGCCTTAGCGAAAGGCTTCTTGAAGGGAAAGATGTAACTCTGTGAGATGAATTAACAGAACACAGAGCAGTTTCTCAAAAGCTTCTTTCCAGTTTTGAACGGAAGATATTTCCTTTTTCAAGATAGCCCTCTATGGGCTTCCAAATATCCCTTTGCCAATTCCACAAGAACAGCCTTAGCGAAAGGCTTCTTGAAGGGAAAGATGTAACTCTGTGAGATGAATTCACAGAACACAGAGCAGTTTCTCCGAAAGCTTCTTTCCGGTTTTGAACGGAAGGTATTTCCTTTTTCAACATACTCCTCTTTGGGCTTCCAAATATCCCTTTGCCAATTAAACAAGAACAGACTTAGCGAAAGGCTTCTTGAAGGGAAAGATGGAACTCTGTGAGATGAACAGAACACAGAGCAGTTTCTCAGAAAGCTTCTTTCCAGTTTTGAACGGAAGATATTGGCTTTTTCACCGTAGCCCTCTAAGGGCTTCCAAATATCACTTTGCCAATTCCACAAGAACAGCCTTAGCGAAAGGCTTCTTGAAGGGAAAGATGTAACTCTGTGAGATGAATTAACAGAACACAGAGCAGTTTCTCAGAAAGCTTCCTTCCGGTTTTGAACGGAAGATATTTCCTTTTTCACCATAGCCCTCTAAGGGCTTCCAAATATCCCTTTGCCAATTCCACAGGAACACCCTTAGCGAAAGGCTTCTTGAAGCGAAAGATGTAACTCTGTGAGATGAATTAACAGAACACAGAG
The DNA here is from genome assembly GCA_023783455.1 of Erythrocebus patas. Taxonomy (NCBI): domain Eukaryota; kingdom Metazoa; phylum Chordata; class Mammalia; order Primates; family Cercopithecidae; genus Erythrocebus; species Erythrocebus patas. The sequence continues at coordinate 2,688 of JAKFHT010001579.1, forward strand.
CAGTTTCTCAGAAAGCTTCCTTCCGGTTTTGAACGGAAGATATTTCCTTTTTCACCATAGCCCTCTATGGGCTTCCAAATATCCCTTTGCCAATTCCACAAGAACAGCGTTAGCGAAAGGCTTCTTGAAGGGAAAGATGTAACTCTGTGAGATGAATTAACAGAACACAGAGCAGTTTCTCAGAAAGCTTCTTTCCAGTTTTGAACGGAAGATATTTCCTTTTTCACCATAGCCCTCTATGGGCTTCCAAATATCCCTTTGCCAATTCCACAAGAACAGCCTTAGCGAAAGGCTTCTTGAAGGGAAAGATGTAAGTCTGTGAGATGAATTAACAGAACACAGAGCAGTTTCTCAGAAAGCTTCTTTCCAGTTTTGAATGGAAGATATTTCCTTTTTCCCCATAGCCCTCTAAGGGCTTCCAAATATCACTTTGCCAATTCCACAAGAACAGCCTTAGCGAAAGGCTTCTTGAAGGGAAAGATGTAACTCTGTGAGATGAATTAACAGAACACAGAGCAGTTTCTCAGAAAGCTTCCTTCCGGTTTTGAACGGAAGATATTTCCTTTTTCACCATAGCCCTCTAAGGGCTTCCAAATATCCCTTTGCCAATTCCACAGGAACACCCTTAGCGAAAGGCTTCTTGAAGGGAAAGATGTAACTCTGTGAGATGAATTCACAGAACACAGAGCAGTTTCTCAGAAACCTTCCTTCCGGTTTTGAACGGAAGATATTTCTTTTTTCTCCATAGACCTCTAAGGGCTTCCAAATATCCCTTTGCCAATTCCACAAGAACAGCCTTAGCGAAAGGCTTCTTGAAGGGAAACATGTAACTCTGTGAGATGAATTAACAGAACACAGAGCAGTTTCTCAGAAAGCTTCTTTCCAGTTTTGAATGGAAGATATTTCCTTTTTCACCATAGCCCTCTACGGGCTTCCAAATATCACTTTGCCAATTCCACAAGAACAGCCTTAGCGAAATGCTTCTTGAAGGGAAAGATGGAACTCTGTGAGGTGAATTAACAGAACACAGAGCAGTTTCTCAGAAAGCTTCTTTCCAGTTTTGAACGGAAGATATTTCCTTTTTCACCATAGCCCTCTATGTGCTTCAAAATATCCCTTTGCCAATGGCACAAGAACAGCCTTAGCGAAAGGCTTCTTGAAGGGAAAGATGTAACTCTGTGAGATGAATTCACAGAACACAGAGCAGTTTCTCAGGAAGCTTCTTTCCAGTTTTGAACGGAAGATATTTCCTTTTTCACCATAGCCCTCTATGGGCTTCCAAATATCACTTTGCCAATTCCACAAGAACAGCCTTAGCGAAAGGCTTCTTGAAGGGAAAGATGTAACTCTGTGAGATGAATTAACAGAACACAGAGCAGTTTCTCAGAAAGCTTCTTTCCAGTTTTGAACGGAAGATATTTCCTTTTTCACCATAGCCCTCTATGGGCTTCCAAATATCCCTTTGCCAATTCCACAAGAACAGCCTTAGCGAAAGGCTTCTTGAAGGGAAAGATGTAAGTCTGTGAGATGAATTAACAGAACACAGAGCAGTTTCTCAGAAAGCTTCTTTCCAGTTTTGAACGGAAGATATTTCCTTTTTCACCATAGCCCTCTAAGGGCTTCCAAATATCACTTTGCCAATTCCAGAAGAACAGCCTTAGCGAAAGGCTTCTTGAAGGGAAAGATGTAACTCTGTGAGATGAATTAACAGAACACAGAGCAGTTTCTCAGGAGGCTTCCTTCCGGTTTTGAACGGAAGATATTTCCTTTTTCACCATAGCCCTCTATGGGCTTCCAAATATCCCTTTGCCAATTCCACAAGAACAGCCTTAGCGAAGGCTTCTTGAAGGAAAGATGTAACTCTGTGAGATGAATTAACAGAACACAGAGCAGTTTCTCAGAAAGCTTCTTTCCAGTTTTGAACGGAAGATATTTCCTTTTTCAGAATAGCCCTCTATGGGCCTCCAAATGATCCTTTGCCAATTCCACAAGAACAGCCTTAGCGAAAGGCTTCTTGAAGGGAAAGATGTAACCCTGTGAGATGAATTAACAGAACACAGAGCAGTTTCTCAGAAAGCTTCTTTCCAGTTTTGAACGGAAGATATTTCCTTTTTCAGGATAGCCCTCTATGGGCTTCCAAATATCCCTTTGCCAATTCCAGAAGAACAGCCTTAGCGAAAGGCTTCTTGAAGGGAAAGATGTAACTGTGTGAGATGAATTAACAGAACACAGAGCAGTTTCTCAGAAAGCTTCTTTCCACTTTTGAACGGAAGATATTTCCTTTTTCACCATAGCCCTCTACGGGCTTCCAAATATCACTTTGGCAATTCCACAAGAACAGCCTTAGCGAAATGCTTATTGAAGGGAAAGATGGAACTCTGTGAGATGAATTAACAGAACACAGAGCAGTTTCTCAGAAAGCTTCTTTCCAGTTTTGAACGGAAGATATTTCCTTTTTCACCATAGCCCTCTATGTGCTTCAAAATATCCCTTTGCCAATGGCACAAGAACAGCCTTAGCGAAAGGCTTCTTGAAGGGAAAGATGTAACTCTGTGAGATGAATTCACAGAACACAGAGCAGTTTCTCAGGAAGCTTCTTTCCAGTTTTGAACGGAAGATATTTCCTTTTTCACCATAGCCCTCTATGGGCTTCCAAATATCACTTTGCCAATTCCACAAGAACAGCCTTAGCGAAAGGCTTCTTGAAGGGAAAGATGTAACTCTGTGAGATGAATACACAGAACACAGAGCAGTTTCTCAGAAAGCTTCTTTCCAGTTTTTAACGGAAGATATTTCCTTTTTCAACATAGTCCTCTAAGGGCTTCCAAATATCCCTTTGCCAATTCCACAAGAACAGCCTTAGCGAAGGCTTCTTGAAGGAAAGATGTAACTCTGTGAGATGAATTAACAGAACACAGAGCAGTTTCTCAGAAAGCTTCTTTCCAGTTTTGAGCGGAAGATATTTCCTTTTTCAACATAGCCCTCTATGGGCTTCCAAATATCCTTTGCCAATTCCACAAGAACAGCCTTAGCGAAAGGCTTCTTGAAGGAAAGATGTAACTCTCTGAGATGAATTAACAGAACACAGAGCAGTTTCTCAGAAACCTTCCTTCCGGTTTTGAGCGGAAGATATTTCCTTTTCACCATAGCCCTCTATGGGCTTCCAAATATCACTTTGCCAATTCCACAAGAACAGCCTTAGCGAAAGGCTTCTTGAAGGGAAAGATGTAACTCTGTGAGATGAATTCACAGAACACAGAGCAGTTTCTCAGAAACCTTCCTTCCGGTTTTGAACGGAAGATATTTCTTTTTTCTCCATAGACCTCTAAGGGCTTCCAAATATCCCTTTGCCAATTCCACAAGAACAGCCTTAGCGAAAGGCTTCTTGATGGGAAAGATGTAACTCTGTGAGATGAATTAACAGAACACAGAGCAGTTTCTCAGAAAGCTTCTTTCCAGTTTTGAACGGAAGATATTTCCTTTTTCACCATAGCCCTCTACGGGCTTCCAAATATCACTTTGCCAATTCCACAAGAACAGCCTTAGCGAAATGCTTCTTGAAGGGAAAGATGGAACTCTGTGAGATGAATTAACAGAACACAGAGCAGTTTCTCAGAAAGCTTCTTTCCAGTTTCGAACGGAAGATATTTCCTTTTTCACCATAGCCTCTATGGGCTTCAAAATATCCCTTTGCCAATTCCACAAGAACAGCCTTAGCGAAGGCTTCTTGAAGGAAAGATGTAACTCTGTGAGATGAATTCACAGAACACAGAGCAGTTTCTCAGGAAGCTTCTTTCCAGTTTTGAACGGAAGATATTTCCTTTTCACCATAGCCTCTATGGGCTTCCAAATATCACTTTGCCAATTCCACAAGAACAGCCTTAGCGAAGGCTTCTTGAAGGAAAGATGTAACTCTGTGAGATGAATTAACAGAACACAGAGCAGCTTCTCAGAAAGCTTCTTTCCAGTTTTGAGCGGAAGATATTTCCTTTTTCACCATAGCCCTCTATGGGCTTCCAAATATCCTTTGCCAATTCCACAAGAACAGCCTTATCGAAAGGCTTCTTGAAGGGAAAGATGTAAGTCTGTGAGATGAATTAACAGAACACAGAGCAGTTTCTCAGAAAGCTTCTTTCCAGTTTTGAACGGAAGATATTTCCTTTTTCCCCATAGCCCTCTAAGGGCTTCCAAATATCACTTTGCCAATTCCAGAAGAACAGCCTTAGCGAAAGGCTTCTTGAAGGGAAAGATGTAACTCTGTGAGATGAATTAACAGAACACAGAGCAGTTTCTCAGGAGGCTTCCTTCCGGTTTTGAACGAAAGATATTTCCTTTTTCACCATAGCCCTCTATGGGCGTCCAAATATCCCTTTGCCAATTCCACAAGAACAGCCTTAGCGAAAGGCTTCTTGAAGGGAAAGATGTAACTCTGTGAGATGAATTAACAGAACACAGAGCAGTTTCTCAGAAAGCTTCTTTCCAGTTTTGAACGGAAGATATTTCCTTTTTCAGAATAGCCCTCTATGGGCCTCCAAATGTCCCTTTGCCAATTCCACAAGAACAGCCTTAGCGAAAGGCTTCTTGAAGGGAAAGATGTAACTCTGTGAGATGAATTAACAGAACACAGAGCAGTTTCTCAGAAAGCTTCTTTCCCGTTTTGAACGGAAGATATTTCCTTTTTCAGCATAGCCCTCTATGGGCTTCCAAATATCCCTTTGCCAATTCCAGAAGAACAGCCTTAGCGAAAGGCTTCTTGAAGGGAAAGATGTAACTGTGTGAGACGAATTAACAGAACACAGAGCAGTTTCTCAGAAAGCTTCTTTCCACTTTTGAACGGAAGATATTTCCTTTTTCACCATAGCCCTCTACGGGCTTCCAAATATCACTTTGGCAATTCCACAAGAACAGCCTTAGCGAAATGCTTATTGAAGGGAAGGATGGAACTCTGTGAGATGAATTCACATAACACAGAGCAGTTTCTCAGAAAGCTTCTTTCCAGTTTTGAACGGAAGATATTTCCTTTTTCACCATAGCCCTCTATGTGCTTCAAAATATCCCTTTGCCAATGGCACAAGAACAGCCTTAGCGAAAGGCTTCTTGAAGGGAAAGATGTAACTCTGTGAGATGAATTCACAGAACACAGAGCAGTTTCTCAGGAAGCTTCTTTCCAGTTTTGAACGGAAGATATTTCCTTTTTCACCATAGCCCTCTATGGGCTTCCAAATATCACTTTGCCAATTCCACAAGAACAGCCTTAGCGAAAGGCTTCTTGAAGGGAAAGATGTAACTCTGTGAGATGAATACACAGAACACAGAGCAGTTTCTCAGAAAGCTTCTTTCCAGTTTTTAACGGAAGATATTTCCTTTTTCAACATAGTCCTCTATGGGCTTCCAAATATCCCTTTGCCAATTCCACAAGAACAGCCTTAGCGAAAGGCTTCTTGAAGGGAAAGATGTAACTCTGTGAGATGAATTAACAGAACACAGAGCAGTTTCTCAGAAAGCTTCTTTCCAGTTTTGAACGGAAGATATTTCCTTTTTCAAGATAGCCCTCTATGGGCTTCCAAATATCCCTTTGCCAATTCCACAAGAACAGCCTTAGCGAAAGGCTTCTTGAAGGGAAAGATGTAACTCTCTGAGATGAATTAACAGAACACAGAGGAGTTTCTCAGAAATCTTCTTTCCAGTTTTGAACGGAAGATATTTTCTTTTTCACCGTAGCCCTCTATGGGCTTCCAAATATCACTTTGCCAATTCCACAAGAACAGCCTTAACGAAAGGCTTCTTTTAGGGAAAGATGAAACACTGTGAGGTGAATTCACAGAACACAGAGCAGTTTCTCAGAAACCTTCTTTCCAGTTTTGAACGGAAGATATTTCCTTTTTCTCCATAGCCCTCTATGAGCTTCCAAATAACACTTTGGCAATTCCACAAGAACAGCCTTAGCGAAAGGCTTCTTGAAAGTAAAGATGTAACTCTGTGAGATGAATTAACAGAACACAGAGCAGTTTCTCAGAAAGCTTCTTTCCGGTTTTGAACGGAAGATATTTCCTTTTTCACCATAGCCCTCTAAGGGCTTCCAAATATCCCTTTGCCAATGGCACAAGAATAGCCTTAGCGAAAGGCGTCTTGAAGGGAAAGATGTAACCCTGTGAGATGAATTCACAGAACACAGAGCAGTTTCTCAGAAAGCTTCTTTCCAGTTTTGAACGGAAGATATTTCCTTTTTCACCATAGCCCTCTATGGGCTTCCAAATATCCCTTTGCCAATTCCACAAGAACAGCCTTAGCGAAAGGCTTCTTGAAGGGAAAGATGTAACTCTGTGAGATGAATTAACAGAACACAGAGCAGTTTCTCAGAAAGCTTCCTTCCAGTTTTGAACGGAAGATATTTCCTTTTTCACCATAGCACTCTATGGGCTTCAAAATATCCCTTTGCCAATGGCACAAGAACAGCCTTAGCGAAAGGCTTCTTGAAGGGAAAGATGTAACTCTGTGAGATGAATTCACAGAACACAGAGCAGTTTCTCAGGAAGCTTCTTTCCAGTTTTGAACGGAAGATATTTCCTTTTTCACCGTAGCCCTCTATGGGCTTCCAAATATCACTTTACCAATTCCACAAGAACAGCCTTAGCGAATGGCTTCTTGAAGGGAAAGATGTAACTCTGTGAGATGAATTAACAGAACACACAGCAGTTTCTCAGAAAGCTTCTTTCCAGTTTTGAACGGAAGATATTTCTTTTTTCACCGTAGCCCTCTATGGGCTTCCAAATATCCCTTTTCCAATTCCACAAGAACAGCCCTAGCGAAAGGCTTCTTGAAGGGAAAGATGTAACTCTGTGAGATGAATTCACAGGACCCAGAGCAGTTTCTCAGAAAGCTTCTTTCCAGTTTTGAACGGAAGATATTTCCATTTCAACCATCGCCCTCTATGGGTTTCCAAATATCCCTTTGCCAATTCCACAAGAACAGCCTTAGCATAAGGCTTATTGAAGGGAAAGATGAAACTCTGTGAGATGAATTAACAGAACACAGAACTTTCTCAGAAAGCTTCTTTCCAGTTTTGACGGAAGATATTTCCTTTTTCACCGTAGCCCTCTAAGGGCTTCCAAATATCCCTTTGCCAATTCCACAGGAACAGCCTTAGCGAAAGGCTTCTTGAAGGGAAAGATGTAACTCTGTGAGATGAATTAACAGAACACAGAGCAGTTTTTCAGAAAGCTTCTTTCCAGTTTTGAACGGAAGACATTTCATTTTTCACCATTGCCCTCTATGGGCTTCCAAATATCCCTTTGCCAATTCCACAAGAACAGCCTTAGCTAAATTCTTCTTGAAGGGAAAGATGTAACTCTGTGAGATGAATTAACAGAACACAGAGCAGTTTCTCAGAAAGCTTCCTTCCAGTTTCGAACGGAAGATATTTCCTTTTTCACCATAGCCCTCTATGTGCTTCAAAATATCCCTTTGCCAATGTCACAAGAACAGCCTTAGCGAAAGGCTTCTTGAAGGGAAAGATGTAACTCTGTGAGATGAATTCACAGAACACAGAGCAGTTTCTCAGGAAGCTTCTTTCCAGTTTTGAACGGAAGATATTTCCGTTTTCAACATAGCCCTCAATGGGCTTCCAAATATCACTTTGCCAATTCCACAAGAACAGCCTTAGGGAAAGGCTTCTTTAAGGGAAAGATGTAACTCTGTGAGATGAATTCACAGAACACAGAGCAGTTTCTCAGAAAGCTTCTTTCCAGTTTTAAACGGAAGATATTTCCTTTTTCACCATAGCACTCTATGGGCTTCCAAATATCCCTTTGCCAATTACACAAGAACAGACTTAGCGAAAGGCTTCTTGAAGGGAAAAATGAAACTCTGTGAGATGAATTAACAGAACACAGAGCAGTTTCTCAGAAAGCTTCTTTCCAGTTTTGAACGGAAGATATTTCCTTTTTCACCGTAGCCCTCTATGGGTTTCCAAATATCCCTTTGCCAATTCCACAAGAACAGCCGTAGCGAAAGGCTTCTTGATGGGAAAGATGTAACTCTTTGAGATGAATTAACAGAACACAGAGCAGTTTCTCAGAAAGCTTCTTTCCAGTTTTGAACGGAAGATATTTCCTTTTTCACCGTAGCCCTCTAAGGGCTTCCAAATATCACTTTGCCAATTCCACAAGAACAGCCTTAGCGAAAGGCTTCTTGAAGGGAAAGATGTAACTCTGTGAGATGAATTCAGAGAACACAGATCAGTTTCTCAGAAAGCTTCCTTCCGGTTTTGAACGGAAGCTATTTCCTTTTTCACCATAGCCTTCTATGGGCTTCAAAATATCCCTTTGCCAATTCCACAAGAACAGCCTTAGCGAAAGGCTTCTTGAAGGGAAAGATGTAACTCTGTGAGATGAATTAACAGAACACAGAGCAGTTTCTCAGAAAGCTTCTTTCCAGTTTTGACGGAAGATATTTCCTTTTTCAGAATAGCCCTCTATGGGCTTCCAAATATCCCTTTGCCAATTGCACAAGAACAGCCTTAGCGAAAGGCTTCTTGAAGGGAAAGATGTAACTCTGTGAGATGAATTAACAGAACACAGAGCAGTTTCTCAGAAAGCTTCTTTCCAGTTTTGAACGGAAGATATTTCCTTTTTCAAGATAGCCTTCTATGGGCTTCCAAATATCCCTTTGCCAGTTCCACAAGAACAGCCTTAGCGAAGGCTTCTTGAAGGAAAGATGTAACTCTCTGAGATGAATTAACAGAACACAGAGCAGTTTCTCAGAAAGCTTCTTTCCAGTTTTGAGCGGAAGACATTTCCTTTTTCACCGTAGCCCTCTATGGGCTTCCAAATATCCTTTGCCAATTCCACAAGAACAGCCTTAGCGAAAGGCTTCTTGAAGGAAAGATGTAACTCTGTGAGATGAATTAACAGAACACAGAGCAGTTTCTCAGAAAGCTTCCTTCCGGTTTTGAGCGGAAGATATTTCCTTTTTCACCATAGCCCTCTAAGGGCTTCCAAATATCCTTTGCCAATTCCACAAGAACAGCCTTAGCGAAGGCTTCTTGAAGGAAAGATGTAACTCTGTGAGATGAATTAACAGAACACAGAGCAGTTTCTCAAGCTTCTTTCCAGTTTTGAGCGGAAGATATTGGCTTTTTCACCGTAGCCCTCTAAGGGCTTCAAAATATCACTTTGCCAATGCCACAAGAACAGCCTTAGCGAAAGGTTTCTTGAAGGAAAGATGTAACTCTGTGAGATGAATTAACAGAACACAGAGCAGTTTCTCAAGCTTCTTTCCAGTTTTGAGCGGAAGATATTTCCTTTTTCACCATAGCCCTCTATGGGCTTCCAAATATCCCTTTTCCAATGGCACAAGAACAGCCTTAGCGAAAGGCTTCCTGAAGGAAAGATGTAACTCTGTGAGATGAATTAACAGAACACAGAGCAGTTTCTCAAGCTTCTTTCCAGTTTTGAACGGAAGGTATTTCCTTTTTCAGAATAGCCCTCTATGGGCTTCCAAATATCACTTTGCCAATTCCACAAGAACAGCCTTAGCGAAGGCTTCTTGAAGGAAAGATGTAACTCTGAGATGAATTAACAGAACACAGAGCAGTTTCTCAGAAAGCTTCTTTCCAGTTTTGAGCGGAAGATATTTCCTTTTTCACCATAGCCCTCTATGTGCTTCAAAATATCCCTTTGCCAATGGCACAAGAACAGCCTTAGCGAAAGGCTTCTAGAAGGGGAAGATGTAACTCTGTGAGATGAATTCACAGAACTCAGAGCAGTTTCTCAGGAAGCTTCTTTCCAGTTTTGAACCGAAGATATTTCCTTTTTCAACATAGCCCTCTAAGGGCTTCCAAATATCACTTTGACAATTCCACAAGAACAGCCTTAGCGAAAGGCTTCTTGAAGGGAAAGATGTAACTCTGTGAGATGAATTCACAGAACACAGAGCAGTTTCTCAGAAAGCTTCTTTCCAGTTTTAAACGGAAGATATTTCCTTTTTCACCATAGCCTTCTATGGGCTTCCAAATATCCCTTTGCCAATTACACAAGAACAGCCTTAGCGAAAGGCTTCTTGAAGGGAAAGATGTAACTCTGTGAGATGAATTAACAGAACACAGAGCAGTTTCTCAGAAAGCTTCTTTCCAGTTTTGAACGGAAGATATTTCCTTTTTCACTGTAGCCCTCTATGGGCTTCCAAATATCCCTTTGCCAATTCCACAAGAACAGCTTTAGCGAAAGGCTTCTTGGTGGGAAAGATGTAACTCTTTGAGATGAATTAACAGAACACAGAGCAGTTTCTCAGAAAGCTTCTTTCCAGTTATGAACGGAAGATATTGGCTTTTTCACCGTAGCCCTCTAAGGGATTCCAAATATCACTTTGCCAATTCCACAAGAACAGCCTTAGCGAAAGGCTTCTTCAAATGAAAGATGTAACTCTGTGAGATGAATTAACAGAACACAGAGCAGTTTCTCAGAAAGCTTCTTTCCAGTTTTGACGGAAGATATTTCCTTTTTCAGAATAGCCCTCTATGGGCTTCCAAATATCCCTTTGCCAATTCCACAATAACAGCCTTAGCGAAAGGCTTCTTGAAGGGAAAGATGTAACTCTGTGAGATGAATTAACAGAACACAGAGCAGTTTCTCAGAAAGCTTCTTTCCAGTTTTGAACGGAAGATATTTCCTTTTTCAGAATAGCCCTCTATGGGCTTCCAAATATCCTTTGCCAATTCCACAAGAACAGCCTTAGCGAAAGGCTTTTGAAGGAAAGATGTAACTCTGTGAGATGAATTAACAGAACACAGAGCAGTTTCTCAAAAGCTTCTTTCCAGTTTTGAGCGGAAGATATTTCCTTTTTCAAGATAGCCCTCTATGGGCTTCCAAATATCCTTTGCCAATTCCACAAGAACAGCCTTAGCGAAGGCTTCTTGAAGGAAAGATGTAACTCTGTGAGATGAATTCACAGAACACAGAGCAGTTTCTCCGAAAGCTTCTTTCCGGTTTTGAACGGAAGGTATTTCCTTTTTCAACATACTCCTCTTTGGGCTTCCAAATATCCCTTTGCCAATTAAACAAGAACAGACTTAGCGAAAGGCTTCTTGAAGGGAAAGATGGAACTCTGTGAGATGAATGAACAGAACACAGAGCAGTTTCTCAGAAAGCTTCTTTCCAGTTTTGAACGGAAGATATTGGCTTTTTCACCGTAGCCCTCTAAGGGCTTCCAAATATCACTTTGCCAATTCCACAAGAACAGCCTTAGCGAAAGGCTTCTTGAAGGGAAAGATGTAACTCTGTGAGATGAATTAACAGAACACAGAGCAGTTTCTCAGAAAGCTTCCTTCCGGTTTTGAACGGAAGGTATTTCCTTTTTCACCATAGCCCTCTAAGGGCTTCCAAATATCCCTTTGCCAATTCCACAGGAACACCCTTAGCGAAAGGCTTCTTGAAGCGAAAGATGTAACTCTGTGAGATGAATTCACAGAACACAGAGCAGTTTCTCAGAAACCTTCCTTCCGGTTTTGAACGGAAGATATTTCTTTTTTCTCCATAGCCCTCTAAGGGCTTCCAAATATCCCTTTGCCAATTCCACAAGAACAGCCTTAGCGAAAGGCTTCTTGAAGGGAAACATGTAACTCTGTGAGATGAATTAACAGAACACAGAGCAGTTTCTCAGAAAGCTTCTTTCCAGTTTTGAATGGAAGATATTTCCTTTTTCACCATAGCCCTCTACGGGCTTCCAAATATCACTTTGCCAATTCCACAAGAACAGCCTTAGCGAAATGCTTCTTGAAGGGAAAGATGGAACTCTGTGAGATGAATTAACAGAACACAGAGCAGTTTCTCAGAAAGCTTCTTTCCAGTTTCGAACGGAAGATATTTCCTTTTTCACCATAGCCCTCTATGTGCTTCAAAATATCCCTTTGCCAATTCCACAGGAACACCCTTAGCGAAAGGCTTCTTGAAGGGAAAGATGTAACTCTGTGAGATGAATTCACAGAACACAGAGCAGTTTCTCAGGAAGCTTCTTTCCAGTTTTGAACGGAAGATATTTCCTTTTTCACCATAGCCCTCTATGGGCTTCCAAATATCACTTTGCCAATTCCACAAGAACAGCCTTAGCGAAAGGCTTCTTGAAGGGAAAGATGTAACTCTGTGAGATGAATTAACAGAACACAGAGCAGTTTCTCAGAAAGCTTCTTTCCAGTTTTGAACGGAAGATATTTCCTTTTTCACCATAGCCCTCTATGGGCTTCCAAATATCCCTTTGCCAATTCCACAAGAACAGCCTTAGCGAAAGGCTTCTTGAAGGGAAAGATGTAAGTCTGTGAGATGAATTAACAGAACACAGAGCAGTTTCTCAAGCTTCTTTCCAGTTTTGAACGGAAGATATTTCCTTTTTCACCATAGCCCTCTAAGGGCTTCCAAATATCACTTTGCCAATTCCAGAAGAACAGCCTTAGCGAAAGGCTTCTTGAAGGGAAAGATGTAACTCTGTGAGATGAATTAACAGAACACAGAGCAGTTTCTCAGGAAGCTTCTTTCCAGTTTTGAGCGGAAGATATTTCCTTTTTCACCATAGCCCTCTATGGGCTTCCAAATATCCCTTTGCCAATTCCACAAGAACAGCCTTAGCGAAAGGCTTCTTGAAGGGAAAGATGTAACTCTGTGAGATGAATTCACAGAACACAGAGCAGTTTCTCAGAAAGCTTCTTTCCAGTTTTGAACGGAAGATATTTCCTTTTTCAGAATAGCCCTCTATGGGCCTCCAAATGTCCCTTTGCCAATTCCACAAGAACAGCCGTAGCGAAAGGCTTCTTGATGGGAAAGATGTAACTCTTTGAGATGAATTAACAGAACACAGAGCAGTTTCTCAGAAAGCTTCTTTCCAGTTTTGAACGGAAGATATTTCCTTTTTCACCGTAGCCCTCTAAGGGCTTCCAAATATCACTTTGCCAATTCCACAAGAACAGCCTTAGCGAAAGGCTTCTTGAAGGGAAAGATGTAACTCTGTGAGATGAATTCACAGAACACAGAGCAGTTTCTCAAGCTTCTTTCCGGTTTTGAGCGGAAGATATTTCCTTTTTCACCATAGCCCTCTATGGGCTTCAAAATATCCTTTGCCAATTCCACAAGAACAGCCTTAGCGAAAGGCTTCTTGAAGGAAAGATGTAACTCTGTGAGATGAATTAACAGAACACAGAGCAGTTTCTCAGAAAGCTTCTTTCCAGTTTTGACGGAAGATATTTCCTTTTCAGAATAGCCCTCTATGGGCTTCAAAATATCCTTTGCCAATTCCACAAGAACAGCCTTAGCGAAAGGCTTCTTGAAGGAAAGATGTAACTCTGTGAGATGAATTAACAGAACACAGAGCAGTTTCTCAGAAAGCTTCTTTCCAGTTTTGAAGCGGAAGATATTTCCTTTTTCAAGATAGCCCTCTATGGGCTTCCAAATATCCTTTGCCAATTCCACAAGAACAGCCTTAGCGAAAGGCTTCTTGAAGGAAAGATGTAACTCTCTGAGATGAATTAACAGAACACAGAGCAGTTTCTCAGAAAGCTTCTTTCCAGTTTTGAGCGGAAGATATTTCCTTTTTCACCATAGCCCTCTATGGGCTTCCAAATATCCTTTGCCAATTCCACAAGAACAGCCTTAGCGAAGGCTTCTTGAAGGAAAGATGTAACTCTGTGAGATGAATTCACAAAACACAGAGCAGTTTCTCAGAAAGCTTCCTTCCGGTTTTGAACGGAAGATATTTCCTTTTTCACCATAGCCCTCTAAGGGCTTCCAAATATCCCTTTGCCAATTCCACAAGAACAGCCTTAGCGAAGGCTTCTTGAAGGGAAAGATGTAACTCTGTGAGATGAATTAACAGAACACAGAGCAGTTTCTCAGAAAGCTTCTTTCCAGTTTTGAACGGAAGATATTGGCTTTTTCACCGTAGCCCTCTAAGGGCTTCCAAATATCACTTTGCCAATTCCACAAGAACAGCCTTAGCGAAAGGCTTGTTGAAGGGAAAGATGTAACTCTGTGAGATGAATTAACAGAACACAGAGCAGTTTCTCAGAAAGCTTCTTTCCAGTTTTGAACGGAAGATATTTCCTTTTTCACCATAGCCCTCTATGGGCTTCAAAATATCCCTTTGCCAATGGCACAAGAACAGCCTTAGCGAAAGGCTTCCTGAAGGGAAAGATGTAACTCTGTGAGATGAATTAACAGAACACAGAGCAGTTTCTCAGAAAGCTTCTTTCCAGTTTTGAACGGAAGATATTTCGTTTTTTAGAATAGCCCTCTATGGGCTTCCAAATATCCCTTTGCCAATTCCACAAGAACAGCCTTAGCGAAGGCTTCTTGAAGGAAAGATGTAACTCTGAGATGAATTAACAGAACACAGAGCAGTTTCTCAAGCTTCTTTCCAGTTTTGAACGGAAGATATTTCCTTTTTCACCATAGCCCTCTATGTGCTTCAAAATATCCCTTTGCCAATTCCACAAGAACAGCCTTAGCGAAAGGCTTCTTGAAGGGAAAGATGTAACTCTGTGAGATGAATTCACAGAACTCAGAGCAGTTTCTCAGGAAGCTTCTTTCCAGTTTTGAACCGAAGATATTTCCTTTTTCAACATAGCCCTCTAAGGGCTTCCAAATATCACTTTGACAATTCCACAAGAACAGCCTTAGCGAAAGGCTTCTTGAAGGGAAAGATGTAACTCTGTGAGATGAATTCACAGAACACAGAGCAGTTTCTCAGAAAGCTTCTTTCCAGTTTTAAACGGAAGATATTTCCTTTTTCACCATAGCCCTCTATGGGCTTCCAAATATCCCTTTGCCAATTCCACAAGAACAGCCTTAGCGAAAGGCTTCTTGAAGGGAAAGATGTAACTCTGTGAGATGAATTAACAGAACACAGAGCAGTTTCTCAGAAAGCTTCTTTCCAGTTTTGAACGGAAGATATTTCCTTTTTCACCGTAGCCCTCTATGGGCTTCCAAATATCCCTTTGCCAATTCCACAAGAACAGCCTTAGCGAAAGGCTTCTTGATGGGAAAGATGTAACTCTTTGAGATGAATTAACAGAACACAGAGCAGTTTCTCAGAAAGCTTCTTTCCAGTTTTGAACGGAAGATATTGGCTTTTTCACCGTAGCCCTCTAAGGGCTTCCAAATATCACTTTGCCAATTCCACAAGAACAGCCTTAGCGAAAGGCTTCTTCAAATGAAAGATGTAACTCTGTGAGATGAATTAACAGAACACAGAGCAGTTTCTCAGAAAGCTTCTTTCCAGTTTTGACGGAAGATATTTCCTTTTTCAGAATAGCCCTCTATGGGCTTCCAAATATCCCTTTGCCAATTCCACAAGAACAGCCTTAGCGAAAGGCTTCTTGAAGGGAAAGATGTAACTCTGTGAGATGAATTAACAGAACACAGAGCAGTTTCTCAGAAAGCTTCTTTCCAGTTTTGAACGGAAGATATTTCCTTTTTCAGAATAGCCCTCTATGGGCTTCCAAATATCCCTTTGCCAATTCCACAAGAACAGCCTTAGCGAAAGGCTTCTTGAAGGGAAAGATGTAACTCTGTGAGATGAATTAACAGAACACAGAGCAGTTTCTCAAAAGCTTCTTTCCAGTTTTGAACGGAAGATATTTCCTTTTTCAAGATAGCCCTCTATGGGCTTCCAAATATCCCTTTGCCAATTCCACAAGAACAGCCGTAGCGAAAGGCTTCTTGAAGGGAAAGATGTAACTCTGTGAGATGAATTCACAGAACACAGAGCAGTTTCTCCGAAAGCTTCTTTCCGGTTTTGAACGGAAGGTATTTCCTTTTTCAACATACTCCTCTTTGGGCTTCCAAATATCCCTTTGCCAATTAAACAAGAACAGACTTAGCGAAAGGCTTCTTGAAGGGAAAGATGGAACTCTGTGAGATGAATGAACAGAACACAGAGCAGTTTCTCAGAAAGCTTCTTTCCAGTTTTGAACGGAAGATATTGGCTTTTTCACCGTAGCCCTCTAAGGGCTTCCAAATATCACTTTGCCAATTCCACAAGAACAGCCTTAGCGAAGGCTTCTTGAAGGAAAGATGTAACTCTGTGAGATGAATTAACAGAACACAGAGCAGTTTCTCAAGCTTCCTTCCGGTTTTGAGCGGAAGGTATTTCCTTTTTCACCATAGCCCTCTAAGGGCTTCCAAATATCCCTTTGCCAATTCCACAAGAACACGCTTAGCGAAAGGCTTCTTGAAGGGAAAGATGTAACTCTGTGAGATGAATTCACAGAACACAGAGCAGTTTCTCAGAAACCTTCCTTCCGGTTTTGAACGGAAGATATTTCTTTTTTCCCATAGCCCTCTAAGGGCTTCCAAATATCCCTTTGCCAATTCCACAAGAACAGCCTTAGCGAAAGGCTTCTTGAGGGAAAGATGTAACTCTGTGAGATGAATTAACAGAACACAGAGCAGTTTCTCAGAAAGCTTCTTTCCAGTTTTGAACGGAAGATATTTCCTTTTTCACCATAGCCCTCTACGGGCTTCCAAATATCACTTTGCCAATTCCACAAGAACAGCCTTAGCGAAATGCTTCTTGAAGGGAAAGATGGAACTCTGTGAGATGAATTAACAGAACACAGAGCAGTTTCTCAGAAAGCTTCTTTCCAGTTTCGAACGGAAGATATTTCCTTTTTCACCATAGCCCTCTATGTGCTTCAAAATATCCCTTTGCCAATGGCACAAGAACAGCCTTAGCGAAAGGCTTCTTGAAGGGAAAGATGTAACTCTGTGAGATGAATTCACAGAACACAGAGCAGTTTCTCAGGAAGCTTCTTTCCAGTTTTGAACGGAAGATATTTCCTTTTTCACCATAGCCCTCTGGGCTTCCAAATATCACTTTGCCAATTCCACAAGAACAGCCTTAGCGAAGGCTTCTTGAAGGAAAGATGTAACTCTGTGAGATGAATTAACAGAACACAGAGCAGTTTCTCAGAAAGCTTCTTTCCAGTTTTGAACGGAAGATATTTCCTTTTTCACCATAGCCCTCTATGGGCTTCCAAATATCCCTTTGCCAATTCCACAAGAACAGCCTTAGCGAAAGGCTTCTTGAAGGGAAAGATGTAAGTCTGTGAGATGAATTAACAGAACACAGAGCAGTTTCTCAGAAAGCTTCTTTCCAGTTTTGAACGGAAGATATTTCCTTTTTCCCCATAGCCCTCTAAGGGCTTCCAAATATCACTTTGCCAATTCCAGAAGAACAGCCTTAGCGAAAGGCTTCTTGAAGGGAAAGATGTAACTCTGTGAGATGAATTAACAGAACACAGAGCAGTTTCTCAGGAGGCTTCCTTCCGGTTTTGAACGGAAGATATTTCCTTTTTCACCATAGCCCTCTATGGGCTTCCAAATATCCCTTTGCCAATTCCACAAGAACAGCCTTAGCGAAAGGCTTCTTGAAGGGAAAGATGTAACTCTGTGAGATGAATTCACAGAACACAGAGCAGTTTCTCAGAAAGCTTCTTTCCAGTTTTGAACGGAAGATATTTCCTTTTTCAGAATAGCCCTCTATGGGCTTCAAAATATCCTTTGCCAATTCCACAAGAACAGCCTTAGCGAAGGCTTCTTGATGGGAAAGATGTAACTCTTTGAGATGAATTAACAGAACACAGAGCAGTTTCTCAAGCTTCTTTCCAGTTTTGAGCGGAAGATATTTCCTTTTTCACCGTAGCCCTCTAAGGGCTTCCAAATATCACTTTGCCAATTCCACAAGAACAGCCTTAGCGAAAGGCTTCTTGAAGGAAAGATGTAACTCTGTGAGATGAATTAACAGAACACAGAGCAGTTTCTCAGAAAGCTTCCTTCGGTTTTGAGCGGAAGATATTTCCTTTTTCACCATAGCCCTCTATGGGCTTCAAAATATCCTTTGCCAATTCCACAAGAACAGCCTTAGCGAAAGGCTTCTTGAAGGAAAGATGTAACTCTGTGAGATGAATTAACAGAACACAGAGCAGTTTCTCAGAAAGCTTCTTTCCAGTTTTGAACGGAAGATATTTCCTTTTTCAGAATAGCGCTCTATGGGCTTCCAAATATCCCTTTGCCAATTCCACAAGAACAGCCTTAGCGAAAGGCTTCTTGAAGGGAAAGATGTAACTCTGTGAGATGAATTAACAGAACACAGAGCAGTTTCTCAGAAAGCTTCTTTCCAGTTTTGAACGGAAGATATTTCCTTTTTCAAGATAGCCCTCTATGGGCTTCCAAATATCCCTTTGCCAATTCCACAAGAACAGCCTTAGCGAAAGGCTTCTTGAAGGGAAAGATGTAACTCTCTGAGATGAATTAACAGAACACAGAGCAGTTTCTCAGAAAGCTTCTTTCCAGTTTTGAACGGAAGACATTTCATTTTTCACCATAGCCCTCTATGGGCTTCCAAATATCCCTTTGCCAATTCCACAAGAACAGCCTTAGCGAAAGGCTTCTTGAAGGGAAAGATGTAACTCTGTGAGATGAATTCACAAAACACAGAGCAGTTTCTCAGAAAGCTTCCTTCCGGTTTTGAACGGAAGATATTTCCTTTTTCACCATAGCCCTCTAAGGGCTTCCAAATATCCCTTTGCCAATTCCACAAGAACAGCCTTAGCGAAAGGCTTCTTGAAGGGAAAGATGTAACTCTGTGAGATGAATTAACAGAACACAGAGCAGTTTCTCAGAAAGCTTCTTTTCAGTTTTGAACGGAAGATATTGGCTTTTTCACCGTAGCCCTCTAAGGGCTTCCAAATATCACTTTGCCAATTCCACAAGAACAGCCTTAGCGAAAGGCTTCTTGAAGGGAAAGATGTAACTCTGTGAGATGAATTAACAGAACACAGAGCAGTTTCTCAGAAAGCTTCTTTCCAGTTTTGAACGGAAGATATTTCCTTTTTCACCATAGCCCTCTATGGGCTTCCAAATATCCCTTTGCCAATGGCACAAGAACAGCCTTAGCGAAAGGCTTCTTGAAGGGAAAGATGTAACTCTGTGAGATGAATTAACAGAACACAGAGCAGTTTCTCAGAAAGCTTCTTTCCAGTTTTGAACGGAAGATATTTCCTTTTTCAGAATAGCCCTCTATGGGCTTCCAAATATCACTTTGCCAATTCCACAAGAACAGCCTTAGCGAAAGGCTTCTTGAAGGGAAAGATGTAACTCTGAGATGAATTAACAGAACACAGAGCAGTTTCTCAGAAAGCTTCTTTCCAGTTTTGAACGGAAGATATTTCCTTTTTCACCATAGCCCTCTATGTGCTTCAAAATATCCCTTTGCCAATGGCACAAGAACAGCCTTAGCGAAAGGCTTCTTGAAGGGAAAGATGTAACTCTGTGAGATGAATTCACAGAACTCAGAGCAGTTTCTCAGGAAGCTTCTTTCCAGTTTTGAACGGAAGATATTTCCTTTTCAAAATAGCCCTCTAAGGGCTTCCAAATATCACTTTGCAATTACACAAGAACAGCCTTAGCGAAAGGCTTCTTGAAGGGAAAGTTGTAACTCTGTGAGATGAATTCACAGAACACAGAGCAGTTTCTCAGAAAGCTTCTTTCCAGTTTTGAACGGAAGATATTTCCTTTTTCACCATAGCCCTCTATGGGCTTCCAAATATCCCTTTGCCAATTACACAAGAACAGCCTTAGCGAAAGGCTTCTTGAAGGGAAAGATGTAACTCTGTGAGATGAATTAACAGAACACAGAGCAGTTTCTCAGAAAGCTTCTTTCCAGTTTTGAACGGAAGATATTTCCTTTTTCACCGTAGCCCTCTATGGGCTTCCAAATATCCCTTTGCCAATTCCACAAGAACAGCTTTAGCGAAAGGCTTTTGAAGGGAAAGATGTAACTCTTTGAGATGAATTAACAGAACACAGAGCAGTTTCTCAGAAAGCTTCTTTCCAGTTATGAACGGAAGATATTGGCTTTTTCACCGTAGCCCTCTAAGGGCTTCCAAATATCACTTTGCCAATTCCACAAGAACAGCCTTAGCGAAAGGCTTCTTGAAGGGAAAGATGTAACTCTGTGAGATGAATTAACAGAACACAGAGCAGTTTCTCAGAAAGCTTCTTTCCAGTTTTGACGGAAGATATTTCCTTTTTCAGAATAGCCCTCTATGGGCTTCCAAATATCCCTTTGCCAATTCCACAAGAACAGCCTTAGCGAAAGGCTTCTTGAAGGGAAAGATGTAACTCTGTGAGATGAATTAACAGAACACAGAGCAGTTTCTCAGAAAGCTTCTTTCCAGTTTTGAACGGAAGATATTTCCTTTTTCAGAATAGCCCTCTATGGGCTTCCAAATATCCCTTTGCCAATTCCACAAGAACAGCCTTAGCGAAAGGCTTCTTGAAGGAAAGATGTAACTCTGTGAGATGAATTAACAGAACACAGAGCAGTTTCTCAAAAGCTTCTTTCCAGTTTTGAAGCGGAAGATATTTCCTTTTTCAAGATAGCCCTCTATGGGCTTCCAAATATCCTTTGCCAATTCCACAAGAACAGCCTTAGCGAAAGGCTTTTGAAGGAAAGATGTAACTCTGTGAGATGAATTCACAGAACACAGAGCAGTTTCTCAAGCTTCTTTCCGGTTTTGAGCGGAAGGTATTTCCTTTTTCAACATAGTCCTCTATGGGCTTCCAAATATCCCTTTGCCAATTAAACAAGAACAGACTTAGCGAAAGGCTTCTTGAAGGAAAGATGGAACTCTGTGAGATGAATTAACAGAACACAGAGCAGTTTCTCAAGCTTCTTTCCAGTTTTGAGCGGAAGATATTGGCTTTTTCACCGTAGCCCTCTAAGGGCTTCCAAATATCACTTTGCCAATTCCACAAGAACAGCCTTAGCGAAAGGCTTCTTGAAGGAAAGATGTAACTCTGTGAGATGAATTAACAGAACACAGAGCAGTTTCTCAGAAAGCTTCCTTCCGGTTTTGAGCGGAAGGTATTTCCTTTTTCACCATAGCCCTCTAAGGGCTTCCAAATATCCTTTGCCAATTCCACAAGAACAGCCTTAGCGAAAGGCTTCTTGAAGGAAAGATGTAACTCTGTGAGATGAATTCACAGAACACAGAGCAGTTTCTCAGAAACCTTCCTTCCGGTTTTGAGCGGAAGATATTTCTTTTTCACCATAGCCCTCTAAGGGCTTCCAAATATCCTTTGCCAATTCCACCAGAACAGCCTTAGCGAAAGGCTTCTTGAAGGAAAGATGTAACTCTGTGAGATGAATTAACAGAACACAGAGCAGTTTCTCAGAAAGCTTCTTTCCAGTTTTGAACGGAAGATATTTCCTTTTTCACCATAGCCCTCTAGGGGCTTCCAAATATCACTTTGCCAATTCCACAAGAACAGCCTTAGCGAAATGCTTCTTGAAAGGAAAGATGGAACTCTGTGAGATGAATTAACAGAACACGGAGCAGTTTCTCAGAAAGCTTCTTTCCAGTTTCGAACGGAAGATATTTCCTTTTTCACCATAGCCCTCTATGTGCTTCAAAATATCCCTTTGCCAATGGCACAAGAACAGCCTTAGCGAAAGGCTTCTTGAAGGGAAAGATGTAACTCTGTGAGATGAATTCACAGAACACAGAGCAGTTTCTCAGGAAGCTTCTTTCCAGTTTTGAACGGAAGATATTTCCTTTTTCACCATAGCCCTCTATGGGCTTCCAAATATCCCTTTGCGAATTCCACAAGAACAGCCTTAGCGAAAGGCTTCTTGAAGGGAAAGATGTAACTCTGTGAGATGAATTAACAGAACACAGAGCAGTTTCTCAGAAAGCTTCTTTCCAGTTTTGAACGGAAGATATTTCCTTTTTCACCATAGCCCTCTATGGGCTTCCAAATATCCCTTTGCCAATTCCACAAGAACAGCCTTAGCGAAAGGCTTCTTGAAGGAAAGATGTAAGTCTGTGAGATGAATTAACAGAACACAGAGCAGTTTCTCAAGCTTCTTTCCAGTTTTGAGCGGAAGATATTTCCTTTTTCACCATAGCCCTCTAAGGGCTTCCAAATATCACTTTGCCAATTCCAGAAGAACAGCCTTAGCGAAAGGCTTCTTGAAGGAAAGATGTAACTCTGTGAGATGAATTAACAGAACACAGAGCAGTTTCTCAGGAGGCTTCCTTCCGGTTTTGAGCGGAAGATATTTCCTTTTTCACCATAGCCCTCTATGGGCTTCCAAATATCCTTTGCCAATTCCACAAGAACAGCCTTAGCGAAGGCTTCTTGAAGGAAAGATGTAACTCTGTGAGATGAATTCACAGAACACAGAGCAGTTTCTCAGAAAGCTTCTTTCCAGTTTTGAACGGAAGATATTTCCTTTTTCAGAATAGCCCTCTATGGGCCTCCAAATGTCCCTTTGCCAATTCCACAAGAACAGCCTTAGCGAAAGGCTTCTTGAAGGGAAAGATGTAACTCTGTGAGATGAATTAACAGAACACAGAGCAGTTTCTCAAGCTTCTTTCCAGTTTTGAGCGGAAGATATTTCCTTTTTCAGCATAGCCCTCTATGGGCTTCCAAATATCCTTTGCCAATTCACAAGAACAGCCTTAGCGAAAGGCTTCTTGAAGGAAAGATGTAACTCTGTGAGATGAATTAACAGAACACAGAGCAGTTTCTCAAGCTTCTTTCCACTTTTGAACGGAAGATATTTCCTTTTTCACCATAGCCCTCTACGGGCTTCCAAATATCACTTTGGCAATTCCACAAGAACAGCCTTAGCGAAATGCTTATTGAAGGGAAAGATGGAACTCTGTGAGATGAATTAACAGAACACAGAGCAGTTTCTCAGAAAGCTTCTTTCCAGTTTTGAACGGAAGATATTTCCTTTTTCACCATAGCCCTCTATGTGCTTCAAAATATCCCTTTGCCAATGGCACAAGAACAGCCTTAGCGAAAGGCTTCTTGAAGGGAAAGATGTAACTCTGTGAGATGAATTCACAGAACACAGAGCAGTTTCTCAGGAAGCTTCTTTCCAGTTTTGAACGGAAGATATTTCCTTTTTCACCATAGCCCTCTATGGGCTTCCAAATATCACTTTGCCAATTCCACAAGAACAGCCTTAGCGAAAGGCTTCTTGAAGGGAAAGATGTAACTCTGTGAGATGAATACACAGAACACAGAGCAGTTTCTCAGAAAGCTTCTTTCCAGTTTTTAACGGAAGATATTTCCTTTTTCAACATAGTCCTCTATGGGCTTCCAAATATCACTTTGCCAATTCCACAAGAACAGCCTTAGCGAAAGGCTTCTTGAAGGGAAAGATGTAACACTTTGAAATGAATTAACAGAACACAGAGCAGTTTCTCAGAAAGCTTCTTTCCAGTTTTGAACGGAAGATATTTGCTTTTTCACCGTAGCCCTCTAGGGGCTTCCAAATATCACTTTGCCAATTCCACAAGAACAGCCTTAGCGAAAGGCTTCTTGAAGGGAAAGATGTAACTCTGTGAGATGAATTAACAGAACACAGAGCAGTTTCTCAGAAAGCTTCTTTCCAGTTTTGAACGGAAGATATTGGCTTTTTCACCGTAGCCCTCTAAGGGCTTCCAAATATCACTTTGCCAATTCCACAAGAACAGCCTTAGCGAAGGCTTCTTGAAGGAAAGATGTAACTCTGTGAGATGAATAAACGGAACACAGAGCAGTTTCTCAAAAGCTTCTTTCCAGTTTTGAGCGGAAGATATTTCCTTTTTCACCATAGCCCTCTATGGGCTTCCAAATATCCTTTGCCAATTCACAAGAACAGCCTTAGCGAAAGGCTTCTTGAAGGAAAGATGTAACTCTGTGAGATGAATTAACAGAACACAGAGCAGTTTCTCAAAGCTTCTTTCCAGTTTTGAACGGAAGATATTTCCTTTTTCACCATAGCCCTCTAAGGGCTTCCAAATATCCTTTGCCAATTCCACAAGAACAGCCTTAGCGAAAGGCTTCTTGAAGGAAAGATGTAACTCTGTGAGATGAATTAACAGAACACAGAGCAGTTT
>JAKFHT010001581.1:0-26595 GCA_023783455.1 Erythrocebus patas
ATATCTCTTTGCCAATTCCACAAGAACAGCCTTACCGAAAGGCTTCTTGAAGAAAAAGATGTAACTCTGTGAGATGAATTAACTGAGCACAGAACAGTTTCACGGAAAGCTTCTTTCCACTTTTGAACGGAAGATATTTCCTTTTTCACCATAGCCCTCTATGCGCTTCCAAATATCCCTTTGCCAATTCCACAAGAACGGCTTTAGCGACAGGCTTCTTGAAGGTAAAGATACAACTCTGTGAAATGAAGTAACAGAACACAGAGCAGTTTCTCAGAAAGCTTCTTTCCAGTTTCAACCAGAAGATATTTCCTTTTTCACCGTAGCCCTCTATGGGCTTCCAAATATCCCTTTGCCAATTCCACAAGAACAGCCTTAGCAAAAGCCTTCGTGAAGGGAAAGATGTAACTCTGTGAGATGAATTAACAGAACATAGAGCAGTTTCTCAGAAAGCTTCTTTCCAGTTTTGAACGGAAGATATTTCCTTTTTCACCATAGCCCTCCATGGGCTTCCAAATATCCCTTTGGCAATTCCTCAAGAACAGCCTTAGCGAAAGGTTTCTAGAAGGGAAAGATGTAACTCTGTGAGATGAATTAACAGAACGCAGAGAAGTTTCTCAGAAAGCTTCTTTCCAGTTTTGAACGGAAGATATTTCCTTTTTCACCATAGCCCTCTAAGGGCTTCCAAATATCACTTTGCCAATTCCAAAAGAACGGCTTTAGCGAAAGGCTTCTTGAAGGGAAAGATGTAACTCTGTGAGATGAAGTAACAGAACACAGAGCAGTTTCTCAGAAAGATTCTTTCCAGTTTTGAACGGAAGATATTTCCTTTTTCACCATAGCCCTCTATGAGCTTCCAAATATCCCTTTGCCAATTCCACAAGAACAGCCTTAGCGAAAGGCTTTCTGAAGGGAAAGATGTAACTCTGTGAGATGTATTAACAGAACACAGAGCAGTTTTTCAGAAAGCTTCTTTCCAGTTTTGAACGGAAGATATTTCCTTTTTCACCATAGCCCTCTATGGGCTTCCAAATATCCCATTCCACAAGAACAGCCTTAGCGAAGGCTTGAAGGAAGGATGTAACTCTGTGAGACGAAGTAACAGAACACAGAGCAGTTTCTCAGAAAGCTTCTTTCCAGTTTTGAACGGAAGATATTTCCTTTTTCACCATAGCTCTCTATGGGCTTCCAAATATCACTTTGCCAATTCCAAAAGAACGGCTTTAGCGAAAGGCTTCTTGAAGATAAAGATATAACTCTGTGAAATGAAGTAACAGAACACAGAGCAGTTTCTCAGAAAGCTTCTTTCCAGTTTCAAACGGAAGATATTTCCTTTTCACCATAGCCCTCTAAGGGCTTCCAAATATCCTTTGCCAATTCCACAAGAACAGCCTTAGCGAAGGCTTCTTGAAGGGACAGATGTAACTCTGTGAGATGAATTAACAGAACATAGAGCAGTTTCTCAGAAAGCTTCTTTCCAGTTTTGAACGGAAGATATTTCGCTTTTCACCATAGCCCTCTATGGGCTTCCAAATATCCCTTTGCCAATTCCACAAGAACAGCCTTAGCGAAAGGCTTCTTGAAGGGAAAGATGTAACTCGGTGAGATGAATTAACAGAAAACAGAGCAGTTTCTCAGAAAGATTCTTTCCAGTTTTGAACGGAAGATATTTCCTTTTTCACCATAGCCCTCTATGGGCTTCCAAATATCCCTTCGCCAATTCCACAAGAACAGCCTTAGCGAAAGGCTTCTTGAAGGGAAAGATGTAACTCTGTGAGATGAATTAACAGAACACAGAGCAGTTTCTCAGAAAGCTTCTTTGCAGTTTTGAACTGAAGATATTTCCTTTTTCACCATAGCTCTTTATGGGCTTCCAAATATCCTTTGCCAATTCCAAGAACGGCTTTAGCGAAGACTTCTTGAAGGGAAAGATGTAACTCTGTGAGATGAATTAACAGAACACAGAGCAGTTTCTCAGAAACTTCTTTCCAGTTTTGAACGGAAGATATTTCCTTTTTCACCATAGCCCTCTATGGGCTTCCAAATATCCTTTGCTAATTCTACAACAACAGCCTTAGCAAAGGCTTCGTGAAGGAAAGATGTAACACAGTGAGATGAATTAACAGAACACAGAGCAGTTTCTCAGAAAGCTTCTTTACATTTTTGAGCGGAAGATATTTCCTTTTTCACCATAGCCCTCTATGGGCTTCCAAATATCACTTTGCCAATTCCACAAGAACGGCTTTAGCGAAGACTTCTTGAAGGGAAAGATGTAACTCTGTGAGATGAATTAACAGAACACAGAGCAGTTTCTCAGAAAGCTTCTTTCCAGTTTTGAGCGGAAGATATTTCCTTTTTCACCATAGCCCTCTATGGGCTTCCAAATATCCTTTGCCATTCTACAACAACAGCCTTAGCAAAGGCTTCGTGAAGGAAAGATGTAACACAGTGAGATGAATTAACAGAACACAGAGCAGTTTCTCAGAAAGCTTCTTTACATTTTTGAACGGAAGATATTTCCTTTTTCACCATAGCCCTCTATGGGCTTCCAAATATCACTTTGCCAATTCCACAAGAACAGGCTTAGCGAAAGGCTTCTTGAAGGGAAAGATGTAACTCTGTGAGATGAATTAACAGAACATAGAGCAGTTTCTCAGAAAGATTCTTTCCAGTTTTGAACGGAAGGTATTTCCGTTTTCACCATAGCCCTCTATGGGCTTCCAAATATCCCTTTGCCAATTCCACAAGAACAGCCGTAGCGAAAGGCTTCTTGAAGGGAAAGATGTAACTCTGTGAGATGAATTAACAGAACACAGAGCAGTTTCTCAGAAAGCATCTTTCCAGTTTTGAACGGAAGATATTTCCTTTTTCACCATAGCCCTCTATGGGCTTCCAAATATCGCTTTGCCAATTCCTCAAGAACAGCCTTAGCGAAGGCTTCTTGAAGGCAAAGATGTAACTCTGTGAGATGAATTAACAGAACACAGAGCAGTTTCTCAGAAAGCTTCTTTCCAGTTTTGAACGGAAGATATTTCCTTTTTTACCATAGCCCTCTATGGCCTTCAAAATATCACTTTGCCAATTCTAAAAGAACGGCTTTAGCGAAAGTCTTCTTGAAGGTACAGAGGTAACTCTGTGAAATGAAGTAACAGAACACAGAGCAGTTTCTCAGAAAGCTTCTTTCCAGTTTCAAACGGAAGATATTTCGTTTTTCACCATAGCCCTCTATGGGCTTCCAAATATCCCTTTGCCAATTCCACAAGAACAGCCTTAGCGAAAGGCTTCTTGAAGGGAAAGATGTAACTCTGTGAGATGAATTAACAGAACACAGAGCAGTTTCTCAGAAAGCTTCTTTCCAGTTTTGAACTGAAGATATTTCCTTTTTCACCATAGCCCTCTATGGGCTTCCAAATATCCCTTTGCCAATTCCACAAGAACAGGCTTAGCGAAAGGCTTCTTGAAGGGAAAGATATAACTCTGTGAGATGAATTAACAGAACACAGAGCAGTTTCTCAGAAAGCTTCTTTCCAGTTTTGAACGGAAGATATTTCCTTTTTCACCATAGCCCTCTATGGGCTTCCAAATATCCCTTTGCCAATTCCACAAGAACAGCCTTAGTGAAAGGCTTCTTGAAGGGTAAGATGTAACTCTGTGAGATGAATTAACAGAACACAGAGCAGTTTCTCAGAAAGCTGCTTTCCAGTTTTGAACGGAAGATATTTCCTTTTTCACCATAGCCCTCTAGGGGCTTCCAAATATCACTTTGCCAATTCCACAAGAACAGCCTTAGCGAAAGGCTACTTGAAGGGAAAGATGTAACTCTGTGAGATGAATTAACAGAAAATAGAGCAGTTTCTCAAGCTGCTTTCCAGTTTTGAACGGAAGATATTTCCTTTTCACCATAGCCCTCTAGGGGCTTCCAAATATCACTTTGCCAATTCCACAAGAACAGCCTTAGCGAAGGCTACTTGAAGGGAAAGATGTAACTCTGTGAGATGAATTAACAGAAAATAGAGCAGTTTCTCAGAAAGATTCTTTCCAGTTTTGAGCGGAAGATATTTCTGTTTTCACCATAGCCCTCTATGGGCTTCCAAATATCCTTTGCCAATTCCACAAGAACAGCAGCGAAGGCTACTTGAAGGAAAGATGTAACTCTGTGAGATGAATTAACAGAACATAGAGCAGTTTCTCAGAAAGCTTCTTTCCAGTTTTGAGCGGAAGATATTTCCTTTTTCACCGTAGCCCTCATGGGCTTCCAAATATCCTTTGCCAATTCCACAAGAACAGCCTTAGCGAAAGGCTTCTTGAAGGAAAGATATAACTCTGTGAGATGAATTAACAGAACACAGAGCAGTTTCCTAGAAAGCTTCTTTTCTAGTTATGAAGCCGGAAGATATTTCCTTTTTCACCATAGCTCTCTATGGGCTTCCAAATATCACTTTGCCAATTCCAAAAGAACGGCTTTAGCGAAAGGCTTCTTGAAGGTAAAGATATAACTCTGTGAAATGAGTAACAGAACACAGAGCAGTTTCTCAAGCTTCTTTCCAGTTTCAACGGAAGATATTTCCTTTTCACCATAGCCCTCTATGGGCTTCCAAATATCCTTTGCCAATTCCACAAGAATAGCCTTAGCGAAGGCTTCTTGAAGGAAAGATGTAACTCTGTGAGATGAATTAACAGAACACAGAGCAGTTTCTCAGAAAGCTTCTTTCCAGTTTTAAGCGGAAGATATTTCCTTTTCACCATAGCCCTCTATGGCCTTCAAAATATCACTTTGCCAATTCTAAAAGAACGGCTTTAGCGAAAGTCTTCTTGAAGGTACAGATGTAACTCTGTGAGATGAATTCGAACACAGAGCGGTTTCTCAGACAGCTTCTTTCCAGTTTGGAGCGGAAGATATTTCCTTTTTCACCATAGCCCTCTATGGGCTTCCAAATATCACTTTGCCAATTCCACAAAAACAGCCTTAGCGAAAGGCTTCTTGAAGGGAAAGATGTAACTCTGTGAGATGAATTAACAGAACACAGAGCAGTTTCTCAGAAAGCTTCCTTCCAGTTTTGAGCGGAAGATGTTCCTTTTTCACCATAGCCCTCTATGGGTTTCCAAATATCCTTTGCCAATTCTACAAGAACAGCCTTAGGAAAGGCTTCTTGAAGGAAAGATGTAACTCTGTGAGATGAATTAACAGAACACAGAGCAGTTTCTCAGAAAGCTTCTTTCCAGTTTGGAGCGGAAGATATTTCCTTTTCACCATAGCCCTCTATGGGCTTCCAAATATCCTTTGCCAATTCCAAGAACGGCTTTAGCGAAAGGCTTCTTGAAGGTAAAGATATAACTCTGTGAAATGAAGTAACAGAACACAGAGCAGTTTCTCAGAAAGCTTCTTTCCAGTTTCAACGGAAGATATTTCCTTTTCACCATAGCCCTCTATGGGCTTCCAAATATCCTTTGCCAATTCCACAGGAACAGCCTTAGCGAAAGGCTTCTTGAAGGAAAGATGTAACTCTGTGAGATGAATTAACACAGAGCAGTTTCTCAGAAAGCTTCTTTCCAGTTTTGAACGGAAGATATTTCCTTTTTCACCATAGCCCTCTATGGGCTTCCAAATATCCTTTGCCAATTCCACAAGAACAGCCTTAGCGAAAGGCTTCTTGAAGGAAAGATGTAACTCTGTGAGATGAATTAACAGAACACAGAGCAGTTTCTCAGAAAGCTTCTTTCCAGTTTTGAACTGAAGATATTTCCTTTTTCACCATAGCTCTCTATGGGCTTCCAAATATCACTTTGCCAATTCCAAAAGAACAGCCTTAGCGAAAGGCTTCTTGAAGGAAAGATATAACTCTGAGAAATGAGTAACAGAACACAGAGCAGTTTCTCAGAAAGCTTCTTTCCAGTTTCAAACGGAAGATTTTCTTTTCACCATAGCCCTATGGGCTTCCAAATATCCTTTGCCAATCCCACAAGAACAGCCTTAGCGAAAGGCTTCTTGAAGGAAAGATGTAACTCTGTGAGATGAATTAACAGAACACAGAGCAGTTTCTCAGACAGCTTCTTTCCAGTTTTGAACGGAAGATATTTCCTTTTCACCATAGCCCTCTATGGGCTTCCAAATATCCTTTGCCAATTCCACAAGAACAGCCTTAGCGAAAGGCTTCTTGAAGGGAAAGATGTAACTCTGTGAGATGAATTAACAGAACACAGAGCAGTTTCTCAGAAAGCTTCTTTCCAGTTTGAAGGAAGATAATTCCTTTTCACCATAGCCCTCTATGGGCTTCCAAATATCCTTTGCCAATTCCACAAGAACAGCCTTAGCGAAAGGCTTCTTGAAGGAATCATGTAAATCTGTGAGATGAATTAACAGAACACAGAGCAGTTTCTCAGAAAGCTTCTTTCCAGTTTTGAGCGGAAGATATTTCCTTTTCACCATAGCCCTCTATGGGCTTCCAAATATCCTTTGCCAATTCCACAAGAACAGCCTTAGCGAAAGGCTTCTTGAAGGAAAGATGTAACTCTGTGAGATGAATTAACAGAACACAGAACAGTTTCTCAGAAAGCTTCTTTCCAGTTTTGAGCGGAAGATATTTCCTTTTTCACCATAGCCCTCTATGGGCTTCCAAATATCCTTTGCCAATTCCACAAGAACAGCCTTAGCGAAAGGCTTCTTGAAGGGAAAGATGTAACTCTGTGAGATGAATTAACAGAACACAGAGCAGTTTCTCAGAAAGCATCTTTCCAGTTTTGAGCGGAAGATATTTCCTTTTTCACCGTAGCCCTCTATGGGCTTCCAAATATCCTTTGCCAATTCCACAAGAACAGCCTTAGCGAAAGGCTTCTTGAAGGAAAGATGTAACTCTGTGAGATGAATTAACAGAACATAGAGCAGTTTCTCAGAAAGCTTCTTTCCAGTTTTGAACGGAAGATATTTCCTTTTTCACCGTAGCCCTCTATGGGCTTCCAAATATCCTTTGCCAATTCCACAAGAACAGCCTTAGCGAAAGGCTTCTTGAAGGAAAGATGTAACTCTGTGAGATGAATTAACAGAACACAGAGCAGTTTCTCAGAAAGCTTCTTTCCAGTTTTGAACGGAAGATATTTTTTTTCACCATAGCTCTCTATGGGCTTCCAAATATCACTTTGCCAATTCCAAAAGAACAGCCTTAGCGAAGGCTTCTTGAAGGGAAAGATGTAACTCTGTGAGATGAATTAACAGAACATAGAGCAGTTTCTCAGAAAGCTTCTTTCCAGTTTTGAACGGAAGATATTTCCTTTTTCACCATAGCCCTCTATGGGCTTCCAAATATCCTTTGCCAATTCCACAAGAACAGCCTTAGCGAAAGGTTTCTTGAAGGAAAGATGTAACTCTGTGAGATGAATTAACAGAACACAGAGCAGTTTCTCAGAAAGCTTCTTTCCAGTTTTGAACTGAAGATATTTCCTTTTTCACCATAGCCCTCTATGGGCTTCCAAATATCACTTTGCCAATTCCACAGGAACAGCCTTAGCGAAAGGCTTCTTGAAGGGAAAGATGTAACTCTGTGAGATGAATTAACAGAACACAGAGCAGTTTCTCAGAAAGCTTCTTTCCAGTTTTGAACGGAAGATATTTCCTTTTTCACCATAGCCCTATGGGCTTCCAAATATCACTTTGCCAATTCCACAAGAACAGCCTTAGCGAAGGCTTCTTGAAGGTAAAGATATAACTGTGTGAAATGAAGTAACAGAACACAGAGCAGTTTCTCAGAAAGCTTCTTTCCAGTTTCAAACGGAAGATATTTCCTTTTTCACCATAGCCCTCTATGGGCTTCCAAATATCCCTTTGCCAATTCCACAGGAACAGCCTTAGCGAAAGGCTTCTTGAAGGAAAGATGTAACTCTGTGAGATGAATTAACAGAACACAGAGCAGTTTCTCAGAAGGCTTCTTTCCAGTTTTGAACGGAAGATATTTCCTTTTCACCATAGCCCTCTATGGGCTTCAAAATATCCTTTGCCAATTCCACAAGAACAGCCTTAGCGAAAGGCTTCTTGAAGGGAAAGATGTAACTCTGTGAGATGAATTAACAGAACACAGAGCAGTTTCTCAAGCTTCTTTCCAGTTTTGAACTGAAGATATTTCCTTTTCACCATAGCCCTCTATGGGCTTCCAAATATCCTTTGCCAATTCCACAGGAACAGCCTTAGCGAAAGGCTTCTTGAAGGAAAGATGTAACTCTGTGAGATGAATTAACAGAACACAGAACAGTTTCTCAGAAAGCTTCTTTCCAGTTTTGAGCGGAAGATATTTCCTTTTTCACCATAGCCCTCTATGGGCTTCCAAATATCCTTTGCCAATTCCACAAGAACAGCCTTAGCGAAAGGCTTCTTGAAGGGAAAGATGTAACTCTTTGAGATGAATTAACAGAACACAGAGCAGTTTCTCAGAAAGCTTCTTTCCAGTTTGACGGAAGATATTTCCTTTTTCACCGTAGCCCTCTATGTGCTTCCAAATATCCCTTTGCCAATTCCACAAGAACAGCCTTAGCGAAAGGCTTCTTGAAGGGAAAGATGTAACTCTGTGAGATGAATTAACAGAACACAGAGCAGTTTCTCAGAAAGCTTCTTTCCAGTTTCGAACGGAAAATATTTCCTTTTTCACCGTAGCCCTCTATGTGCTTCCAAATATCCCTTTGCCAATTCCAGAAGAACAGCCTTAGCGAAAGGCTTCTTGAAGGGAAAGATGTAACTCTGTGAGATGAATTAACAGAACACAGAGCAGTTTCTCAGAAAGCTTCTTTCCAGTTTTGAACTGAAGATATTTCCTTTTTCACCATAGCTCTCTATGGGCTTCCAAATATCACTTTGCCAATTCCAAAAGAACGGCTTTAGCGAAAGGCTTCTTGAAGGTAAAGATATAACTCTGTGAAATGAAGTAACAGAACACAGAGCAGTTTCTCAGAAAGCTTCTTTCCAGTTTCAAACGGAAGATATTTCCTTTTTCACCATAGCCCTCTATGGGCTTCCAAATATCCCTTTGCCAATTCCACAGGAACAGCCTTAGCGAAAGGCTTCTTGAAGGGAAAGATGTAACTCTGTGAGATGAATTGACAGAACACAGAGCAGTTTCTCAAAGCTTCTTTCCAGTTTTGAACGGAAGATATTTCCTTTTTCACCATAGCCCTCATGGGCTTCCAAATATCCCTTTGCCAATTCCACAAGAACAGCCTTAGCGAAAGGGTTCTTGAAGGGAAAGATGTAACTCTGTGAGATGAATTAACAGAACACAGAGCAGTTTCTCAGAAAGCTTCTTTCCAGTTTTGAACTGAAGATATTTCCTTTTTCACCATAGCTCTCTATGGGCTTCCAAATATCACTTTGCCAATTCCAAAAGAACGGCTTTAGCGAAAGGCTTCTTGAAGGTAAAGATATAACTCTGAGAAATGAAGTAACAGAACACAGAGCAGTTTCTCAGAAAGCTTCTTTCCAGTTTCAAACGGAAGATTTTCGTTTTTCACCATAGCCCTCTATGGGCTTCCAAATATCCCTTTGCCAATCCCACAAGAACAGCCTTAGCGAAAGGCTTCTTGAAGGGAAAGATGTAACTCTGTGAGATGAATTAACAGAACACAGAGCAGTTTCTCAGACAGCTTCTTCCCAGTTTTGAACGGAAGATATTTCCTTTTTCACCATAGCCCTCTATGGGCTTCCAAATATCCCTTTGCCAACTCCACAAGAACAGCCTTAGCGAAAGGCTTCTTGAAGGGAAAGATGTAACTCTGTGAGATGAATTAACAGAACACAGAGCAGTTTCTCAGAAAGCTTCTTTCCAGTTTGGAAGGGAAGATAATTCCTTTTCACCATAGCCTCTATGGGCTTCCAAATATCCTTTGCCATTCCACAAGAACAGCCTTAGCGAAGGCTTTGAAGGAATCATGTAAATCTGTGAGATGAATTAACAGAACACAGAGCAGTTTCTCAGAAAGCTTCTTTCCGTTTTGAACGGAAGATATTTCCTTTTTCACCGTAGTCTCTATGGGCTTCCAAATATCCATTTGCCAATTCCACAAGAACAGCCTTAGCGAAAGGCTTCTTGAAGGGAAAGATGTAACTCTGTGAGATGAATTAACAGAACACAGAACAGTTTCTCAGAAAGCTTCTTTCCAGTTTTGAGCGGAAGATATTTCCTTTTTCACCATAGCCCTCTATGGGCTTCCAAATATCCTTTGCCAATTCCACAAGAACAGCCTTAGCGAAAGGCTTCTTGAAGGAAAGATGTAACTCTGTGAGATGAATTAACAGAACACAGAGCAGTTTCTCAGAAAGCATCTTTGCAGTTTTGAACGGAAGATATTTCCTTTTTCACCGTAGTCTCTATGGGCTTCAAATAACACTTTGCCAATTCCACAAGAACAGCCTTAGCGAAAGGCTTCTTGAAGGGAAAGATGTAACTCTGTGAGATGAATTAACAGAACATAGAGCAGTTTCTCAGAAAGCTTCTTTCCAGTTTTGAACGGAAGATATTTCCTTTTTCACCGTAGCCCTCTATGGGCTTCCAAATATCCCTTTGCCAATTCCACAAGAACAGCCTTAGCGAAAGGCTTCTTGAAGGGAAAGATGTAACTCTGTGAGATGAATGAAGAGAACACATTGCAGTTTCTCAGAAAGCTTCTTTCCAGTTTTGAACGGAAGATATTTAATTTTTCACCATAGCTCTCTAT
Source organism: Erythrocebus patas (assembly GCA_023783455.1). Classification (NCBI taxonomy): domain Eukaryota; kingdom Metazoa; phylum Chordata; class Mammalia; order Primates; family Cercopithecidae; genus Erythrocebus; species Erythrocebus patas. Next base: position 10,693 of record JAKFHT010001581.1, read on the forward strand.
GGGCTTCCAAATATCACTTTGCCAATTCCAAAAGAACGGCTTTAGCGAAAGGCTTCTTGAAGGGAAAGATGTAACTCTGTGAGATGAATTAACAGAACATAGAGCCGTTTCTCAGAAAGCTTCTTTCCAGTTTTGAACGGAAGATATTTCCTTTTTCACCATAGCCCTCTATGGGCTTCCAAATATCCCTTTGCCAATTCCACAAGAACAGCCTTAGCGAAAGGTTTCTTGAAGGGAAAGATGTAACTCTGTGAGATGAATTAACAGAACACAGAGCAGTTTCTCAGAAAGCTTCTTTCCAGTTTTGAACTGAAGATATTTCCTTTTTCACCATAGCTCTCTATGGGCTTCCAAATATCACTTTGCCAATTCCACAGGAACAGCCTTAGCGAAAGGCTTCTTGAAGGGGAAGATGTAACTCTGTGAGATGAATTAACAGAACACAGAGCAGTTTCTCAGAAAGCTTCTTTCCAGTTTTGAACGGAAGATATTTCCTTTTTCACCATAGCCCTAAAGGGCCTTCAAAATATCACTTTGCCAATTCCAAAAGAACGGCTTTAGCGAAAGGCTTCTTGAAGGTAAAGATATAACTGTGTGAAATGAAGTAACAGAACACAGAGCAGTTTCTCAGAAAGCTTCTTTCCAGTTTCAAACGGAAGATATTTCCTTTTTCACCATAGCCCTCTATGGGCTTCCAAATATCCCTTTGCCAATTCCACAGGAACAGCCTTAGCGAAAGGCTTCTTGAAGGGAAAGATGTAACTCTGTGAGATGAATTGACAGAACACAGAGCAGTTTCTCAGAAGGCTTCTTTCCAGTTTTGAACGGAAGATATTTCCTTTTTCACCATAGCCCTCTATGGGCTTCAAAATATCCCTTTGCCAATTCCACAAGAACAGCCTTAGCGAAAGGGTTCTTGAAGGGAAAGATGTAACTCTGTGAGATGAATTAACAGAACACAGAGCAGTTTCTCCGAAAGCTTCTTTCCAGTTTTGAACTGAAGATATTTCCTTTTTCACCATAGCCCTCTATGGGCTTCCAAATATCCCTTTGCCAATTCCACAGGAACAGCCTTAGCGAAAGGCTTCTTGAAGGGAAAGATGTAACTCTGTGAGATGAATTAACAGAACACAGAACAGTTTCTCAGAAAGCTTCTTTCCAGTTTTGAACGGAAGATATTTCCTTTTTCACCATAGCCCTCTATGGGCTTCCAAATATCCCTTTGCCAATTCCACAAGAACAGCCTTAGCGAAAGGCTTCTTGAAGGGAAAGATGTAACTCTTTGAGATGAATTAACAGAACACAGAGCAGTTTCTCAGAAAGCTTCTTTCCAGTTTCGAACGGAAGATATTTCCTTTTTCACCGTAGCCCTCTATGTGCTTCCAAATATCCCTTTGCCAATTCCACAAGAACAGCCTTAGCGAAAGGCTTCTTGAAGGGAAAGATGTAACTCTGTCAGATGAATTAACAGAACACAGAGCAGTTTCTCAGAAAGCTTCTTTCCAGTTTCGAACGGAAAATATTTCCTTTTTCACCGTAGCCCTCTATGTGCTTCCAAATATCCCTTTGCCAATTCCAGAAGAACAGCCTTAGCGAAAGGCTTCTTGAAGGGAAAGATGTAACTCTGTGAGATGAATTAACAGAACACAGAGCAGTTTCTCAGAAAGCTTCTTTCCAGTTTTGAACTGAAGATATTTCCTAGCTCTCTATGGGCTTCCAAATATCACTTTGCCAATTCCAAAAGAACGGCTTTAGCGAAAGGCTTCTTAAAGGTAAAGATATAACTCTGTGAAATGAAGTAACAGAACACAGAGCAGTTTCTCAGAAAGCTTCTTTCCAGTTTCAAACGGAAGATATTTCCTTTTTCACCATAGCCCTCTATGGGCTTCCAAATATCCTTGCCAATTCCACAGAACAGCCTTAGCGAAAGGCTTCTTGAAGGAAAGATGTAACTCTGTGAGATGAATTGACAGAACACAGAGCAGTTTCTCAGAAAGGTTCTTTCCAGTTTTGAACGGAAGATATTTCCTTTTTCACCATAGCCCTCTATGGGCTTCCAAATATCCCTTTGCCAATTCCACAAGAACAGCCTTAGCGAAAGGCTTCTTGAAGGGAAAGATGTAACTCTGTGAGATGAATTAACAGAACACAGAGCAGTTTCTCAGAAAGCTTCTTTCCAGTTTTGAACTGAAGATATTTCCTTTTTCACCATAGCTCTCTATGGGCTTCCAAATATCACTTTGCCAATTCCAAAAGAACGGCTTTAGCGAAAGGCTTCTTGAAGGTAAAGATATAACTCTGAGAAATGAAGTAACAGAACACAGAGCAGTTTCTCAGAAAGCTTCTTTCCAGTTTCAAACGGAAGATATTCGTTTTTCACCATAGCCCTCTATGGGCTTCCAAATATCCCTTTGCCAATCTCACAAGAACAGCCTTAGCGAAAGGCTTCTTGAAGGGAAAGATGTAACTCTGTGAGATGAATTAACAGAACACAGAGCAGTTTCTCAGACAGCTTCTTCCCAGTTTTGAACGGAAGATATTTCCTTTTTCACCATAGCCCTCAATGGGCTTAAAATATCCTTGCCAATTCCACAAGAACAGCCTTAGCGAAAGGCTTCTTGAAGGAAAGATGTAACTCTGTGAGATGAATTAACAGAACACAGAGCAGTTTCTCAGAAAGCTTCTTTCCAGTTTGGAAGGGAAGATAATTCCTTTTTCACCATAGCCCTCTATGGGCTTCCAAATATCCCTTTGCCAATTCCACAAGAACAGCCTTAGCGAAAGGCTTCTTGAAGGGAATCATGTAAATCTGTGAGATGAATTAACAGAACACAGAGCAGTTTCTCAGAAAGCTTCTTTCCAGTTTTGAACGGAAGATATATCCTTTTTCACCGTAGCCCTCTATGGGCTTCCAAATATCCCTTTGCCAGTTCCACAAGAACAGCCTTAGCGAAAGGCTTCTTGAAGGGAAAGATGTAACTCTGTGAGATGAATTAACAGAACACAGAACAGTTTCTCAGAAAGCTTCTTTCCAGTTTTGAACGGAAGATATTTCCTTTTTCACCATAGCCCTCTATGGGCTTCCAAATATCCCTTTGCCAATTCCACAAGAACAGCCTTAGCGAAAGGCTTCTTGAAGGGAAAGATGTAACTCTGTGAGATGAATTAACAGAACACAGAGCAGTTTCTCAGAAAGCATCTTTGCAGTTTTGAACGGAAGATATTTCCTTTTTCACCATAGCCCTCTATGGGCTTCCAAATAACACTTTGCCAATTCCACAAGAACAGCCTTAGCGAAAGGCTTCTTGAAGGGAAAGATGTAACTCTGTGAGATGAATTAACAGAACATAGAGCAGTTTCTCAGAAAGCTTCTTTCCAGTTTTGAACGGAAGATATTTCCTTTTTCACCGTAGCCCTCTATGGGCTTCCAAATATCCCTTTGCCAATTCCACAAGAATAGCCTTAGCGAAAGGCTTCTTGAAGGGAAAGATGTAACTCTGTGAGATGAATTAACAGAACATAGAGCAGTTTCTCAGAAAGCTTCTTTCCACTTTTGAACGGAAGATATTTCCTTTTTCACCATAGCCCTCTATGCGCTTCCAAATATCCCTTTGCCAATTCCACAAGAACGGCTTTAGCGACAGGCTTCTTGAAGGTAAAGATACAACTCTGTGAAATGAAGTAACAGAACACAGAGCAGTTTCTCAGAAAGCTTCTTTCCAGTTTCAACCAGAAGATATTTCCTTTTTCACCGTAGCCCTCTATGGGCTTCCAAATATCCCTTTGCCAATTACACAAGAACAGCCTTAGCAAAAGCCTTCGTGAAGGGAAAGATGTAACTCTGTGAGATGAATTAACAGAACATAGAGCAGTTTCTCAGAAAGCTTCTTTCCAGTTTTGAACGGAAGATATTTCCTTTTTCACCATAGCCCTCCATGGGCTTCCAAATATCCTTTGCCAATTCCACAAGAACAGCCTTAGCGAAAGGTTTCTAGAAGGGAAAGATGTAACTCTGTGAGATGAATTAACAGAACGCAGAGAAGTTTCTCAGAAAGCTTCTTTCCAGTTTTGAACGGAAGATATTTCCTTTTTCACCATAGCCCTCTAAGGGCTTCCAAATATCACTTTGCCAATTCCAAAAGAACGGCTTTAGCGAAAGGCTTCTTGAAGGGAAAGATGTAACTCTGTGAGATGAAGTAACAGAACACAGAGCAGTTTCTCAGAAAGATTCTTTCCAGTTTTGAACGGAAGATATTTCCTTTTTCACCATAGCCCTCTATGAGCTTCCAAATATCCCTTTGCCAATTCCACAAGAACAGCCTTAGCGAAAGGCTTTCTGAAGGGAAAGATGTAACTCTGTGAGATGTATTAACAGAACACAGAGCAGTTTTTCAGAAAGCTTCTTTCCAGTTTTGAACGGAAGATATTTCCTTTTTCACCATAGCCCTCTATGGGCTTCCAAATATCCCTTTGCCAATTCCACAAGAACAGCCTTAGCGAAAGGCTTCTTGAAGGGAAGGATGTAACTCTGTGAGACGAAGTAACAGAACACAGAGCAGTTTCTCAGAAAGCTTCTTTCCAGTTTTGAACGGAAGATATTTCCTTTTTCACCATAGCTCTCTATGGGCTTCCAAATATCACTTTGCCAATTCCAAAAGAACGGCTTTAGCGAAAGGCTTCTTGAAGATAAAGATATAACTCTGTGAAATGAAGTAACAGAACACAGAGCAGTTTCTCAGAAAGCTTCTTTCCAGTTTCAAACGGAAGATATTTCCTTTTTCACCATAGCCCTCTAAGGGCTTCCAAATATCCCTTTGCCAATTCCACAAGAACAGCCTTAGCGAAAGGCTTCTTGAAGGGACAGATGTAACTCTGTGAGATGAATTAACAGAACATAGAGCAGTTTCTCAGAAAGCTTCTTTCCAGTTTTGAACGGAAGATATTTCGTTTTTCACCATAGCCCTCTATGGGCTTCCAAATATCCCTTTGCCAATTCCACAAGAACAGCCTTAGCGAAAGGCTTCTTGAAGGGAAAGATGTAACTCGGTGAGATGAATTAACAGAAAACAGAGCAGTTTCTCAGAAAGATTCTTTCCAGTTTTGAACGGAAGATATTTCCTTTTTCACCATAGCCCTCTATGGGCTTCCAAATATCCCTTCGCCAATTCCACAAGAACAGCCTTAGCGAAAGGCTTCTTGAAGGGAAAGATGTAACTCTGTGAGATGAATTAACAGAACACAGAGCAGTTTCTCAGAAAGCTTCTTTGCAGTTTTGAACTGAAGATATTTCCTTTTTCACCATAGCTCTTTATGGGCTTCCAAATATCACTTTGCCAATTCCAAAACAACGGCTTTAGCGAAAGGCCTTTTGAAGGTAAAGATATAACTCTGTGAGATGAATTAACAGAACACAGAGCAGTTTCTCAGAAAGCTTCGTTCCATCTTTGAACGGAAGATATTTCCTTTTTCACCATAGCCCTCTATGGGCTTCCAAATATCCCTATGCCAATTCCACAAGAACAGCCTTAGCGAAAGGCTTCTTGAAGGGAAAGATGTAACTCTGTGAGATGAATTAACAGAACACAGAGCAGTTTCTCAGAAAGCATCTTTCCAGTTTTGAACGGAGGATATTTCCTTTTTCACCATAGCCCTCTAAGGGCTTCCAAATATCACTTTGCCAATTCCAAAAGAACGGCTTTAGCGAAAGACTTCTTGAAGGGAAAGATGTAACTCTGTGAGATGAATTAACAGAACACAGAGCAGTTTCTCAGAAAGCTTCTTTCCAGTTTTGAACGGAAGATATTTCCTTTTTCACCATAGCCCTCTATGGGCTTCCAAATATCCCTTTGCCAATTCTACAACAACAGCCTTAGCAAAAGGCTTCGTGAAGGGAAAGATGTAACACAGTGAGATGAATTAACAGAACACAGAGCAGTTTCTCAGAAAGCTTCTTTACATTTTTGAACGGAAGATATTTCCTTTTTCACCATAGCCCTCTATGGGCTTCCAAATATCACTTTGCCAATTCCACAAGAACAGGCTTAGCGAAAGGCTTCTTGAAGGGAAAGATGTAACTCTGTGAGATGAATTAACAGAACATAGAGCAGTTTCTCAGAAAGATTCTTTCCAGTTTTGAACGGAAGGTATTTCCGTTTTCACCATAGCCCTCTATGGGCTTCCAAATATCCCTTTGCCAATTCCACAAGAACAGCCGTAGCGAAAGGCTTCTTGAAGGGAAAGATGTAACTCTGTGAGATGAATTAACAGAACACAGAGCAGTTTCTCAGAAAGCATCTTTCCAGTTTTGAACGGAAGATATTTCCTTTTTCACCATAGCCCTCTATGGGCTTCCAAATATCCCTTTGCCAATTCCACAAGAACAGCCTTAGCGAAAGGCTTCTTGAAGGCAAAGATGTAACTCTGTGAGATGAATTAACAGAACACAGAGCAGTTTCTCAGAAAGCTTCTTTCCAGTTTTGAACGGAAGATATTTCCTTTTTCACCATAGCCCTCTATGGCCTTCAAAATATCACTTTGCCAATTCTAAAAGAACGGCTTTAGCGAAAGTCTTCTTGAAGGTACAGAGGTAACTCTGTGAAATGAAGTAACAGAACACAGAGCAGTTTCTCAGAAAGCTTCTTTCCAGTTTCAAACGGAAGATATTTCGTTTTTCACCATAGCCCTCTATGGGCTTCCAAATATCCCTTTGCCAATTCCACAAGAACAGCCTTAGCGAAAGGCTTCTTGAAGGGAAAGATGTAACTCTGTGAGATGAATTAACAGAACACAGAGCAGTTTCTCAGAAAGCTTCTTTCCAGTTTTGAACTGAAGATATTTCCTTTTTCACCATAGCCCTCTATGGGCTTCCAAATATCCCTTTGCCAATTCCACAAGAACAGGCTTAGCGAAAGGCTTCTTGAAGGAAAGATATAACTCTGTGAGATGAATTAACAGAACACAGAGCAGTTTCTCAGAAAGCTTCTTTCCAGTTTTGAGCGGAAGATATTTCCTTTTCACCATAGCCCTCTATGGGCTTCCAAATATCCTTTGCCAATTCCACAAGAACAGCCTTAGTGAAAGGCTTCTTGAAGGGTAAGATGTAACTCTGTGAGATGAATTAACAGAACACAGAGCAGTTTCTCAGAAAGCTGCTTTCCAGTTTTGAACGGAAGATATTTCCTTTTTCACCATAGCCCTCTAGGGGCTTCCAAATATCACTTTGCCAATTCCACAAGAACAGCCTTAGCGAAAGGCTACTTGAAGGGAAAGATGTAACTCTGTGAGATGAATTAACAGAAAATAGAGCAGTTTCTCAGAAAGATTCTTTCCAGTTTTCAACGGAAGATATTTCTGTTTTCACCATAGCCCTCTATGGGCTTCCAAATATCCCTTTGCCAATTCCACAAGAACAGCCTTAGCGAAAGGCTTCTTGAAGGGAAAGATGTAACTCTGTGAGATGAATTAACAGAACATAGAGCAGTTTCTCAGAAAGCTTCTTTCCAGTTTTGAACGGAAGATATTTCCTTTTTCACCGTAGCCCTCTATGGGCTTCCAAATATCCCTTTGCCAATTCCACAAGAACAGCCTTAGCGAAAGGCTTCTTGAAGGGAAAGATATAACTCTGTGAGATGAATTAACAGAACACAGAGCAGTTTCTCAGAAAGCTTCTTTCCAGTTATGAACGGAAGATATTTCCTTTTTCACCATAGCTCTCTATGGGCTTCCAAATATCACTTTGCCAATTCCAAAAGAACGGCTTTAGCGAAAGGCTTCTTGAAGGTAAAGATATAACTCTGTGAAATGAAGTAACAGAACACAGAGCAGTTTCTCAGAAAGCTTCTTTCCAGTTTCAACCGGAAGATATTTCCTTTTTCACCATAGCCCTCTATGGGCTTCCAAATATCCCTTTGCCAATTCCACAAGAACAGCCTTAGCGAAAGGCTTCTTGAAGGGAAAGATGTAACTCTGTGAGATGAATTAACAGAACACAGAGCAGTTTCTCAGAAAGCTTCTTTCCAGTTTTGAACGGAAGATATTTCCTTTTTCACCATAGCCCTCTATGGCCTTCAAAATATCACTTTGCCAATTCTAAAAGAACGGCTTTAGCGAAAGTCTTCTTGAAGGTACAGATGTAACTCTGTGAGATGAATTCACAGAACACAGAGCGGTTTCTCAGACAGCTTCTTTCCAGTTTGGAACGGAAGATATTTCCTTTTTCACCATAGCCCTCTATGGGCTTCCAAATATCCCTTTGCCAATTCCACAAAAACAGCCTTAGCGAAAGGCTTCTTAAAGGGAAAGATGTAACTCTGTGAGATGAATTAACAGAACACAGAGCAGTTTCTCAGAAAGCTTCCTTCCAGTTTTGAACGGAAGATATTTCCTTTTTCACCATAGCCCTCTATGGGTTTCCAAATATCCCTTTGCCAATTCTACAAGAACAGCCTTAGCGAAAGGCTTCTTGAAGGGAAAGATGTAACTCTGTGAGATGAATTAACAGAACACAGAGCAGTTTCTCAGAAAGCTTCTTTCCAGTTTCGAACGGAAAATATTTCCTTTCTCACCGTAGCCCTCTATGTGCTTCCAAATATCCCTTTGCCAATTCCAGAAGAACAGCCTTAGCGAAAGGCTTCTTGAAGGGAAAGATGTAACTCTGTGAGATGAATTAACAGAACACAGAGCAGTTTCTCAGAAAGCTTCTTTCCAGTTTTGAACTGAAGATATTTCCTTTTTCACCATAGCTCTCTATGGGCTTCCAAATATCACTTTGCCAATTCCAAAGAACGGCTTTAGCGAAAGGCTTCTTGAAGGGAAAGATATAACTCTGTGAAATGAAGTAACAGAACACAGAGCAGTTTCTCAGAAAGCTTCTTTCCAGTTTCAAACGGAAGATATTTCCTTTTTCACCATAGCCCTCTATGGGCTTCCAAATATCCCTTTGCCAATTCCACAAGAACAGCCTTAGCGAAGGCTTCTTGAAGGAAAGATGTAACTCTGTGAGATGAATTAACAGAACACAGAGCAGTTTCTCAGAAAGCTTCTTTCCAGTTTTGAACGGAAGATATTTCCTTTTTCACCATAGCCCTCTATGGGCTTCCAAATATCCCTTTGCCAATTCCACAAGAACAGCCTTAGCGAAAGGGTTCTTGAAGGAAAGATGTAACTCTGTGAGATGAATTAACAGAACACAGAGCAGTTTCTCAGAAAGCTTCTTTCCAGTTTTGAACTGAAGATATTTCCTTTTCACCATAGCTCTCTATGGGCTTCCAAATATCACTTTGCCAATTCCAAAAGAACAGCCTTAGCGAAAGGCTTCTTGAAGGTAAAGATATAACTCTGAGAAATGAAGTAACAGAACACAGAGCAGTTTCTCAGAAAGCTTCTTTCCAGTTTCAAACGGAAGATATTTCCTTTTCACCATAGCCCTCTATGGGCTTCCAAATATCCTTTGCCAATCCCACAAGAACAGCCTTAGCGAAAGGCTTCTTGAAGGAAAGATGTAACTCTGTGAGATGAATTAACAGAACACAGAGCAGTTTCTCAGACAGCTTCTTCCCAGTTTTGAAGCGGAAGATATTTCCTTTTCACCATAGCCCTCTATGGGCTTCCAAATATCCTTTGCCAATTCCACAAGAACAGCCTTAGCGAAAGGCTTCTTGAAGGGAAAGATGTAACTCTGTGAGATGAATTAACAGAACACAGAGCAGTTTCTCAAGCTTCTTTCCAGTTTGGAAGGAAGATAATTCCTTTTTCACCATAGCCCTCTATGGGCTTCCAAATATCCTTTGCCAATTCCAAGAACAGCCTTAGCGAAAGGCTTCTTGAAGGAATCATGTAAATCTGTGAGATGAATTAACAGAACACAGAGCAGTTTCTCAGAAAGCTTCTTTCCGTTTTGAGCGGAAGATATTTCCTTTTTCACCGTAGCCCTCTATGGGCTTCCAAATATCCTTTGCCAATTCCACAAGAACAGCCTTAGCGAAAGGCTTCTTGAAGGAAAGATGTAACTCTGTGAGATGAATTAACAGAACACAGAACAGTTTCTCAGAAAGCTTCTTTCCAGTTTTGAGCGGAAGATATTTCCTTTTCACCATAGCCCTCTATGGGCTTCCAAATATCCTTTGCCAATTCCACAAGAACAGCCTTAGCGAAAGGCTTCTTGAAGGGAAAGATGTAACTCTGTGAGATGAATTAACAGAACACAGAGCAGTTTCTCAGAAAGCATCTTTGCAGTTTTGAGCGGAAGATATTTCCTTTTTCACCGTAGCCCTCTATGGGCTTCAAATATCCTTTGCCAATTCCACAAGAACAGCCTTAGCGAAAGGCTTCTTGAAGGGAAAGATGTAACTCTGTGAGATGAATTAACAGAACATAGAGCAGTTTCTCAGAAAGCTTCTTTCCAGTTTTGAGCGGAAGATATTTCCTTTTTCACCGTAGCCCTCTATGGGCTTCCAAATATCCTTTGCCAATTCCACAAGAACAGCCTTAGCGAAGGCTTCTTGAAGGAAAGATGTAACTCTGTGAGATGAATGAAGAGAACACATTGCAGTTTCTCAGAAAGCTTCTTTCCAGTTTTGAGCGGAAGATATTTCCTTTTTCACCATAGCCTCTATGGGCTTCCAAATATCACTTTGCCAATTCCAAAAGAACGGCTTTAGCGAAAGGCTTCTTGAAGGAAAGATGTAACTCTGTGAGATGAATTAACAGAACATAGAGCCGTTTCTCAAGCTTCTTTCCAGTTTTGAGCGGAAGATATTTCCTTTTTCACCATAGCCCTCTATGGGCTTCCAAATATCCCTTGCCAATTCCACAAGAACAGCCTTAGCGAAAGGTTTCTTGAAGGAAAGATGTAACTCTGTGAGATGAATTAACAGAACACAGAGCAGTTTCTCAAGCTTCTTTCCAGTTTTGAACTGAAGATATTTCCTTTTTCACCATAGCTCTCTATGGGCTTCCAAATATCACTTTGCCAATTCCACAGGAACAGCCTTAGCGAAGGCTTCTTGAAGGGAAGATGTAACTCTGTGAGATGAATTAACAGAACACAGAGCAGTTTCTCAGAAAGCTTCTTTCCAGTTTTGAACGGAAGATATTTCCTTTTCACCATAGCCCTATGGGCCTTCAAAATATCACTTGCCAATTCCAAAAGAACGGCTTTAGCGAAGGCTTCTTGAAGGTAAAGATATAACTGTGTGAAATGAAGTAACAGAACACAGAGCAGTTTCTCAGAAAGCTTCTTTCCAGTTTCAAACGGAAGATATTTCCTTTTTCACCATAGCCTCTATGGGCTTCCAAATATCCTTTGCCAATTCCACAGGAACAGCCTTAGCGAAAGGCTTCTTGAAGGAAAGATGTAACTCTGTGAGATGAATTGACAGAACACAGAGCAGTTTCTCAGAAGGCTTCTTTCCAGTTTTGAACGGAAGATATTTCCTTTTTCACCATAGCCCTCTATGGGCTTCAAAATATCCTTTGCCAATTCCACAAGAACAGCCTTAGCGAAGGCTTCTTGAAGGGAAAGATGTAACTCTGTGAGATGAATTAACAGAACACAGAGCAGTTTCTCAAGCTTCTTTCCAGTTTTGAACTGAAGATATTTCCTTTTCACCATAGCCCTCTATGGGCTTCCAAATATCCTTTGCCAATTCCACAGGAACAGCCTTAGCGAAAGGCTTCTTGAAGGGAAAGATGTAACTCTGTGAGATGAATTAACAGAACACAGAACAGTTTCTCAGAAAGCTTCTTTCCAGTTTTGAACGGAAGATATTTCCTTTTCACCATAGCCCTCTATGGGCTTCCAAATATCCTTTGCCAATTCCACAAGAACAGCCTTAGCGAAAGGCTTTTGAAGGGAAAGATGTAACTCTTTGAGATGAATTAACAGAACACAGAGCAGTTTCTCAGAAAGCTTCTTTCCAGTTTTGAACGGAAGATATTTCCTTTTTCACCGTAGCCCTCTATGTGCTTCCAAATATCCTTTGCCAATTCCACAAGAACAGCCTTAGCGAAAGGCTTCTTGAAGGGAAAGATGTAACTCTGTGAGATGAATTAACAGAACACAGAGCAGTTTCTCAGAAAGCTTCTTTCCAGTTTCGAACGGAAAATATTTCCTTTTTCACCGTAGCCCTCTATGTGCTTCCAAATATCCTTTGCCAATTCACAAGAACAGCCTTAGCGAAGGCTTCTTGAAGGGAAAGATGTAACTCTGTGAGATGAATTAACAGAACACAGAGCAGTTTCTCAGAAAGCTTCTTTCCAGTTTTGAACTGAAGATATTTCCTTTTTCACCATAGCTCTCTATGGGCTTCCAAATATCACTTTGCCAATTCCAAAAGAACGGCTTTAGCGAAAGGCTTCTTAAAGGTAAAGATATAACTCTGTGAAATGAAGTAACAGAACACAGAGCAGTTTCTCAGAAAGCTTCTTTCCAGTTTCAAACGGAAGATATTTCCTTTTTCACCATAGCCCTCTATGGGCTTCCAAATATCCCTTTGCCAATTCCACAGGAACAGCCTTAGCGAAAGGCTTCTTGAAGGGAAAGATGTAACTCTGTGAGATGAATTGACAGAACACAGAGCAGTTTCTCAGAAAGGTTCTTTCCAGTTTTGAACGGAAGATATTTCCTTTTTCACCATAGCCCTCTATGGGCTTCCAAATATCCCTTTGCCAATTCCACAAGAACAGCCTTAGCGAAAGGGTTCTTGAAGGGAAAGATGTAACTCTGTGAGATGAATTAACAGAACACAGAGCAGTTTCTCAGAAAGCTTCTTTCCAGTTTTGAACTGAAGATATTTCCTTTTTCACCATAGCTCTCTATGGGCTTCCAAATATCACTTTGCCAATTCCAAAAGAACGGCTTTAGCGAAAGGCTTCTTGAAGGTAAAGATATAACTCTGAGAAATGAAGTAACAGAACACAGAGCAGTTTCTCAGAAAGCTTCTTTCCGTTTTCAAACGGAAGATATTTCCTTTTTCACCATATCCCTCTATGGGCTTCCAAATATCCCTTTGCCAATCCCACAAGAACAGCCTTAGCAAAGGCTTCTTGAAGGGAAAGATGTAACTCTGTGAGATGAATTAACAGAACACAGAGCAGTTTCTCAGACAGCTTCTTCCCAGTTTTGAACGGAAGATATTTCCTTTTTCACCATAGCCCTCAATGGGCTTAAAAATATCCCTTTGCCAATTCCACAAGAACAGCCTTAGCGAAAGGCTTCTTGAAGGAAAAGATGTAACTCTGTGAGATGAATTAACAGAACACAGAGCAGTTTCTCAGAAAGCTTCTTTCCAGTTTGAAGGAAGATAATTCCTTTTCACCATAGCCCTCTATGGGCTTCCAAATATCCTTTGCCAATTCCACAAGAACAGCCTTAGCGAAAGTCTTCTTGAAGGAATCATGTAAATCTGTGAGATGAATTAACAGAACACAGAGCAGTTTCTCAGAAAGCTTCTTTCCGTTTTGAACGGAAGATATATCCTTTTCACCATAGCCCTCTATGGGCTTCCAAATATCCTTGCCAGTTCCACAAGAACAGCCTTAGCGAAAGGCTTCTTGAAGGAAAGATGTAACTCTGTGAGATGAATTAACAGAACACAGAACAGTTTCTCAGAAAGCTTCTTTCCAGTTTTGAACGGAAGATATTTCCTTTTCACCATAGCCCTCTATGGGCTTCCAAATATCCTTTGCCAATTCCACAAGAACAGCCTTAGCGAAAGGCTTCTTGAAGGAAAGATGTAACTCTGTGAGATGAATTAACAGAACACAGAGCAGTTTCTCAGAAAGCATCTTTGCAGTTTTGAACGGAAGATATTTCCTTTTTCACCATAGCCCTCTATGGGCTTCCAAATAACACTTTGCCAATTCCACAAGAACAGCCTTAGCGAAAGGCTTCTTGAAGGGAAAGATGTAACTCTGTGAGATGAATTAACAGAACATAGAGCAGTTTCTCAGAAAGCTTCTTTCCAGTTTTGAACGGAAGATATTTCCTTTTTCACCATAGCCCTCTATGGGCTTCCAAATATCCCTTTGCCAATTCCACAAGAATAGCCTTAGCGAAAGGCTTCTTGAAGGGAAAGATGTAACTCTGTGAGATGAATGAAGAGAACACATTGCAGTTTCTCAGAAAGCTTCTTTCCAGTTTTGAACGGAAGATATTTAATTTTTCACCATAGCTCTCTATGGGCTTCCAAATATCACTTTGCCAATTCCAAAAGAACGGCTTTAGCGAAAGGCTTCTTGAAGGGAAAGATGTAACTCTGTGAGATGAATTAACAGAACATAGAGCAGTTTCTCAGAAAGCTTCTTTCCAGTTTTGAACGGAAGATATTTCCTTTTTCACCATAGCCCTCTATGGGCTTCCAAATATCCCTTTGCCAATTCCACAAGAACAGCCTTAGCGAAAGGCTTCTTGAAGGGAAAGATGTAACTCTGTGAGATGAATTAACAGAACACAGAGCAGTTTCTCAGAAAGCTTCTTTCCAGTTTTGAACTGAAGATATTTCCTTTTTCACCATAGCTCTCTATGGGCTTCCAAATATCACTTTGCCAATTCCACAGGAACAGCCTTAGCGAAAGGCTTCTTGAAGGGAAAGATGTAACTCTGTGAGATGAATTAACAGAACACAGAGCAGTTTCTCAGAAAGCTTCTTTCCAGTTTTGAACGGAAGATATTTCCTTTTTCACCATAGCCCTCAAGGGCCTTCAAAATATCACTTTGCCAATTCCAAAAGAACGGCTTTAGCGAAAGGCTTCTTGAAGGTAAAGATATAACTCTGTGAAATGAAGTAACAGAACACAGAGCAGTTTCTCAGAAAGCTTCTTTCCAGTTTCAAACGGAAGATATTTCCTTTTTCACCATAGCCCTCTATGGGCTTCCAAATATCCCTTTGCCAATTCCACAGGAACAGCCTTAGCGAAAGGCTTCTTGAAGGGAAAGATGTAACTCTGTGAGATGAATTGACAGAACACAGAGCAGTTTCTCAGAAGGCTTCTTTCCAGTTTTGAACGGAAGATATTTCCTTTTTCACCATAGCCCTCTATGGGCTTCAAAATATCCCTTTGCCAATTCCACAAGAACAGCCTTAGCGAAAGGGTTCTTGAAGGGAAAGATGTAACTCTGTGAGATGAATTAACAGAACACAGAGCAGTTTCTCAGAAAGCTTCTTTCCAGTTTTGAACTGAAGATATTTCCTTTTTCACCATAGCTCTCTATGGGCTTCCAAATATCACCTTGCCAATTCCAAAAGAACGGCTTTAGCGAAAGGCTTCTTGAAGGTAAAGATATAACTCTGTGAAATGAAGTAACAGAACACAGAGCAGTTTCTCAGAAAACTTCTTTCCAGTTTCAAACGGAAGATATTCGTTTTTCACCATAGCCCTCTATGGGCTTCCAAATATCCCTTTGCCAATCCCACAAGGACAGCCTTAGCGAAAGGCTTCTTGAAGGGAAAGATGTAACTCTGTGAGATGAATTAACAGAACACAGAGCAGTTTCTCAGACAGCTTCTTATCAGTTTTGAACGGAAGATATTTCCTTTTTCACCATAGCCCTCAATGGGCTTCCAAATATCCCTTTGCCAATTCCACAAGAACAGCCTTAGCGAAAGGCTTCTTGAAGGGAAAGATGTAACTCTGTGAGATGAATTAACAGAACACAGAGCAGTTTCTCAGAAAGCTTCTTTCCAGTTTTGAACGGAAGATATTTCCTTTTTCACCATAGCCCTCTATGGGCTTCAAATATCCTTTGCCAATTCCACAGGAACAGCCTTAGCGAAAGGCTTCTGAAGGGAAAGATGTAACTCTGTGAGATGAATTGACAGAACACAGAGCAGTTTCTCAGAAAACTTCTTTCCAGTTTCAAACGGAAGATATTTCCTTTTCACCATAGCTCTCTATGGGCTTCAA
>JAKFHT010001582.1:0-26491 GCA_023783455.1 Erythrocebus patas
CTGCTTGGCTTTGCCCCGATTTCCACCGGGGGAGCGGGAGCTTCAGGGCGCCTGCTGGGGACTCAGGACTCCGCTTCAGATCCGATAATGGACCCTCCGGGTGAGAAAGCACGGGCTGAGCACGTCTCCTGAGGCAGGCAGGGTCTGCTGCAGCCCACAGTCTTCCCACAGGCCTCCAGGCCTGCTGTCAACTGAAAGTTCACGGCTGCATCTGAGCCCTCTGCCTCCCTCCTCCTTTGAAAGACAGGTCCTTGTCTTCTGGGACAGGTGCTGTCGCATTTCCTCTGCACACCCACTCTCATTCCTGAGAAGGAAACTTCCCTCTGGTCTTGGGTGGACTGGCCCCCTGAAGCTTTTGGCCCGCTGCTAGATCCCAGGCGTTCTTTGATTTTCCCTGGCATTCATGGAAAGGTCACCTGTGCCCCCCTTCCACCGGACACAAGCCTGGACACCGTTGTTTCTTCGCCACCGCCCGTGGGCCCTCAGTGACACACGTCGCACCATCTGCTCTAGGCTACGCCAGTGCCACGCCTTGGCTCCACCTCGGATTGGCCCCTGGACCTGTGGACACGTGTCCTGGAAAGCGGGATCAGCTTGAAGGAGCCCCAGACCCTTGAGAATCACGGCAGGTCACCGCTCTTGAAAGGAGGGAGGCAGAGGGCTCACGGGTCAGTGAACTTTCAGCTGACTCCACGCCTTGAGGCCCATGGGATCTTTGTGGGCTGCAGCCAGGCCCTGCCTGCCTCAGTCGATGTGCTCAGCCCATCCATTCTCACCGGAGGGGTCCAGAATCGGATCTGATGGGGGTCGTGAGATGACCCCAGCAGGCGCCCTGAAGCTGCCGCTCCCGGTGGAAATCGGCTCAGGAGGTCCTGAAGACGGGACCCCTGGGGTTTTGATCCTGGGAGGCCGCCCGCCGCCTCCCACGCGCCCCTACTGAACCCCGGATGTAGCCGCTGGCCAGGCTGCAGCAGGAGAGCCCCTGGCGCCCAGCGGTCACCGCCCTTAAAGGACGCAGCCTGACTGCCGGCAGCGGCGCTGGGCGGCCCAGCCAATGCGCATGCGCGAGTGGCCAGCGGGTGCCCGCGTCACAGTGGTTCCCACGGTTGTCAGAGAAACCGCCTCCTGAGGCCTGGCAAACAGGAGCCCTCCGTGGCAGTGCTTGGCTGGCGGGCCCGAGGCTCCAGCCTGACCTCTCCACGGGTCGACAGGAACGTTCTCCGGATGCCAGGAGTCGTGGCAAAGGGCTGAGCAGGACGTTGCAAGCACAGGCGGGTCCGGGGAAGCAGCGCCGCATCCCAGCCTCAGGCCCGCCCGGACGCTGTTCGGGTGAGTCTCCCAGAAGTCGTGCCCCGTGATCTCGAGGACGGGTCGGCCTGCAGGCCCGTGGGCTGCTCTCTCAACCAAGGTCGCTCTGGTCCAGAGCCGAACCCGGTAGCCTCAGCAGCTGCCTGGGGTGTTTTTTCCGGCCACTGCTGTATGACTCTCTGTGTGTGTATGTGTTTGTGTGTCTCCCATTTTCGCTTCTCTCTGTCTCTCACTCTGTGAGTTTCTTGCCCTCTCTCTGTCGGCTGGTGTGTGTGTGTGTGTGTGTGTGTGTGTATGTGTGTATGTGTGTGTGTGTTTTGAGGAAAGTGCCCTGTGCGCCCAAAAGCGATTTCTTGCCTGTCGACTGTGTTTGGTGAGCCTCCCTCCGCATCCGTGCCTGGGTCATGTGTCCGCTTGTCAACCGCTGAGGCGGTTCCACTTTGGGTTTGTGAAGGCCTCGACCACGTGAGGAGATGAGTGAGTCCCGGAGCAGGTGAAATCTCATCCCCATCCGTGCGGCGCCTTTTCATTGATCAAGACGAACACACTGCAGCCGCGGACAGAAGCTGCAGGGAGCTCATCCTCCTGCAGGAGAGCAGGAGGCCCCCATCACAGAAGAGGCTTGGATCTTTTCGGGGCTCCTCTCTGAGAAAAGAAGCCACACCACGACACAGGCTGATAGAGGAAGCCAGGAATGGGAGATGGCCACAATCCCAGGCACTGGAACGCTGGCCTCACTGGACAAGCCACCCGCTTGGCACCCTCTCCTTCAGCCCGTGGCGGTGGCACGGTGCTGTGCCCGACCTGGGCTCTGGCCTCTGCGCCGTCCTCCCTCTGGCTGTGTATCCCCTGTTTCTCCGGGGCTTACATGCTTCCTGGTCTGGCTGGATGTCTACCAGAAGGATCACTTCCCAGTCCCTCAGGGAGACACTTCCTGCAGATCCCTGTCAGGATTGTTTCTCTCTGCAAACCTGCTTGGCTTTGCCCCGATTTCCACCGGGGGAGCGGGAGCTTCAGGCGCCTGCTGGGGACTCAGGACTCCGCTCAGATCCGATAATGGACCCTCCGGGTGAGAAAGCACGGGCTGAGCACGTCTCCTGAGGCAGGCAGGGTCTGCTGCAGCCCACAGTCTTCCCACAGGCCTCCAGGCCTGCTGTCAACTGAAAGTTCACGGCTGCATCTGAGCCCTCTGCCTCCCTCCTCCTTTGAAAGACAGGTCCTTGTCTTCTGGGACAGGTGCTGTCGCATTTCCTCTGCACACCCAGTCTCATTCCTGAGAAGGAAACTTCCTCTGGTCTTGGGTGGACTGGCCCCTGAAGCTTTTGGCCCGCTGCTAGATCCCAGGCGTTCTTTGATTTTCCTGGCATTCATGGAAAGGTCACCTGTGCCCCCTTCCACCGGACACAAGCCTGACACCGTTGTTTCCTTCGCCACCGCCCGTGGGCCCTCAGTGACACACGTCGCACCATCTGCTCTAGGCTACGCCAGTGCCACGCCTTGGCTCCACCTCGGATTGGCCCCTGGACCTGTGGACACGTGTCCTGGAAAGCGGATCAGCTTGAAGGAGCCCCAGACCCTTGAGAATCACGGCAGGTCACCGCTCTTGAAAGGAGGGAGGCAGAGGGCTCACGGGTCAGTGAACTTTCAGCTGACTCCACGCCTTGAGGCCCATGGGATCTTTGTGGGCTGCAGCCAGGCCCTGCCTGCCTCAGTCGATGTGCTCAGCCCATCCATTCTCACCGGAGGGGTCCAGAATCGGATCTGATGGGGGTCGTGAGATGACCCCAGCAGGCGCCTGAAGCTGCCGCTCCCGGTGGAAATCGGCTCAGGAGGTCCTGAAGACGGGACCCCTGGGGTTTTGATCCTGAGGCCGCCCGCGCCGCCTCCCACGCCGCCCCTACTGAACCCCGGATGTAGCCGCTGGCCAGGCTGCAGCAGGAGAGCCCCTGGCGCCCAGCGGTCACCGCCCTTAAAGGGGACGCAGCCTGACTGCCGGCAGCGGCGCTGGGCGGCCCAGCCAATGCGCATGCGCGAGTGGCGAGCGGGTGCCCGCCACAGTGGTTCCCACGGTTGTCAGAGAAACCGCCTCCTGAGGCCTGGCAAACAGGAGCCCTCCGTGGCAGTGCTTGGCTGGCGGGCCCGAGGCTCCAGCCTGACCTCTCCACGGGTCGACAGGAACGTTCTCCGGATGCCAGGAGTCGTGGCAAAGGGCTGAGCAGGACGTTGCAAGCACAGGCGGGTCCGGGGAAGCAGCGCCGCATCCCAGCCTCAGGCCCGCCCGACGCTGTTCGGGTGAGTCTCCCAGAAGTCGTGCCCCGTGATCTCGAGGACGGGTCGGCCTGCAGGCCCGTGGGCTGCTCTCTCAACCAAGGTCGCTCTGGTCCAGAGCCGAACCCGTAGCCTCAGCGGCTGCCTGGGGTGTTTTTTCCGGCCACTGCTGTATGACTCTCTGTGTGTGTATGTGTTTGTGTGTCTCCCATTTTCGCTTCTCTCTGTCTCTCACTCTGTGAGTTTCTTGCCCTCTGTCGGCTGGTGTGTGTGTGTGTGTGTGTGTGTGTGTGTGTGTATGTGTGTGTGTGTTTTGAGGAAAGTGCCCTGTGCGCCCAAAAGCGATTTCTTGCCTGTCGACTGTGTTTGGTGAGCCTCCTCCGCATCCGTGCCTGGGTCATGTGTCCGCTTGTCAACCGCTGAGGCGGTTCCACTTTGGGTTTGTGAAGGCCTCGACCACGTGAGGAGATGAGTGAGTCCCGGAGCAGGTGAAATCTCATCCCCATCCGTGCGGCGCCTTTTCATTGATCAAGACGAACACACTGCAGCCGCGGACAGAAGCTGCAGGGAGCTCATCCTCCTGCAGGAGAGCAGGAGGCCCCCATCACAGAAGAGGCTTGGATCTTTTCGGGGCTCCTCTCTGAGAAAAGAAGCCACACCACGACACAGGCTGATAGAGGAAGCCAGGAATGGGAGATGGCCACAATCCCAGGCACTGGAACGCTGGCCTCACTGGACAAGCCACCCGTTTGGCACCCCTCTCCTTCAGCCCGTGGCGGTGGCACGGTGCTGTGCCCGACCTGGGCTCTGGCCTCTGCGCCGTCCTCCCTCTGGCTGTGTATCCCCTGTTTCTCCGGGGCTTACATGCTTCCTGGTCTGGCTGGATGTCTACCAGAAGGATCACTTCCCAGTCCCTCAGGGAGACACTTCCTGCAGATCCCTGTCAGGATTGTTTCTCTCTGCAAACCTGCTTGGCTTTGCCCCGATTTCCACCGGGGGAGCGGGAGCTTCAGGGCGCCTGCTGGGGACTCAGGACTCCGCTTCAGATCCGATAATGGACCCTCCGGGTGAGAAAGCACGGGCTGAGCACGTCTCCTGAGGCAGGCAGGGTCTGCTGCAGCCCACAGTCATCCCACAGGCCTCCAGGCCTGCTGTCAACTGAAAGTTCACGGCTGCATCTGAGCCCTCTGCCTCCCTCCTCCTTTGAAAGACAGGTCCTTGTCTTCTGGGACAGGTGCTGTCGCATTTCCTCTGCACACCCACTCTCATTCCTGAGAAGGAAACTTCCCTCTGGTCTTGGGTGGACTGGCCCCCTGAAGCTTTTGGCCCGCTGCTAGATCCCAGGCGTTCTTTGATTTTCCTGGCATTCATGGAAAGGTCACCTGTGCCCCCTTCCACCGGACACAAGCCTGGACACCGTTGTTTCCTTCGCCACCGCCTGTGGGCCCTCAGTGACACACGTCGCACCATCTGCTCTAGGCTACGCCAGTGCCACGCCTTGGCTCCACCTCGGATTGGCCCCTGGACCTGTGGACACGTGTCCTGGAAAGCGGATCAGCTTGAAGGAGCCCCAGACCCTTGAGAATCACGGCAGGTCACCGCCTTGAAAGGAGGGAGGCAGAGGGCTCACGGGTCAGTGAACTTTCAGCTGACTCCACGCCTTGAGGCCCATGGGATCTTTGTGGGCTGCAGCCAGGCCCTGCCTGCCTCAGTCGATGTGCTCAGCCCATCCATTCTCACCGGAGGGGTCCAGAATCGGATCTGATGGGGGTCGTGAGATGACCCCAGCAGGCGCCCTGAAGCTGCCGCTCCCGGTGGAAATCGGCTCCAGGAGGTCCTGAAGACGGGACCCCTGGGGTTTTGATCCTGGGAGGCCGCCCGCGCCGCCTCCCACGCCGCCCCTACTGAACCCCGGATGTAGCCGCTGGCCAGGCTGCAGCAGGAGAGCCCCTGGCGCCCAGCGGTCACCGCCCTTAAAGGGGACGCAGCCTGACTGCCGGCAGCGGCGCTGGGCGGCCCAGCCAATGCGCATGCGCGAGTGGCGAGCGGGTGCCCGCCACAGTGGTTCCCACGGTTGTCAGAGAAACCGCCTCCTGAGGCCTGGCAAACAGGAGCCCTCCGTGGCAGTGCTTGGCTGGCGGGCCCGAGGCTCCAGCCTGACCTCTCCACGGGTCGACAGGAACGTTCTCCGGATGCCAGGAGTCGTGGCAAAGGGCTGAGCAGGACGTTGCAAGCACAGGCGGGTCCGGGGAAGCAGCGCCGCATCCCAGCCTCAGGCCCGCCCGACGCTGTTCGGGTGAGTCTCCCAGAAGTCGTGCCCCGTGATCTCGAGGACGGTCGGCCTGCAGGCCCGTGGGCTGCTCTCTCAACCGAAGGTCGTTCTGGTCCAGAGCCGAACCCGTAGCCTCAGCGGCTGCCTGGGGTGTTTTTTCCGGCCACTGCTGTATGACTCTCTGTGTGTGTATGTGTTTGTGTGTCTCCCATTTTCGCTTCTCTCTCTGTCTCTCACTCTGTGAGTTTCTTGCCCTCTGTCGGCTGGTGTGTGTGTGTGTGTGTGTGTGTGTGTGTGTGTGTGTGTGTGTGTGTGTGTTTTGAGGAAAGTGCCCTGTGCGCCCAAAAGCGATTTCTTGCCTGTCGACTGTGTTTGGTGAGCCTCCTCCGCATCCGTGCCTGGGTCATGTGTCCGCTTGTCAACCGCTGAGGCGGTTCCACTTTGGGTTTGTGAAGGCCTCGACCACGTGAGGAGATGAGTGAGTCCCGGAGCAGGTGAAATCTCATCCCCATCCGGTGCGGCGTCTTTTCATTGATCAAGACGAACACACTGCAGCCGCGGACAGAAGCTGCAGGGAGCTCATCCTCCTGCAGGAGAGCAGGAGGCCCCCATCACAGAAGAGGCTTGGATCTTTTCGGGGCTCCTCTCTGAGAAAAGAAGCCACACCACGACACAGGCTGATAGAGGAAGCCAGGAATGGGAGATGGCCACAATCCCAGGCACTGGAACGCTGGCCTCACTGGACAAGCCACCCGCTTGGCACCCTCTCCTTCAGCCCGTGGCGGTGGCACGGTGCTGTGCCCGACCTGGGCTCTGGCCTCTGCGCCGTCCTCCCTCTGGCTGTGTATCCCCTGTTTCTCCGGGGCTTACATGCTTCCTGGTCTGGCTGGATGTCTACCAGAAGGATCACTTCCCAGTCCCTCAGGGAGACACTTCCTGCAGATCCCTGTCAGGATTGTTTCTCTCTGCAAACCTGCTTGGCTTTGCCCCGATTTCCACCGGGGGAGCGGGAGCTTCAGGGCGCCTGCTGGGGACTCAGGACTCCGCTCAGATCCGATAATGGACCCTCCGGGTGAGAAAGCACGGGCTGAGCACGTCTCCTGAGGCAGGCAGGGTCTGCTGCAGCCCACAGTCTTCCCACAGGCCTCCAGGCCTGCTGTCAACTGAAAGTTCACGGCTGCATCTGAGCCCTCTGCCTCCCTCCTCCTTTGAAAGACAGGTCCTTGTCTTCTGGGACAGGTGCTGTCGCATTTCCTCTGCACACCCACTCTCATTCCTGAGAAGGAAACTTCCCTCTGGTCTTGGGTGGACTGGCCCCTGAAGCTTTTGGCCGCTGCTAGATCCCAGGCGTTCTTTGATTTTCCCTGGCATTCATGGAAAGGTCACCTGTGCCCCCTTCCACCGGACACAAGCCTGGACACCGTTGTTTCTTCGCCACCGCCCGTGGGCCCTCAGTGACACACGTTCGCACCATCTGCTCTAGGCTACGCCAGTGCCACGCCTTGGCTCCACCTCGGATTGGCCCCTGGACCTGTGGACACGTGTCCTGGAAAGCGGATCAGCTTGAAGGAGCCCCAGACCCTTGAGAATCACGGCAGGTCACCGCCTTGAAAGGAGGGAGGCAGAGGGCTCACGGGTCAGTGAACTTTCAGCTGACTCCACGCCTTGAGGCCCATGGGATCTTTGTGGGCTGCAGCCAGGCCCTGCCTGCCTCAGTCGATGTGCTCAGCCCATCCATTCTCACCGGAGGGGTCCAGAATCGGATCTGATGGGGGTCGTGAGATGACCCCAGCAGGCGCCTGAAGCTGCCGCTCCCGGTGGAAATCGGCTCAGGAGGTCCTGAAGACGGGACCCCTGGGGTTTTGATCCTGGGAGGCCGCCCGCGCCGCCTCCCACGCTGCCCCTACTGAACCCCGGATGTAGCCGCTGGCCAGGCTGCAGCAGGAGAGCCCCTGGCGCCCAGCGGTCACCGCCCTTAAAGGGGACGCAGCCTGACTGCCGGCAGCGGCGCTGGGCGGCCCAGCCAATGCGCATGCGCGAGTGGCCAGCGGGTGCCCGCCACAGTGGTTCCCACGGTTGTCAGAGAAACCGCCTCCTGAGGCCTGGCAAACAGGAGCCCTCCGTGGCAGTGCTTGGCTGGCGGGCCCGAGGCTCCAGCCTGACCTCTCCACGGGTCGACAGGAACGTTCTCCGGATGCCAGGAGTCGTGGCAAAGGGCTGAGCAGGACGTTGCAAGCACAGGCGGGTCCGGGGAAGCAGCGCCGCATCCCAGCCTCAGGCCCGCCCGACGCTGTTCGGGTGAGTCTCCCAGAAGTCGTGCCCCGTGATCTCGAGGACGGTCGGCCTGCAGGCCCGTGGGCTGCTCTCTCAACCGAAGGTCGCTCTGGTCCAGAGCCGAACCCGTAGCCTCAGCGGCTGCCTGGGGTGTTTTTTCCGGCCACTGCTGTATGACTCTCTCTGTGTGTGTATGTGTTTGTGTGTCTCCCATTTTCGCTTCTCTCTGTCTCTCACTCTGTGAGTTTCTTGCCCTCTGTCGGCTGGTGTGTGTGTGTGTGTGTGTGTGTGTGTGTGTATGTGTGTATGTGTGTGTGTGTTTTGAGGAAAGTGCCCTGTGCGCCCAAAAGCGATTTCTTGCCTGTCGACTGTGTTTGGTGAGCCTCCTCCGCATCCGTGCCTGGGTCATGTGTCCGCTTGTCAACCGCTGAGGCGGTTCCACTTTGGGTTTGTGAAGGCCTCGACCACGTGAGGAGATGAGTGAGTCCCGGAGCAGGTGAAATCTCATCCCCATCCGGTGCGGCGTCTTTTCATTGATCAAGACGAACACACTGCAGCCGCGGACAGAAGCTGCAGGGAGCTCATCCTCCTGCAGGAGAGCAGGAGGCCCCCATCACAGAAGAGGCTTGATCTTTTCGGGCTCCTCTCTGAGAAAAGAAGCCACACCACGACACAGGCTGATAGAGGAAGCCAGGAATGGGAGATGGCCACAATCCCAGGCACTGGAACGCTGGCCTCACTGGACAAGCCACCCGTTTGGCACCCCTCTCCTTCAGCCCGTGGCGGTGGCACGGTGCTGTGCCCGACCTGGGCTCTGGCCTCTGCGCCGTCCTCCCTCTGGCTGTGTATCCCCTGTTTCTCCGGGGCTTACATGCTTCCTGGTCTGGCTGGATGTCTACCAGAAGGATCACTTCCCAGTCCCTCAGGGAGACACTTCCTGCAGATCCCTGTCAGGATTGTTTCTCTGCAAACCTGCTTGGCTTTGCCCCGATTTCCACCGGGGAGCGGGAGCTTCAGGCGCCTGCTGGGGACTCAGGACTCCGCTCAGATCCGATAATGGACCCTCCGGTGAGAAAGCACGGGCTGAGCACGTCTCCTGAGGCAGGCAGGGTCTGCTGCAGCCCACAGTCTTCCCACAGGCCTCCAGGCCTGCTGTCAACTGAAAGTTCACGGCTGCATCTGAGCCCTCTGCCTCCCTCCTCCTTTGAAAGACAGGTCCTTGTCTTCTGGGACAGGTGCTGTCGCATTTCCTCTGCACACCCACTCTCATTCCTGAGAAGGAAACTTCCCTCTGGTCTTGGGTGGACTGGCCCCCTGAAGCTTTTGGCCCGCTGCTAGATCCCAGGCGTTCTTTGATTTTCCTGGCATTCATGGAAAGGTCACCTGTGCCCCCTTCCACCGGACACAAGCCTGACACCGTTGTTTCTTCGCCACCGCCTGGGCCCTCAGTGACACACGTCGCACCATCTGCTCTAGGCTACGCCAGTGCCACGCCTTGGCTCCACCTCGGATTGGCCCCTGGACCTGTGGACACGTGTCCTGGAAAGCGGATCAGCTTGAAGGAGCCCCAGACCCTTGAGAATCACGGCAGGTCACCGCTCTTGAAAGGAGGGAGGCAGAGGGCTCACGGGTCAGTGAACTTTCAGCTGACTCCACGCCTTGAGGCCCATGGGATCTTTGTGGGCTGCAGCCAGGCCCTGCCTGCCTCAGTCGATGTGCTCAGCCCATCCATTCTCACTCGGAGGGGTCCAGAATCGGATCTGATGGGGGGTCGTGAGATGACCCCAGCAGGCGCCTGAAGCTGCCGCTCCCGGTGGAAATCGGCTCAGGAGGTCCTGAAGACGGGACCCCTGGGGTTTTGATCCTGGGAGGCCGCCCGCGGCCGCCTCTCCCACGCGGCCCCCTACTGAACCCCGGATGTAGCCGCTGGCCAGGCTGCAGCAGGAGAGCCCCTGGCGCCCAGCGGTCACCGCCCTTAAAGGACGCAGCCTGACTGCCGGCAGCGGCGCTGGGCGGCCCAGCCACGCGCATGCGCGAGTGGCGAGCGGGTGCCCGCCACAGTGGTTCCCACGGTTGTCAGAGAAACCGCTCCCTGAGGCCTGGCAAACAGGAGCCCTCCG
Organism: Erythrocebus patas; assembly: GCA_023783455.1. Taxonomy (NCBI): domain Eukaryota; kingdom Metazoa; phylum Chordata; class Mammalia; order Primates; family Cercopithecidae; genus Erythrocebus; species Erythrocebus patas. The sequence goes on from JAKFHT010001582.1 coordinate 10,243, forward strand.
TGGCAGTGCTTGGCTGGCGGGGCTCCGAGGCTCCAGCCTGACCTCTCCACGGGGTCGACAGGAACGTTCTCCGGATGCCAGGAGTCGTGGCAAAGGGCTGAGCAGGACGTTGCAAGCACAGGCGGGTCCGGGGAAGCAGCGCCGCATCCCAGCCTCAGGCCCGCCCGGACGCTGTTCGGGTGAGTCTCCCAGAAGTCGTGCCCCGTGATCTCGAGGACGGGTCGGCCTGCAGGCCCGTGGGCTGCTCTCTCAACCGAAGGTCGTTCCTGAGAAGGAAACTTCCTCTGGTCTTGGGTGGACTGGCCCCTGAAGCTTTTGGCCCGCTGCTAGATCCCAGGCGTTCTTTGATTTTCCTGGCATTCATGGAAAGGTCACCTGTGCCCCCTTCCACCGGACACAAGCCTGGACACCGTTGTTTCCTTCGCCACCGCCCGTGGGCCCTCAGTGACACACGTTCGCACCATCTGCTCTAGGCTACGCCAGTGCCACGCCTTGGCTCCACCTCGGATTGGCCCCTGGACCTGTGGACACGTGTCCTGGAAAGCGGATCAGCTTGAAGGAGCCCCAGACCCTTGAGAATCACGGCAGGTCACCGCCTTGAAAGGAGGGAGGCAGAGGGCTCACGGGTCAGTGAACTTTCAGCTGACTCCACGCCTTGAGGCCCATGGGATCTTTGTGGGCTGCAGCCAGGCCCTGCCTGCCTCAGTCGATGTGCTCAGCCCATCCATTCTCACCGGAGGGGTCCAGAATCGGATCTGATGGGGGTCGTGAGATGACCCCAGCAGGCGCCCTGAAGCTGCCGCTCCCGGTGGAAATCGGCTCAGGAGGTCCTGAAGACGGGACCCCTGGGGTTTTGATCCTGGGAGGCCGCCCGCGCCGCCTCCCACGCCGCCCCTACTGAACCCCGGATGTAGCCGCTGGCCAGGCTGCAGCAGGAGAGCCCCTGGCGCCCAGCGGTCACCGCCCTTAAAGGGGACGCAGCCTGACTGCCGGCAGCGGCGCTGGGCGGCCCAGCCACGCGCATGCGCGAGTGGCGAGCGGGTGCCCGCCACAGTGGTTCCCACGGTTGTCAGAGAAACCGCCTCCTGAGGCCTGGCAAACAGGAGCCCTCCGTGGCAGTGCTTGGCTGGCGGGCCCGAGGCTCCAGCCTGACCTCTCCACGGGTCGACAGGAACGTTCTCCGGATGCCAGGAGTCGTGGCAAAGGGCTGAGCAGGACGTTGCAAGCACAGGCGGGTCCGGGGAAGCAGCGCCGCATCCCAGCCTCAGGCCCGCCCGGACGCTGTTCGGGTGAGTCTCCCAAGTCGTGCCCCGTGATCTCGAGGACGGTCGGCCTGCAGGCCCGTGGGCTGCTCTCTCAACCAAGGTCGCTCTGGTCCAGAGCCGAACCCGTAGCCTCAGCGGCTGCCTGGGGTGTTTTTTCCGGCCACTGCTGTATGACTCTCTGTGTGTGTATGTGTGTATGTGTGTGTGTGTGTATGTGTTTGTGTGTCTCCCATTTTCGCTTCTCTCTCTGTCTCTCACTCTCTGTGAGTTTCTTGCCCTCTGTCGGCTGGTGTGTGTGTGTGTGTGTGTGTGTGTGTGTGTGTGTGTATGTGTGTGTGTGTTTTGAGGAAAGTGCCCTGTGCGCCCAAAAGCGATTTCTTGCCTGTCGACTGTGTTTGGTGAGCCTCCTCCGCATCCGTGCCTGGGTCATGTGTCCGCTTGTCAACCGCTGAGGCGGTTCCACTTTGGGTTTGTGAAGGCCTCGACCACGTGAGGAGATGAGTGAGTCCCGGAGCAGGTGAAATCTCATCCCCATCCGTGCGGCGCCTTTTCATTGATCAAGACGAACACACTGCAGCCGCGGACAGAAGCTGCAGGGAGCTCATCCTCCTGCAGGAGAGCAGGAGGCCCCCATCACAGAAGAGGCTTGATCTTTTCGGGCTCCTCTCTGAGAAAAGAAGCCACACCACGACACAGGCTGATAGAGGAAGCCAGGAATGGGAGATGGCCACAATCCCAGGCACTGGAACGCTGGCCTCACTGGACAAGCCACCCGCTTGGCACCCTCTCCTTCAGCCCGTGGCGGTGGCACGGTGCTGTGCCCGACCTGGGCTCTGGCCTCTGCGCCGTCCTCCCTCTGGCTGTGTATCCCCTGTTTCTCCGGGGCTTACATGCTTCCTGGTCTGGCTGGATGTCTACCAGAAGGATCACTTCCCAGTCCCTCAGGGAGACACTTCCTGCAGATCCCTGTCAGGATTGTTTCTCTCTGCAAACCTGCTTGGCTTTGCCCCGATTTCCACCGGGGGAGCGGGAGCTTCAGGGCGCCTGCTGGGGACTCAGGACTCCGCTTCAGATCCGATAATGGACCCTCCGGGTGAGAAAGCACGGGCTGAGCACGTCTCCTGAGGCAGGCAGGGTCTGCTGCAGCCCACAGTCTTCCCACAGGCCTCCAGGCCTGCTGTCAACTGAAAGTTCACGGCTGCATCTGAGCCCTCTGCCTCCCTCCTCCTTTGAAAGACAGGTCCTTGTCTTCTGGGACAGGTGCTGTCGCATTTCCTCTGCACACCCACTCTCATTCCTGAGAAGGAAACTTCCCTCTGGTCTTGGGTGGACTGGCCCCCTGAAGCTTTTGGCCGCTGCTAGATCCCAGGCGTTCTTTGATTTTCCCTGGCATTCATGGAAAGGTCACCTGTGCCCCCTTCCACCGGACACAAGCCTGACACCGTTGTTTCCTTCGCCACCGCCCGTGGGCCCTCAGTGACACACGTTCGCACCATCTGCTCTAGGCTACGCCAGTGCCACGCCTTGGCTCCACCTCGGATTGGCCCCTGGACCTGTGGACACGTGTCCTGGAAAGCGGATCAGCTTGAAGGAGCCCCAGACCCTTGAGAATCACGGCAGGTCACCGCCTTGAAAGGAGGGAGGCAGAGGGCTCACGGGTCAGTGAACTTTCAGCTGACTCCACGCCTTGAGGCCCATGGGATCTTTGTGGGCTGCAGCCAGGCCCTGCCTGCCTCAGTCGATGTGCTCAGCCCATCCATTCTCACTCGGAGGGGTCCAGAATCGGATCTGATGGGGGGTCGTGAGATGACCCCAGCAGGCGCCCTGAAGCTGCCGCTCCCCCGGTGGAAATCGGCTCCAGGAGGTCCTGAAGACGGGACCCCTGGGGTTTTGATCCTGGGAGGCCGCCCGCGGCCGCCTCTCCCACGCGGCCCCCTACTGAACCCCGGATGTAGCCGCTGGCCAGGCTGCAGCAGGAGAGCCCCTGGCGCCCAGCGGTCACCGTCCTTTAAAGGGGCGCAGCCTGACTGCCGGCAGCGGCGCTGGGCGGCCCAGCCAATGCGCATGCGCGAGTGGCCAGCGGGTGCCCGCCACAGTGGTTCCCACGGTTGTCAGAGAAACCGCCTCCTGAGGCCTGGCAAACAGGAGCCCTCCGTGGCAGTGCTTGGCTGGCGGGCCCGAGGCTCCAGCCTGACCTCTCCACGGGTCGACAGGAACGTTCTCCGGATGCCAGGAGTCGTGGCAAAGGGCTGAGCAGGACGTTGCAAGCACAGGCGGGTCCGGGGAAGCAGCGCCGCATCCCAGCCTCAGGCCCGCCCGGACGCTGTTCGGGTGAGTCTCCCAGAAGTCGTGCCCCGTGATCTCGAGGACGGTCGGCCTGCAGGCCCGTGGGCTGCTCTCTCAACCGAAGGTCGTTCTGGTCAGAGCCGAACCCGGTAGCCTCAGCAGCTGCCTGGGGTGTTTTTTCCGGCCACTGCTGTATGACTCTCTGTGTGTGTATGTGTTTGTGTGTCTCCCATTTTCGCTTCTCTCTGTCTCTCACTCTGTGAGTTTCTTGCCCTCTGTCGGCTGGTGTGTGTGTGTGTTTTGAGGAAAGTGCCCTGTGCGCCCAAAAGCGATTTCTTGCCTGTCGACTGTGTTTGGTGAGCCTCCTCCGCATCCGTGCCTGGGTCATGTGTCCGCTTGTCAACCGCTGAGGCGGTTCCACTTTGGGTTTGTGAAGGCCTCGACCACGTGAGGAGATGAGTGAGTCCCGAGCAGGTGAAATCTCATCCCCATCCGTGCGGCGCCTTTTCATTGATCAAGACGAACACACTGCAGCCGCGGACAGAAGCTGCAGGAGCTCATCCTCCTGCAGGAGAGCAGGAGGCCCCCATCACAGAAGAGGCTTGGATCTTTTCGGGGCTCCTCTCTGAGAAAAGAAGCCACACCACGACACAGGCTGATAGAGGAAGCCAGGAATGGGAGATGGCCACAATCCCAGGCACTGGAACGCTGGCCTCACTGGACAAGCCACCCGTTTGGCACCCCTCTCCTTCAGCCCGTGGCGGTGGCACGGTGCTGTGCCCGACCTGGGCTCTGGCCTCTGCGCCGTCCTCCCTCTGGCTGTGTATCCCCTGTTTCTCCGGGGCTTACATGCTTCCTGGTCTGGCTGGATGTCTACCAGAAGGATCACTTCCCAGTCCCTCAGGGAGACACTTCCTGCAGATCCCTGTCAGGATTGTTTCTCTCTGCAAACCTGCTTGGCTTTGCCCCGATTTCCACCGGGGGAGCGGGAGCTTCAGGGCGCCTGCTGGGGACTCAGGACTCCGCTTCAGATCCGATAATGGACCCTCCGGTGAGAAAGCACGGGCTGAGCACGTCTCCTGAGGCAGGCAGGGTCTGCTGCAGCCCACAGTCTTCCCACAGGCCTCCAGGCCTGCTGTCAACTGAAAGTTCACGGCTGCATCTGAGCCCTCTGCCTCCCTCCTCCTTTGAAAGACAGGTCCTTGTCTTCTGGGACAGGTGCTGTCGCATTTCCTCTGCACACCCACTCTCATTCCTGAGAAGGAAACTTCCCTCTGGTCTTGGGTGGACTGGCCCCTGAAGCTGCCGCTCCCGGTGGAAATCGGCTCCAGGAGGTCCTGAAGACGGGACCCCTGGGGTTTTGATCCTGGGAGGCCGCCCGCGCCGCCTCCCACGCCGCCCCTACTGAACCCCGGATGTAGCCGCTGGCCAGGCTGCAGCAGGAGAGCCCCTGGCGCCCAGCGGTCACCGCCCTTAAAGGGGACGCAGCCTGACTGCCGGCAGCGGCGCTGGGCGGCCCAGCCACGCGCATGCGCGAGTGGCGAGCGGGTGCCCGCCACAGTGGTTCCCACGGTTGTCAGAGAAACCGCCTCCTGAGGCCTGGCAAACAGGAGCCCTCCGTGGCAGTGCTTGGCTGGCGGGCCCGAGGCTCCAGCCTGACCTCTCCACGGGTCGACAGGAACGTTCTCCGGATGCCAGGAGTCGTGGCAAAGGGCTGAGCAGGACGTTGCAAGCACAGGCGGGTCCGGGGAAGCAGCGCCGCATCCCAGCCTCAGGCCCGCCCGACGCTGTTCGGGTGAGTCTCCCAGAAGTCGTGCCCCGTGATCTCGAGGACGGGTCGGCCTGCAGGCCCGTGGGCTGCTCTCTCAACCAAGGTCGCTCTGGTCCAGAGCCGAACCCGTAGCCTCAGCAGCTGCCTGGGGTGTTTTTTCCGGCCACTGCTGTATGACTCTCTGTGTGTGTATGTGTTTGTGTGTCTCCCATTTTCGCTTCTCTCTGTCTCTCACTCTCTGTGAGTTTCTTGCCCTCTGTCGGCTGGTGTGTGTGTGTGTGTGTGTGTGTGTGTGTGTGTGTGTGTGTTTTGAGGAAAGTGCCCTGTGCGCCCAAAAGCGATTTCTTGCCTGTCGACTGTGTTTGGTGAGCCTCCTCCGCATCCGTGCCTGGGTCATGTGTCCGCTTGTCAACCGCTTTCGAGGCGGTTCCACTTTGGGTTTGTGAAGGCCTCGACCACGTGAGGAGATGAGTGAGTCCCGGAGCAGGTGAAATCTCATCCCCATCCGTGCGGCGCCTTTTCATTGATCAAGACGAACACACTGCAGCCGCGGACAGAAGCTGCAGGGAGCTCATCCTCCTGCAGGAGAGCAGGAGGCCCCCATCACAGAAGAGGCTTGGATCTTTTCGGGGCTCCTCTCTGAGAAAAGAAGCCACACCACGACACAGGCTGATAGAGGAAGCCAGGAATGGGAGATGGCCACAATCCCAGGCACTGGAACGCTGGCCTCACTGGACAAGCCACCCGTTTGGCACCCCTCTCCTTCAGCCCGTGGCGGTGGCACGGTGCTGTGCCCGACCTGGGCTCTGGCCTCTGCGCCGTCCTCCCTCTGGCTGTGTATCCCCTGTTTCTCCGGGGCTTACATGCTTCCTGGTCTGGCTGGATGTCTACCAGAAGGATCACTTCCCAGTCCCTCAGGGAGACACTTCCTGCAGATCCCTGTCAGGATTGTTTCTCTGCAAACCTGCTTGGCTTTGCCCCGATTTCCACCGGGGAGCGGGAGCTTCAGGCGCCTGCTGGGGACTCAGGACTCCGCTCAGATCCGATAATGGACCCTCCGGTGAGAAAGCACGGGCTGAGCACGTCTCCTGAGGCAGGCAGGGTCTGCTGCAGCCCACAGTCTTCCCACAGGCCTCCAGGCCTGCTGTCAACTGAAAGTTCACGGCTGCATCTGAGCCCTCTGCCTCCCTCCTCCTTTGAAAGACAGGTCCTTGTCTTCTGGGACAGGTGCTGTCGCATTTCCTCTGCACACCCACTCTCATTCCTGAGAAGGAAACTTCCCTCTGGTCTTGGGTGGACTGGCCCCCTGAAGCTTTTGGCCCGCTGCTAGATCCCAGGCGTTCTTTGATTTTCCTGGCATTCATGGAAAGGTCACCTGTGCCCCCTTCCACCGGACACAAGCCTGACACCGTTGTTTCTTCGCCACCGCCTGGGCCCTCAGTGACACACGTCGCACCATCTGCTCTAGGCTACGCCAGTGCCACGCCTTGGCTCCACCTCGGATTGGCCCCTGGACCTGTGGACACGTGTCCTGGAAAGCGGATCAGCTTGAAGGAGCCCCAGACCCTTGAGAATCACGGCAGGTCACCGCTCTTGAAAGGAGGGAGGCAGAGGGCTCACGGGTCAGTGAACTTTCAGCTGACTCCACGCCTTGAGGCCCATGGGATCTTTGTGGGCTGCAGCCAGGCCCTGCCTGCCTCAGTCGATGTGCTCAGCCCATCCATTCTCACTCGGAGGGGTCCAGAATCGGATCTGATGGGGGTCGAGATGACCCCAGCAGGCGCCTGAAGCTGCCGCTCCCGGTGGAAATCGGCTCCAGGAGGTCCTGAAGACGGGACCCCTGGGGTTTTGATCCTGGGAGGCCGCCCGCGCCGCCTCCCACGCCGCCCCTACTGAACCCCGGATGTAGCCGCTGGCCAGGCTGCAGCAGGAGAGCCCCTGGCGCCCAGCGGTCACCGCCCTTAAAGGGGACGCAGCCTGACTGCCGGCAGCGGCGCTGGGCGGCCCAGCCAATGCGCATGCGCGAGTGGCCAGCGGGTGCCCGCCACAGTGGTTCCCACGGTTGTCAGAGAAACCGCCTCCTGAGGCCTGGCAAACAGGAGCCCTCCGTGGCAGTGCTTGGCTGGCGGGGCTCCGAGGCTCCAGCCTGACCTCTCCACGGGTCGACAGGAACGTTCTCCGGATGCCAGGAGTCGTGGCAAAGGGCTGAGCAGGACGTTGCAAGCACAGGCGGGTCCGGGGAAGCAGCGCCGCATCCCAGCCTCAGGCCCGCCCGACGCTGTTCGGGTGAGTCTCCCAGAAGTCGTGCCCCGTGATCTCGAGGACGGTCGGCCTGCAGGCCCGTGGGCTGCTCTCTCAACCAAGGTCGCTCTGGTCCAGAGCCGAACCCGTAGCCTCAGCGGCTGCCTGGGGTGTTTTTTCCGGCCACTGCTGTATGACTCTCTCTGTGTGTGTATGTGTGTATGTGTGTATGTGTGTATGTGTGTATGTGTGTGTGTTTTGAGGAAAGTGCCCTGTGCGCCCAAAAGCGATTTCTTGCCTGTCGACTGTGTTTGGTGAGCCTCCTCCGCATCCGTGCCTGGGTCATGTGTCCGCTTGTCAACCGCTGAGGCGGTTCCACTTTGGGTTTGTGAAGGCCTCGACCACGTGAGGAGATGAGTGAGTCCCGGAGCAGGTGAAATCTCATCCCCATCCGTGCGGCGCCTTTTCATTGATCAAGACGAACACACTGCAGCCGCGGACAGAAGCTGCAGGAGCTCATCCTCCTGCAGGAGAGCAGGAGGCCCCCATCACAGAAGAGGCTTGGATCTTTTCGGGGCTCCTCTCTGAGAAAAGAAGCCACACCACGACACAGGCTGATAGAGGAAGCCAGGAATGGGAGATGGCCACAATCCCAGGCACTGGAACGCTGGCCTCACTGGACAAGCCACCCGCTTGGCACCCTCTCCTTCAGCCCGTGGCGGTGGCACGGTGCTGTGCCCGACCTGGGCTCTGGCCTCTGCGCCGTCCTCCCTCTGGCTGTGTATCCCCTGTTTCTCCGGGGCTTACATGCTTCCTGGTCTGGCTGGATGTCTACCAGAAGGATCACTTCCCAGTCCCTCAGGGAGACACTTCCTGCAGATCCCTGTCAGGATTGTTTCTCTGCAAACCTGCTTGGCTTTGCCCCGATTTCCACCGGGGAGCGGGAGCTTCAGGCGCCTGCTGGGGACTCAGGACTCCGCTCAGATCCGATAATGGACCCTCCGGTGAGAAAGCACGGGCTGAGCACGTCTCCTGAGGCAGGCAGGGTCTGCTGCAGCCCACAGTCTTCCCACAGGCCTCCAGGCCTGCTGTCAACTGAAAGTTCACGGCTGCATCTGAGCCCTCTGCCTCCCTCCTCCTTTGAAAGACAGGTCCTTGTCTTCTGGGACAGGTGCTGTCGCATTTCCTCTGCACACCCACTCTCACCGGAGGGGTCCAGAATCGGATCTGATGGGGGTCGTGAGATGACCCCAGCAGGCGCCTGAAGCTGCCGCTCCCGGTGGAAATCGGCTCAGGAGGTCCTGAAGACGGGACCCCTGGGGTTTTGATCCTGGGAGGCCGCCCGCCGCCTCCCACGCCGCCCCTACTGAACCCCGGATGTAGCCGCTGGCCAGGCTGCAGCAGGAGAGCCCCTGGCGCCCAGCGGTCACCGCCCTTAAAGGACGCAGCCTGACTGCCGGCAGCGGCGCTGGGCGGCCCAGCCAATGCGCATGCGCGAGTGGCCAGCGGGTGCCCGCCACAGTGGTTCCCACGGTTGTCAGAGAAACCGCCTCCTGAGGCCTGGCAAACAGGAGCCCTCCGTGGCAGTGCTTGGCTGGCGGGCCCGAGGCTCCAGCCTGACCTCTCCACGGGTCGACAGGAACGTTCTCCGGATGCCAGGAGTCGTGGCAAAGGGCTGAGCAGGACGTTGCAAGCACAGGCGGGTCCGGGGAAGCAGCGCCGCATCCCAGCCTCAGGCCCGCCCGACGCTGTTCGGGTGAGTCTCCCAAGTCGTGCCCCGTGATCTCGAGGACGGGTCGGCCTGCAGGCCCGTGGGCTGCTCTCTCAACCAAGGTCGCTCTGGTCCAGAGCCGAACCCGGTAGCCTCAGCAGCTGCCTGGGGTGTTTTTTCCGGCCACTGCTGTATGACTCTCTGTGTGTGTATGTGTTTGTGTGTCTCCCATTTTCGCTTCTCTGTCTCTCACTCTGTGAGTTTCTTGCCCTCTGTCGGCTGGTGTGTGTGTGTGTGTGTGTGTGTGTATGTGTGTATGTGTGTGTGTGTTTTGAGGAAAGTGCCCTGTGCGCCCAAAAGCGATCTCTTGCCTGTCGACTGTGTTTGGTGAGCCTCCCTCCGCATCCGTGCCCGGGTCATGTGTCCGCTTGTCAACCGTTTTGGAGGCGGTTCCACTTTGGGTTTGTGAAGGCCTCGACCACGTGAGGAGATGAGTGAGTCCCGGAGCAGGTGAAATCTCATCCCCATCCGGTGCGGCGTCTTTTCATTGATCAAGACGAACACACTGCAGCCGCGGACAGAAGCTGCAGGGAGCTCATCCTCCTGCAGGAGAGCAGGAGGCCCCCATCACAGAAGAGGCTTGGATCTTTTCGGGGCTCCTCTCTGAGAAAAGAAGCCACACCACGACACAGGCTGATAGAGGAAGCCAGGAATGGGAGATGGCCACAATCCCAGGCACTGGAACGCTGGCCTCACTGGACAAGCCACCCGTTTGGCACCCCTCTCCTTCAGCCCGTGGCGGTGGCACGGTGCTGTGCCCGACCTGGGCTCTGGCCTCTGCGCCGTCCTCCCTCTGGCTGTGTATCCCCTGTTTCTCCGGGGCTTACATGCTTCCTGGTCTGGCTGGATGTCTACCAGAAGGATCACTTCCCAGTCCCTCAGGGAGACACTTCCTGCAGATCCCTGTCAGGATTGTTTCTCTCTGCAAACCTGCTTGGCTTTGCCCCGATTTCCACCGGGGGAGCGGGAGCTTCAGGGCGCCTGCTGGGGACTCAGGACTCCGCTTCAGATCCGATAATGGACCCTCCGGGTGAGAAAGCACGGGCTGAGCACGTCTCCTGAGGCAGGCAGGGTCTGCTGCAGCCCACAGTCTTCCCACAGGCCTCCAGGCCTGCTGTCAACTGAAAGTTCACGGCTGCATCTGAGCCCTCTGCCTCCCTCCTCCTTTGAAAGACAGGTCCTTGTCTTCTGGGACAGGTGCTGTCGCATTTCCTCTGCACACCCACTCTCATTCCTGAGAAGGAAACTTCCCTCTGGTCTTGGGTGGACTGGCCCCCTGAAGCTTTTGGCCCGCTGCTAGATCCCAGGCGTTCTTTGATTTTCCCTGGCATTCATGGAAAGGTCACCTGTGCCCCCCTTCCACCGGACACAAGCCTGGACACCGTTGTTTCTTCGCCACCGCCCGTGGGCCCTCAGTGACACACGTCACACCATCTGCTCTAGGCTACGCCAGTGCCACGCCTTGGCTCCACCTCGGATTGGCCCCTGGACCTGTGGACACGTGTCCTGGAAAGCGGGATCAGCTTGAAGGAGCCCCAGACCCTTGAGAATCACGGCAGGTCACCGCCTTGAAAGGAGGGAGGCAGAGGGCTCACGGGTCAGTGAACTTTCAGCTGACTCCACGCCTTGAGGCCCATGGGATCTTTAGGGCTGCAGCCAGGCCCTGCCTGCCTCAGTCGATGTGCTCAGCCCATCCATTCTCACCGGAGGGGTCCAGAATCGGATCTGATGGGGGTCGTGAGATGACCCCAGCAGGCGCCCTGAAGCTGCCGCTCCCGGTGGAAATCGGCTCAGGAGGTCCTGAAGACGGGACCCCTGGGGTTTTGATCCTGGGAGGCCGCCCGCGCCGCCTCCCACGCCGCCCCTACTGAACCCCGGATGTAGCCGCTGGCCAGGCTGCAGCAGGAGAGCCCCTGGCGCCCAGCGGTCACCGCCCTTAAAGGACGCAGCCTGACTGCCGGCAGCGGCGCTGGGCGGCCCAGCCAATGCGCATGCGCGAGTGGCCAGCGGGTGCCCGCGTCACAGTGGTTCCCACGGTTGTCAGAGAAACCGCCTCCTGAGGCCTGGCAAACAGGAGCCCTCCGTGGCAGTGCTTGGCTGGCGGGCCCGAGGCTCCAGCCTGACCTCTCCACGGGTCGACAGGAACGTTCTCCGGATGCCAGGAGTCGTGGCAAAGGGCTGAGCAGGACGTTGCAAGCACAGGCGGGTCCGGGGAAGCAGCGCCGCATCCCAGCCTCAGGCCCGCCCGACGCTGTTCGGGTGAGTCTCCCAGAAGTCGTGCCCCGTGATCTCGAGGACGGGTCGGCCTGCAGGCCCGTGGGCTGCTCTCTCAACCAAGGTCGCTCTGGTCCAGAGCCGAACCCGTAGCCTCAGCAGCTGCCTGGGGTGTTTTTTCCGGCCACTGCTGTATGACTCTCTGTGTGTGTATGTGTTTGTGTGTCTCCCATTTTCGCTTCTCTGTCTCTCACTCTCTGTGAGTTTCTTGCCCTCTGTCGGCTGGTGTGTGTGTGTGTGTGTGTGTGTGTGTGTGTGTGTATGTGTGTATGTGTGTGTGTGTTTTGAGGAAAGTGCCCTGTGCGCCCAAAAGCGATTTCTTGCCTGTCGACTGTGTTTGGTGAGCCTCCCTCCGCATCCGTGCCTGGGTCATGTGTCCGCTTGTCAACCGTTTTCGAGGCGGTTCCACTTTGGGTTTGTGAAGGCCTCGACCACGTGAGGAGATGAGTGAGTCCCGGAGCAGGTGAAATCTCATCCCCATCCGGTGCGGCGTCTTTTCATTGATCAAGACGAACACACTGCAGCCGCGGACAGAAGCTGCAGGGAGCTCATCCTCCTGCAGGAGAGCAGGAGGCCCCCATCACAGAAGAGGCTTGGATCTTTTCGGGGCTCCTCTCTGAGAAAAGAAGCCACACCACGACACAGGCTGATAGAGGAAGCCAGGAATGGGAGATGGCCACAATCCCAGGCACTGGAACGCTGGCCTCACTGGACAAGCCACCCGCTTGGCACCCTCTCCTTCAGCCCGTGGCGGTGGCACGGTGCTGTGCCCGACCTGGGCTCTGGCCTCTGCGCCGTCCTCCCTCTGGCTGTGTATCCCCTGTTTCTCCGGGGCTTACATGCTTCCTGGTCTGGCTGGATGTCTACCAGAAGGATCACTTCCCAGTCCCTCAGGGAGACACTTCCTGCAGATCCCTGTCAGGATTGTTTCTCTCTGCAAACCTGCTTGGCTTTGCCCCGATTTCCACCGGGGGAGCGGGAGCTTCAGGGCGCCTGCTGGGGACTCAGGACTCCGCTTCAGATCCGATAATGGACCCTCCGGGTGAGAAAGCACGGGCTGAGCACGTCTCCTGAGGCAGGCAGGGTCTGCTGCAGCCCACAGTCTTCCCACAGGCCTCCAGGCCTGCTGTCAACTGAAAGTTCACGGCTGCATCTGAGCCCTCTGCCTCCCTCCTCCTTTGAAAGACAGGTCCTTGTCTTCTGGGACAGGTGCTGTCGCATTTCCTCTGCACACCCACTCTCATTCCTGAGAAGGAAACTTCCCTCTGGTCTTGGGTGGACTGGCCCCCTGAAGCTTTTGGCCCGCTGCTAGATCCCAGGCGTTCTTTGATTTTCCCTGGCATTCATGGAAAGGTCACCTGTGCCCCCCTTCCACCGGACACAAGCCTGACACCGTTGTTTCCTTCGCCACCGCCCGTGGGCCCTCAGTGACACACGTCGCACCATCTGCTCTAGGCTACGCCAGTGCCACGCCTTGGCTCCACCTCGGATTGGCCCCTGGACCTGTGGACACGTGTCCTGGAAAGCGGGATCAGCTTGAAGGAGCCCCAGACCCTTGAGAATCACGGCAGGTCACCGCTCTTGAAAGGAGGGAGGCAGAGGGCTCACGGGTCAGTGAACTTTCAGCTGACTCCACGCCTTGAGGCCCATGGGATCTTTAGGGCTGCAGCCAGGCCCTGCCTGCCTCAGTCGATGTGCTCAGCCCATCCATTCTCACCGGAGGGGTCCAGAATCGGATCTGATGGGGGTCGTGAGATGACCCCAGCAGGCGCCTGAAGCTGCCGCTCCCGGTGGAAATCGGCTCAGGAGGTCCTGAAGACGGGACCCCTGGGGTTTTGATCCTGGGAGGCCGCCCGCGGCCGCCTCTCCCACGCGGCCCCCTACTGAACCCCGGATGTAGCCGCTGGCCAGGCTGCAGCAGGAGAGCCCCTGGCGCCCAGCGGTCACCGCCCTTAAAGGGGACGCAGCCTGACTGCCGGCAGCGGCGCGCGGGGCGGCCCAGCCAATGCGCATGCGCGAGTGGCCAGCGGGTGCCCGCGTCACAGTGGTTCCCACGGTTGTCAGAGAAACCGCTCCCTGAGGCCTGGCAAACAGGAGCCCTCCGTGGCAGTGCTTGGCTGGCGGGCCCGAGGCTCCAGCCTGACCTCTCCACGGGTCGACAGGAACGTTCTCCGGATGCCAGGAGTCGTGGCAAAGGGCTGAGCAGGACGTTGCAAGCACAGGCGGGTCCGGGGAAGCAGCGCCGCATCCCAGCCTCAGGCCCGCCCGGACGCTGTTCGGGTGAGTCTCCCCAGAAGTCGTGCCCCCGTGATCTCGAGGACGGGTCGGCCTGCAGGCCCGTGGGCTGCTCTCTCAACCGAAGGTCGTTCTGGTCCAGAGCCGAACCCGTAGCCTCAGCAGCTGCCTGGGGTGTTTTTTCCGGCCACTGCTGTATGACTCTCTGTGTGTGTATGTGTTTGTGTGTCTCCCATTTTCGCTTCTCTCTGTCTCTCACTCTGTGAGTTTCTTGCCCTCTGTCGGCTGGTGTGTGTGTGTGTGTGTGTGTGTGTGTGTATGTGTGTATGTGTGTGTGTTTTGAGGAAAGTGCCCTGTGCGCCCAAAAGCGATTTCTTGCCTGTCGACTGTGTTTGGTGAGCCTCCTCCGCATCCGTGCCTGGGTCATGTGTCCGCTTGTCAACCGCTTTCGAGGCGGTTCCACTTTGGGTTTGTGAAGGCCTCGACCACGTGAGGAGATGAGTGAGTCCCGGAGCAGGTGAAATCTCATCCCCATCCGTGCGGCGCCTTTTCATTGATCAAGACGAACACACTGCAGCCGCGGACAGAAGCTGCAGGGAGCTCATCCTCCTGCAGGAGAGCAGGAGGCCCCCATCACAGAAGAGGCTTGGATCTTTTCGGGGCTCCTCTCTGAGAAAAGAAGCCACACCACGACACAGGCTGATAGAGGAAGCCAGGAATGGGAGATGGCCACAATCCCAGGCACTGGAACGCTGGCCTCACTGGACAAGCCACCCGCTTGGCACCCTCTCCTTCAGCCCGTGGCGGTGGCACGGTGCTGTGCCCGACCTGGGCTCTGGCCTCTGCGCCGTCCTCCCTCTGGCTGTGTATCCCCTGTTTCTCCGGGGCTTACATGCTTCCTGGTCTGGCTGGATGTCTACCAGAAGGATCACTTCCCAGTCCCTCAGGGAGACACTTCCTGCAGATCCCTGTCAGGATTGTTTCTCTGCAAACCTGCTTGGCTTTGCCCCGATTTCCACCGGGGGAGCGGGAGCTTCAGGGCGCCTGCTGGGGACTCAGGACTCCGCTTCAGATCCGATAATGGACCCTCCGGGTGAGAAAGCACGGGCTGAGCACGTCTCCTGAGGCAGGCAGGGTCTGCTGCAGCCCACAGTCTTCCCACAGGCCTCCAGGCCTGCTGTCAACTGAAAGTTCACGGCTGCATCTGAGCCCTCTGCCTCCCTCCTCCTTTGAAAGACAGGTCCTTGTCTTCTGGGACAGGTGCTGTCGCATTTCCTCTGCACACCCACTCTCATTCCTGAGAAGGAAACTTCCCTCTGGTCTTGGGTGGACTGGCCCCCTGAAGCTTTTGGCCCGCTGCTAGATCCCAGGCGTTCTTTGATTTTCCCTGGCATTCATGGAAAGGTCACCTGTGCCCCCCTTCCACCGGACACAAGCCTGGACACCGTTGTTTCTTCGCCACCGCCTGGGCCCTCAGTGACACACGTTCGCACCATCTGCTCTAGGCTACGCCAGTGCCACGCCTTGGCTCCACCTCGGATTGGCCCCTGGACCTGTGGACACGTGTCCTGGAAAGCGGATCAGCTTGAAGGAGCCCCAGACCCTTGAGAATCACGGCAGGTCACCGCTCTTGAAAGGAGGGAGGCAGAGGGCTCACGGGTCAGTGAACTTTCAGCTGACTCCACGCCTTGAGGCCCATGGGATCTTTGTGGGCTGCAGCCAGGCCCTGCCTGCCTCAGTCGATGTGCTCAGCCCATCCATTCTCACCGGAGGGGTCCAGAATCGGATCTGATGGGGGTCGTGAGATGACCCCAGCAGGCGCCTGAAGCTGCCGCTCCCGGTGGAAATCGGCTCAGGAGGTCCTGAAGACGGGACCCCTGGGGTTTTGATCCTGGGAGGCCGCCCGCGCCGCCTCCCACGCCGCCCCTACTGAACCCCGGATGTAGCCGCTGGCCAGGCTGCAGCAGGAGAGCCCCTGGCGCCCAGCGGTCACCGCCCTTAAAGGACGCAGCCTGACTGCCGGCAGCGGCGCTGGGCGGCCCAGCCAATGCGCATGCGCGAGTGGCCAGCGGGTGCCCGCGTCACAGTGGTTCCCACGGTTGTCAGAGAAACCGCCTCCTGAGGCCTGGCAAACAGGAGCCCTCCGTGGCAGTGCTTGGCTGGCGGGCCCGAGGCTCCAGCCTGACCTCTCCACGGGTCGACAGGAACGTTCTCCGGATGCCAGGAGTCGTGGCAAAGGGCTGAGCAGGACGTTGCAAGCACAGGCGGGTCCGGGGAAGCAGCGCCGCATCCCAGCCTCAGGCCCGCCCGGACGCTGTTCGGTGAGTCTCCCAGAAGTCGTGCCCCGTGATCTCGAGGACGGTCGGCCTGCAGGCCCGTGGGCTGCTCTCTCAACCGAAGGTCGTT
>JAKFHT010001583.1:0-26489 GCA_023783455.1 Erythrocebus patas
TGGGTGCAGCACACCAACATGGCACAGTATACATATGTAGCAAACCTGCACATTGTGCACATGTACCCTACAACTTGAAGTTTAATAAAAATAAATAAATTTAAAAAAAAATAAATAAATAAAAAATAAAACATTCCACAGTTGGAAAAAAAAAAAAAATATCTTCGGTTAAAAACTGCAAAGAGGGTTTCTGAGAAACTGCTTTCTGTTCTGTTAATTCATCTCACAGAGTTACAGCTTTCCCTTCATGAAACCTTTCGCTAATGCTGTTCTTGTGGAATTGGCAAAGTGATATTTGGAAGCCCATACAGGGCTATGTTGAAAAAGGAAATATCTTCCGTTAAATACAGGAAAGAAGCTTTCTGAGAAACTGCTTTGTGTTCTGTTAATTCATTTCACAGAGTTACATCTTTCCCTTCAAGAAGCCTTACGCTAAGGCTGTTCTTGTGGAATTGGCAAAGTGAAATGTGGAAGCCCCTAGAGGGCTATGGGGAAAAAGGAAATATCTTCCGTTAAAAACTGGAAAGAAGCTTTCTGAGAAACTGCTTTGTGTTCTGTTAATTCATCTCAGAGAGTTACATCTTTCCCTTCAAGAAGCCTTACGCTAAGGCTGTTCTTGTGGAATTGGCAAAGTGAAATGTGGAAGCCCCTAGAGGGCTAAGGTGAAAAAGGAAACATCTTTCATTAAAAACTGGAAAGAAGGTTTCTGAGAAACTGCTTTGTGTTCTGTTAATTCATCTCACAGAGTTACAGCTTTCCCTTCAAGAAGCCTGTCGCTACGTCTGTTCTTGTGGAATTCGCAAAGTGATATTTGGAAGCCCATAGAGGGCAATGCTGAAAAAGGAAATATCTTCGTTAAAAACTGGAAAGAAGCTTTCTGAGAAACTGCTTTGTGTTCTGTTAATTCCTCTCACAGAGTTACAGCTTTCCCTTCAAGAAGCGTTTCGCTAAGGCTGTTCTTGTGGAATTGGCAAAGTGATATTTGGCAGCCCATAGAGGGCTATGGTGAAAAAGGAAATATCTTCATTAAAAACTGGAAAGAAGCTTTCTGAGAAACTGCTTTGTGTTCTGTTAATTCATCTCACAGAGTTACAGCTTTCACCTCAAGAAGCCTTTCTCTAAGACAGTTCTTGTGGAATTTGCAAAGTGATATCTGGAAGCACATAGAGGGCTACGGTGAAAAAGGAAATATCTTCCGTTAAAAACTGGAAAAAGCTTTCTGAGAAACTGCTTTGTGTTCTGATAATTCATCTCACAGAGTTACATCTTTCCGTTTAATAAGCCTTACGCTATGGCTGTTCTTGTGGAATTGGCAAAGTGATATTTGGAAGCCCAAAGAGGGCTATGATGAAAAAGGAAATATCTTCCGTTAAAAACTGGAAAGAAGATTTCTGAGAAACTGCTTTGTGTTCTGTTAATTCATCTCACACAGTTACATCTTTCCTTACAAGAAGCCTTTCGCTAAGGCTGTTCTTGTGGAATTGGCAAAGTGATATTTGGAAGCCCATAAAGGGCTATGGTGAAAACGGAAATATCTTCCGTTAAATACTGGAAAGAAGCTTTCTGAGAAACTGCGTTGTGTTCTGTTAATTCATCTCACAGAGTTAGAGCTTTACCCTCAAGAAGCCTTTCTCTAAGACTGTTCTTGTGGAATTGGCAAAGTGATATTTGGAAGCCCATAGAGGGCTATGGTGAAAAGAAATATCTTCGTCAAAAACTGGAAAGAAGCTTTCTGGGAAACTGCTTTGTGTTCTGTTAATTCATCTCACACAGTTACAGCTTTCCCTTCAAGAAGCCTTTGGCTAAGGCTGTTCTTGTGGAATTGGCAAAGTGATATTTGGAAGCCCCTAGAGGGCTATGGTGAAAAAGGAAATATCTTCATTAAAAACTGGAAAGAAGGTTTCTGAGAAACTGCTTTGTGTTCTGTTAATTCATCTCACAGAGTTACAGCTTTCCCTTCAAGAAGCCTGTCGCTACGTCTGTTCTTGTGGAATTCGCAAAGTGATATTTGGAAGCCCATAGAGGGCAATGCTGAAAAAGGAAATATCTTCGTTAAAAACTGGAAAGAAGCTTTCTGAGAAACTGCTTTGTGTTCTGTTAATTCCTCTCACAGAGTTACAGCGTTCCCTTCAAGAAGCGTTTCGCTAAGGCTGTTCTTGTGGAATTGGCAAAGTGATATTTGGCAGCCCATAGAGGGCTATGGTGAAAAAGGAAATATCTTCCGTTAAAAACTGGAAAGAAGCTTTCTGAGAAACTGCTTTGTGTTCTGTTAATTCATCTCACAGAGTTACAGCTTTCACCTCAAGAAGCCTTTCTCTAAGACTGTTCTTGTGGAATTTGCAAAGTGATATTTGGAAGCCCATAGAGGGCTATGGTGAAAAAGGAAATATCTTCCGTTAAAAACTGGAAAGAAGCTTTCTGAGAAACTGCTTTGTGTTCTGTTAATTCATCTCACACAGTTACATCTTTCCCTTCAAGAAGCCTTTCGCTAAGGCTGTTCTTGTGGAATTGGCAAAGTGATATTTGGAAGCCCATAGAGGGCTATGGTGAAAAAGGAAATATCTTCCGTTAAAAACTGGAAAGAAGATTTCTGAGAAACTGCTTTGTGTTCTGTTAATTCATCTCACACAGTTACATCTTTCCTTACAAGAAGCCTTTCGCTAAGGCTGTTCTTGTGGAATTGGCAAAGTGATATTTGGAAGCCCATAGAGGGCTATGGTGAAAAAGGAAATATCTTCCGTTAAATACTGGAAAGAAGCTTTCTGAGAAACTGCTTTGTGTTCTGTTAATTCATCTCACAGAGTTAGAGCTTTACCTTCAAGAAGCCTTTCTCTAAGACTGTTCTTGTGGAATTGGCAAAGTGATATTTGGAAGCCCATAGAGGGCTATGGTGAAAAGAAATATCTTTCGTCAAAAACTGGAAAGAAGCTTTCTGGGAAACTGCTTTGTGTTCTGTTAATTCATCTCACACAGTTACAGCTTTCCCTTCAAGAAGCCTTTGGCTAAGGCTGTTCTTGTGGAATTGGCAAAGTGATATTTGGAAGCCCCTAGAGGGCTATGGTGAAAAAGGAAATATCTTCCTTTAAAAACTGGAAAGAAGCTTTCTGAGAAACGGCTTTGTGTTCTGTTAATTATCTCACAGAGTTACATTTTTCCCTTCAAGAAGCCTTTCGCTAAGGGTGTTCTTGTGGAATTGGCAAAGTGATATTTGGAAGCCCATAGAGGGCTATGGTGAAAAAGGAAATATCTTCCATTAAAAACTGGAAAGAAGCTTTCTGAGAAACTGCTTTGTGTTCTGTTAATTCATCTCACAGAGTTACATCTTTCCCTTCAAGAAGCCTGTCGCTAAGTCTGTTCTTGTGGAATTGGCAAAGTGATATTTGGAAGCCCATAGATGTCAATGGTGAAAAAGGAAATATCTTCCTTTAAAAACTGGAAAGAAGCTTTCTGAGAAACGGCTTTGTGTTCTGTTAATTATCTCACAGAGTTACATTTTTCCCTTCAAGAAGCCTTTCGCTAAGGGTGTTCTTGTGAATTGGCAAAGTGATATTTGGAAGCCCATAGAGGGCTATGGTGAAAAAGGAAATATCTTCCATTAAAAACTGGAAAGAAGCTTTCTGAGAAACTGCTTTGTGTTCTGTTAATTCATCTCACAGAGTTACATCTTTCCCTTCAAGAAGCCTGTCGCTAAGTCTGTTCTTGTGGAATTGGCAAAGTGATATTTGGAAGCCCATAGATGTCAATGGTGAAAAAGGAAATATCTTCCTTTAAAAACTGGAAAGAAGCTTTCTGAGAAACTGCTTTGTGTTCTGTTAATTCATCTCACAGAGTTACAGCTTTCCCTTCAAGAAGCCTTTCTCTAAGACTGTTCTCGGGGAATTTGCAAAGTGATATTAGCAAGCCCATAGAGGGCTATGGTGAAAAAGGAAATATCTTCCATTAAAAACTAGAAAGAAGCTTTCTGAGAAACTGCTTCGTATTCTGATAATTCAGGTCACAGAGTTACATCTTTCCCTTCAAGAAGCCTTTCGCTAAGGCTGTTCTTGTGGAATTGGCAAAGTGATATTTGGAAGCCCATAGAGGGCTATGGTCAAAAAGGAAATATCTTCGGTTAAAAACTGGAATGAAGATTTCTGAGAAACTGCTTCGTGTTCTGTTAATTCATCTCACAGAGTTACATCTGTACCTTCAAGAAGCCTTTCGCTAATGCTGTTCTTGTGGAATTGGCAGAGTGATATTTGGAAGTCCATAGAGGGCTATGGTGAAAAAGGAAATATCTTCCGTTGAATACTGGAAAGAAGCTTGCTGAGAGACTGCTTTGTGTTCTGTTAATTCATCTCACAGAGTTACAGCTTTCCTCAAGAAGCCTTTCTCTAAGACTCTTCTTGTGGAATTGGCAAAGTGGTATTTGGAAACCCATAGAGGACTATGGTGAAAAAGGAAATATCTTCGGTTAAAAACTGGAAAGAAGCTTTCTGAGAAACTGCTTTGTGTTCTGTTAATTCATCTCACAGAGTTACAGCTTTCCCTTCAAGAAGCCTTTCGCTAAGGCTGTTTTTGTGGAATTGGCAAAGTGATATTTGGAAGCCCTTAGAGGGCTATGGTGAAAAAGGTAATATCTTCCGTTAAAAACTGGAAAAAAGCTTTCTGAGAAACTGTTTTGTGTTCTGTTAATTCATCTAACAGAGTTACAGCTTTCACCTCAAGAAGCCTTTCTCTAAGACTGTTCTTGTGGAATTTGCAACGTGATATTTGGAAGCCCATAGAGGGCTATGGTGAAAAAGGAAACATCTTCCATTAAAAACTGGAAAGAAGCTTTCTGAGAAACTGCTTTGTGTTCTGTTAATTCATGTTACAGAGTTACAGCTTTCCCTTCAAGAAGCCTTTCGCTAAGTCTGTTCTTGTGGAATTGGCAAAGTGATATTTGGAAGCCCATAGAGGGCTATGGTGAAAAAGGAAACATCTTCCATTAAAAACTGGAAAGAAGCTTTCTGAGAAACTGCTTTGTGTTCTGTTAATTCATCTCACAGAGTTACAGCTTTCCCTTCAAGAAGCCTTTCGCTAAGGCTGTTTTTGTGGAATTGGCAAAGTGATATTTGGAAGCCCTCAGAGGGCTATGGTGAAAAAGGTAATATCTTCCGTTAAAAACTGGAAAAAAGCTTTCTGAGAAACTGTTTTGTGTTCTGTTAATTCATCTAACAGAGTTACAGCTTTCACCTCAAGAAGCCTTTCTCTAAGACTGTTCTTGTGGAATTTGCAACGTGATATTTGGAGGCTCACAGAGGGCTATGGTGAAAAAGGAAATATCTTCCTTTAAAAACTGGAAAGAAGCTTTCTGAGAAACTGCTTTGTGTTCTGTTAATTCATCTCACAGAGTTACATTTTCCCTTCAAGAAGCCTTTCGCTAAGGGTGTTCTTGTAGAATTGGCAAAGTGATATTTGGAAGCCCATAGAGGGCTATGGTGAAAAAGGAAACATCTTCCATTAAAAACTGGAAAGAAGCTTTCTGAGAAACTGCTTTGTGTTCTGTTAATTCATGTTACAGAGTTACAGCTTTCCCTTCAAGAAGCCTTTCGCTAAGTCTGTTCTTGTGGAATTGGCAAAGTGATATTTGGAAGCCCATAGAGGGCTATGGTGAAAAAGGAAATATCTTCCGTTAAAAACTGGAAAGAAGCTTTCTGAGAAACTGCTTTGTGTTCTGTTAATTCATCTCACGGAGTTACATCTTTCCCTTCAAGAAGCCTTTCGCTAATGCTGTTCTTGTGGAATTGGCAAAGTGATATTTGGAAACCCATAGAGGGCTATGGTGAAAAAGGAAATATCCTCAGTTGAATTCTGGAAAGAAGCTTGCTGAGAGACTGCTTTGTGTCTGTTAATTCATCTCACTGAGTTACAGCTTTCCCCTCAAGAAGCCTTTCTCTAAGACTCTTCTTGTGGAATTGGCAAAGTGATATTTGGAAGCCCATAGAGTGCTGTGTTGAAAAAGGAAATATCTTTTCCTTTTTCAGAAAGAAGCTTTCTGAGAAACTGCTTTGTGTTCTGTTAATTCCTCTCACAGAATTACAGCGTTCCCTTCAAGAAGCGTTTCGCTAAGGCTGTTCTTGTGGAATTGGCAAAGTGATATTTGGCAGCCCATAGAGGGCTATGATGAAAAAGGAAATATCTTCCGTTAAAAACTGGAAAGAAGCTTTCTGAGAAACTGCATTGTGTTCTGTTAATTCATCTCACAGAGTTACAGCTTTCCCTTCAAGAAGATTTTCGCTAATGCTCTTCTTGTGGAATTGGCAAAGTGATATTTGGAAGTCCATAGAGGGCTAAGATGAAAAAGGAAATACTTCCGTTGAATACGGAAAGAAGCTTGCTGAGAGACTGCTTTGTGTTCTGTTATTTCATCTCACAG
Source organism: Erythrocebus patas (assembly GCA_023783455.1). Classification (NCBI taxonomy): domain Eukaryota; kingdom Metazoa; phylum Chordata; class Mammalia; order Primates; family Cercopithecidae; genus Erythrocebus; species Erythrocebus patas. The sequence goes on from JAKFHT010001583.1 coordinate 6,401, forward strand.
AGTTACAGCTTTCCCCTCAAGAAGCCTTTCTCTAAGACTCTTCTTGTGGAATTTGCAAAGTGATATTTGGAAGCCCATAGAGGGCTATGGTGAAAAAGGAAATATCTTCGGTTAAAAACTGGAAAGAAGCTTGAGAAACTGCTTTGTGTTCTGTTAATTCATCTCACAGAGTTACAGCTTTCCTTCAAGAAGCCTTCGCTAAGGCTGTTCTTGTGGAATTGGCAAGTGATATTTGGAAGCCCTTAGAGGGCTATGGTGAAAAGGAAATATCTTCCGTTAAAAACTGGAAAAAGCTTTCTGAGAAACTGCTTTGTGTTCTGTTAATTCATCTCACAGAGTTACAGCTTTCACCTCAAGAAGCCTTTCTCTAAGACTGTTCTTGTGGAATTGGCAAAGTGATATTTGGAAGCCCATAGAGGGCTATGGTGAAAAGGAAATATCTTCCATTAAAAACTGGAAAGAAGCTTTCTGAGAAACTGCTTTGTGTTCTGTTAATTCATCTCACAGAGTTACATCTTTCCTTCAAGAAGCCTTTCGCTAATGCTGTTCTTGTGGAATTGGCAGAGTGATATTTGGAAGTCCATAGAGGGCTATGGTGAAAAGGAAATATCTTCCGTTGAACACTGGAAAGAAGCTTTCTGAGAGACTGCTTTGTGTTCTGTTAATTCATCTCACAGAGTTACAGCTTTCCCTCAAGAAGCCTTCTCTAAGGCTGTTCTTGTGGAATTGGCAAAGTGATATTTGGAAGCCCATAGAGGGCTATGGTGAAAAAGGAAATATCTTCCGTTAAAAACTGGAAAGAAGCTTTCTGAGAAACTGCTTTGTGTTCTGATAATTCATCTCACAGAGTTACAGCTTTCCCTCAGGAAGCCTTTCGCTAAGTCTGTTCTTGTGGAATTGGCAAAGTGATATTTGGAAGCCCATAGAGGGCAATGGTGAAAAAGGAAATATCTTCCTTAAAAACTGGAAAGAAGCTTTCTGAGAAACTGCTTTGTGTTCTGTTAATTCATCTCACAGAGTTACAGCTTTTCCCTCAGGAAGCCTTTCTCTAAGACTGTTCTTGTGGAATTGGCAAAGTGATATTTGGAAGCCCATAGAGGGCTATGGTGAAAAAGGAAATATCTTCCTTTAAAAACTGGAAAGAAGCTTTCTGAGAAACTGCTTTGTGTTCTGATAATTCATCTCACAGTGTTACATCTTTCCCTTCAATAAGCCTTTCGCTAAGCTGTTCTTGTGGAATTGGCAAAGTGATATTTGGAAGCCATAGAGGGCTATGGTGAAAAGGAAATATCTTCCGTTAAAAACTGGAAAGAAGCTTGAGAAACTGCTTTGTGTTCTGTTAATTCATCTCACAGAGTTACAGCTTTCACCTCAAGAAGCCTTTCTCTAAGACTGTTCTTGTGGAATTGGCAAGTGATATTTGGAAGCCCATAGAGGGCTATGGTGAAAAGGAAATATCTTCCATTAAAAACTGGAAAGAAGCTTTCTGAGAAACTGCTTTGTGTTCTGTAATTCATCTCACAGAGTTACATCTTTCCTTCAAAAGCCTTTCGCTAAGTCTGTTCTTGTGGAATTGGCAAGTGATATTTGGAAGCCCATAGAGGGCTATGATGAATAAGGAAATATCTTCCATTAAAAACTGGAAAGAAGCTTTCTGAGAAACTGCTTTGTGTTCTGATAATTCATCTCACAGTGTTACATCTCTCCCTTCAAAAAGCCTCTCGCTAAGTCTGTTCTTGTGGAATTGGCAAAGTGATATTTGGAAGCCTATACAGGGCTATGGTGAAAAAGGAAATATCTTCCATTAAAAACTGGAAAGAAGCTTTCTGAGAAACTGCTCTGTGTTCTGTTAATTCATCTCACAGAGTTACAGCTTTCCCTTCAAGAAGCCTTTCGCTAAGGCTGTTTTTGTGGAATTGGCAAAGTGATATTTGGAAGCCCATAGAGGGCTATGGTGAAAGTGGAAATATCTTCCATTAAAAAATGAAAAGAAGCTTTCTGAGAAACTGCTTTGTGTTCTGTTAATTCACCTCACAGAGTTACAGCTTCCACTCAAGAAGCCTGTCGGTAAGTCTGTTCTTGTGGAATTGGCAAAGTGATATTTGGAAGCCCATAGAGGGCAATGGTGAAAAAGGAAATATCTTCCGTTAAAAACTGGAAAGAAGCTGTCTGAGAAACTACTTTGTGTTCTGTTAATTCATCTCACAGAGTTACAGCTTTCACCTCAAGAAGCCGTTCTCTAAGACTGTTCTTGTGGAATTGGCAAAGTGATATTTGGAAGCCAATAGAGGGCTATGGTGAAAAAGGAAATACCTTCCTTTAAAAACTGGAAAGAAGCTTTCTGAGAAACTGCTTTGTGTTCTGTTAATTCATCTCACGGAGTTACAGCTTTCCCCTCAAGAAGCCTTTCTCTAAGACTGTTCTTCTGGTATTGGCAAGGTGATATTTGGAACCCCATAGAGGGCTATGGTGAAAAAGGAAATATCTTCGGTTAAAAACTGGAAAGAAGCTTTCTGAGAAACTGCTTTGTGTTCTGTTAATTCATCTCACAGAGTTACATCTTTCCATTAAAGAAGCCTTTCGCTAAGGCTGTTCTTGTGGAATTGGCAAAGTGATATTTGGAAGCCCATAGAGGGCTATGGTGAAAGAGGAAATATCTTCCATTAAAAACTGGAAAGAAGCTTTCTGAGAAACTGCTTTGTGTTCTGATAATTCATCCTACAGAGTTACATCTTTCCCTTTAAGCAGCCTGTCACTAAGTCTGTTCTTGTGGAATTGGCAAAGTGGTATTTGGAAGCCCATAGAGTGCTATGGTGAAAGAGGAAATATCTTCCAATAAAAACTGGAAAGAAGCTTTCTGAGAAACTGCTTTGTGTTCTGTTAATTCATCTCATAGAGTTACAGCTTTCCCTTCAAGAAGCCTGTCGCTAATGCTGTTCTTGTGGAATTGGCAAAGTGATATTTGGAAGCCCATAGAGGGCAGTGGTGAAAAAGGAATTATCTTCCGTTAAAAACTGGAAAGAAGCTTTCTGAGAAACTGCTTTGTGTTCTGTTAATTCATCTCACAGAATTACATCTTTCCCTTCAAGAAGCCTATGGCTAAGGCTGTTCTTGTGGAATTGGCAAAGTGATATTTGGAAGCCCATAGAGGGCAATGGTGAAAACGGAAATATCTTCCGTTAAATACTGGAAAGAAGCTTTCTGAGAAACTGCTTTGTGTTCTGTTAATTCATCTCACAGAGTTACAGCATTCCCTTCAAGAAGCCTGTCGCTAAGTCTGTTCTTGTGGAATTGGCAAAGTGATATTTGGAAGCCCCTTAGAGGGCAATGGTGAAAAAGGAAATATCTTCCGTTAAAAACTGGAAAGAAGCTTTCTGAGAAACTGCCTTGTGTTCTGTTAATTCACCTCACAGAGTTACAGCTTTCACCTCAAGAAGCCTTTCTCTAAGACTATTCTTGTGGAATTTGCAAAGTGATATTTGGAAGCCCATATAGGGCTATGGTGAAAAAGGAAATACCTCCCTTTAAAAACTGGAAAGAAGCTTTCTGAGAAACTGCTTTGTGTTCTGATAATTCATCTCACAGAGTTACATCTTTCCCTTCAATAAGCCTTTCGCTAAGGCTGTTCTTGTGGAATTGGCAAAGTGATATTTGGAAGCACTTAGAGGGCAATGGTGAAAAAGCAAATATCTTCGGTTAAAAACTGGAAAGAAGCTTTCTGAGAAACTGCTTTGTGTTCTGTTAATTCATCTCACAGAATTACATCTTTCCCTTCAAGAAGGCTTTGGCTAAGGCTGTTCTTGTGGAATTGGCAAAGTGATATTTGGAAGCCCATAGTGGGCTATGGTGAAAAAGGAAATATCTTCCGTTGAAAACTGGAAAGAAACTTTCTGAGAAACTGCTTTGTGTTCTGTTAATTCATCTCACAGAGTTACTGCTTTCACCTCAAGAAGCCTTTCTCTGAGACCGTTCTTGTGGAATTGGCAAAGTGATATTTGGAAGCCCACAGAGGGCTATGGGGAAAAAGGAAATATCTTCCGTTAAAAACTGGAAAGAAGCTTTCTGAGAAACTGCTTTGTGTTCTGATAATTGATCTCACAGAGTTATATCTTTCCCTTTAAGAAGTCTTTCGCTAAGGCTTTTCTTGTGGAATTTGCAAAGTGATATTTGGAAGCCCTTAGAGGGCTACGGTGAAAAAGCAAATATCTTCGGTTAAAAACTGGAAAGAAGCTTTCTGAGAAACTGCTTTGTGTTCTGTTAATTCAGCTCACAGAGTTACATCTTTCCCTTCAAGAAGCCTTTCGCTAAGGCTGTTCTTGTGGAATTGGCAAAGTGATATTTGGAAGCCCATAGTGGGCTATGGTGAAAAGGAAATATCTTCCGTTAAAACTGGAAAGAAACTTTCTGAGAAACTGCTTTGTGTTCTGTTAATTCATCTCACAGAGTTACTGCTTTCACCTCAAGAAGCCTTTCTCTGAGACCGTTCTTGTGGAATTGGCAAAGTGATATTTGGAAGCCCACAGAGGGCTATGGGGAAAAGGAAATATCTTCCGTTAAAACTGGAAAGAAGCTTTCTGAGAAACTGCTTTGTGTTCTGATAATTGATCTCACAGAGTTATATCTTTCCTTCAAGAAGCCTTTCGCTAAGGCTGTTCTTGTGGAATTGGCAAAGTGATATTTGGAAGCCCATAGTGGGCTATGGTGAAAAGGAAATATCTTCCGTTAAAACTGGAAAGAAACTTTCTGAGAAACTGCTTTGTGTTCTGTTAATTCATCTCACAGAGTTACTGCTTTCACCTCAAGAAGCCTTTCTCTGAGACCGTTCTTGTGGAATTGGCAAAGTGATATTTGGAAGCCCACAGAGGGCTATGGTGAAAAGGAAATATCTTCCGTTAAAACTGGAAAGAAGCTTTCTGAGAAACTGCTTTGTGTTCTGATAATTGATCTCACAGAGTTATATCTTTCCTTCAAGAAGCCTTTCGCTAAGGCTGTTCTTGTGGAATTTGCAAAGTGATATTTGGAAGCCCTTAGAGGGCTATGGTGAAAAAGCAAATATCTTCGGTTAAAAACTGGAAAGAAGCTTGAGAAACTGCTTTTGTTCTGTTAATTCAGCTCACAGAGTTACATCTTTCCCTTCAAGAAGCCTTTCGCTAAGGCTGTTCTTGTGGAATTGGCAAAGTGATATTTGGAAGCCCATAGAGGGCTATGGTAAAAGAGGAAATATCTTCCATTAAAAACTGCAAAGAAGCTTTCTGAGAAACTGCTTTGTGTTCTGATAATTCATCTCACAGAGTTACATCTTTCCCTTCAAGAATCCTTTCACTAAGGCTGTTCTTGTGGAATTGGCAAAGTGATATTTGGAAGCCCATAGAGTGCTACGGTGAATAAGGAAATATCTTCCATTAAAAACTGGAAAGAAGCTTTCTGAGAAACTGCTTTGTGTTCTGATAATTCATCTCACAGTGTTACATCTTTCCCTCCAAGAAGCCTGTCGCTAAGTCTGTTCTTGTGGAATTGGCAAAGTGAGATTTGGAAGCCCATTGGGGACAATGGTGAAAAAGGAAATATCTTCGGTTAAATACGGGAAAGAAGCTTTCTGAGAAACTGCTTTGTGTTCTGTTAATTCATCTCACAGAGTTACATCTTCCCCTTCAAGCAGCCTGTCACTAAGTCTGTTCTTGTGGAATTGGCAAAGTGGTATTTGGAAGCCCATAGAGGGCAATGGCGAAAAAGGAAATATCTTCCGTTAAAAACTGGAAAGAAGCTTTCTGAGAAACTGCTCTGTGTTCTCTTAATTCATCTCACAGAGTTACAGCTTTCCCCTCAAGAAGCCTTTCGCTAAGGCTGTTTTTGTGGAATTGGCAAAGTGATATTTGGAAGCCCATAGAGGCTATGGTGAAAGTGGAAATATCTTCCATTAAAAACTGGAAAAAAGCTTTCTGAGAAACTGCTTTGTGTTCTGTTAATTCACCTCACAGAGTTACAGCTTTCCCTCAAGAAGCCTGTCGCTAAGTCTGTTCTTGTGGAATTGGCAAAGTGATATTTGGAAGCCCATAGAGGGCAATGGTGAAAAGGAAATATCTTCCGTTAAAAACTGGAAAGAAGCTTTCTGAGAAACTGCTTTGTGTTCTTAATTCATCTCACAGAGTTACAGCTTTCCCTCAAGAAGCCTTTCGCTAAGGCTGTTCTTGTGGAATTGGCAAAGTGATATTTGGAAGCCCATAGAGGGCTATGGTGAAAGTGGAAATATCTTCCATTAAAAACTGGAAAGAAGCTTGAGAAACTGCTTTGTGTTCTGTTAATTCACCTCACAGAGTTACAGCTTTCCCTCAAGAAGCCTGTCGCTAAGTCTGTTCTTGTGGAATTGGCAAAGTGATATTTGGAAGCCCATAGAGGGCAATGGTGAAAAGGAAATATCTTCCGTTAAAAACTGGAAGAAGCTTTCTGAGAAACTGCTTTGTGTTCTGTTAATTCATCTCACAGAGTTACAGCTTTCACCTCAAGAAGCCTTCTCTAAGACTGTTCTTGTGGAATTGGCAAAGTGATATTTGGAAGCCCATAGAGGGCTATGGTGAAAAGGAAATACCTTCCTTTAAAAACTGGAAAGAAGCTTTCTGAGAAACTGCTTTGTGTTCTGTTAATTCATCTCACGGAGTTACAGCTTTCACCTCAAAAAGCCTTTCTCTGAGACCGTTCTTGTGGAATTTGCAAAGTGATATTTGGAAGCCCATAGAGGGTTATGGTGAAAAGGAAATATCTTCGTTAAAAACTGGAAAGAAGCTTGAGAAACTGCTTTGTGTTCTGTTAATTCATCTCACAGAGTTACAGCTTTCACCTCAAGAAGCCTTTCTCTGAGACCGTTCTTGTGGAATATGCAAAGTGATATTTGGAAGCCCTAGAGGGCTATGGTGAAAAAGGAAATATCTTCGTTAAAAACTGGAAAGAAGCTTGAGAAACTGCTTTGTGTTCTGATAATTGATCTCACAGAGGTATATCTTTCCCTTCAAGAAGCCTTTCGCTAAGGCTGTTCTTGTGGAATTGGCAAAGTAACATTTGGAAGCCCATAGAGGGCAATGGTGAAAAAGGAAATATCTTCCGTAAAAAACTGGAAAGAAGCTTTCTGAGAAACTGCTTTGTGTTCTGTTAATTCACCTCAGAGAGTTACAGCTTTCCCTTCAAGAAGCTTGTCACTAAGTCTGTTCTTGTAGAATTGGCATAGTGATATTTTGAAGCCCATAGTGGGCAAAGGTGAAAAACGAAATGTCTTCCGTTAAAAACTGGAAAGAAGCTTTCTGAGAAACTGCTTTGTGTTCTGATAATTGATCTCACAGAGTTATATCTTTCCCTTTAAGAAGTCTTTCGCTAAGGCTGTTTTTGTGGAATTGGCAAAGTGATATTTGGAAGCCCATAGAGGGCTATGGTGAAAAGGAAATATCTTCCATTAAAAACTGGAAAGAAGCTTTCTGAGAAACTGCTTTGTGTTCTGTTAATTCACCTCACAGAGTTACATCTTTCCTCAAGAAGCCTTTCGCTAAGTCTGTTCTTGTGGAATTGGCAAAGTGATATTTGGAAGCCCATAGAGGGCTATGGTGAAAAGGAAATATCTTCCGTTAAAACTGGAAAGAAGCTTTCTGAGAAACTGCTTTGTGTTCTGTTAATTCATCTCACAGAGTTACATCTTTCCTCAAGAAGCCTTTCTAAGACTGTTCTTGTGGAATTGGCAAAGGATATTTGGAAGCCCATAGAGGGCTATGGTGAAAAGGAAATATCTTCCTTTAAAAACTGGAAAGAAGCTTTCTGAGAAACTGCTTTGTGTTCTGTTAATTCATCTCACAGAGTTACATCTTTCCCTTCAAGAAGCCTTTCACTAAGACTGTTCTTGTGGAATTGGCAAAGTGATATTTGGAAGCCCTAGAGGGCTATGGTGAAAAGGAAATATCTTCCGTTAAAAACTGGAAAGAAGCTTTCTGAGAAACTGCTTTGTGTTCTGTTAATTCATCTCACAGAGTTACATCTTTCCTCAAGAAGCCTTTCTAAGACTGTTCTTGTGGAATATGCAAAGTGATATTTGGAAGCCCATAGGGCTATGGTGAAAAAGGAAATATCTTCCGTTAAAAACTGGAAAGAAGCTTTCTGAGAAACTGCTTTGTGTTCTGATAATTGATCTCACAGAGTTATATCTTTCCCTTCAAGAAGCCTTTCACTAAGGCTGTTCTTGTGGAATTGGCAAAGTGATATTTGGAAGCCCATAGAGGGCAATGGTGAAAAGGAAATATCTTCCGTTAAAAACTGGAAAGAAGCTTGAGAAACTGCTTTGTTCTGTTAATTCACCTCAGAGAGTTACAGCTTTCCTTCAAGAAGCTTGTCACTAAGTCTGTTCTTGTAGAATTGGCAAGTGATATTTGGAAGCCCATAGAGGGCAATGGTGAAAACGGAAATATCTTCCGTTAAAAACTGGAAAGAAGCTTGAGAAACTGCTTTGTGTTCTGTTAATTCATCTCACAGGTTACAGCTTTCCTTCAAGAAGCCTTTCGCTAATGCTGTTCTTGTGGAATTGGCAAAGTGATATTTGGAAGCCCATAGAGGCTATGGTGAAAAGGAAATATCTTCCGTTAAAGACTGGAAAGAAACTTTCTGAGAAACTGTTTTGTGTTCTGTTAATCCATCTCACAGAGTTACAGCTTTCACCTCAAGAAGCCTTTCTAAGACTGTTCTTGTGGAATTTGCAAAGTGATATTTGGAAGCCCATAGAGGGCTATGGTGAAAAGGAAATATCTTCCTTAAAAACTGGAAAGAAGCTTGAGAAACTGCTTTGTGTTCTGTTAATTCATCTCACAGAGTTACAGCTTTCACCTCAAGAAGCCATTCTCTAAAACTGTTCTTGTGGAATTTGCAAAGTGATATTTGGAAGCCCATAGAGGGCTATGGTGAAAAAGGAAATATCTTCCTTTAAAAACTGGAAAGAAGCTTTCTGAGAAACTGCTTTCTGTTCTGATAATTCATCTCACAGAGTTACATCTTTCCCTTGAAGAAGCCTTTCGCTAAGGCTGTTCTTGTGGAATTGGCAAAGTGATATTTGGAAGCCCATAGAGGGCTATGGTGAAAAAGGAAATATCTTCCGTTAAATACTGGAAAGAAGCTTTCTGAGAAACTGCTTTGTGTTCTGATAATTCATCTCACAGAGTTACAGCTTTCACCTCAAGAAGCCTTTCTCTAAGACTGTTCTTGTGGAATTGTCAAAGTGATATTTGGAAGCCCATAGAGGGCTATGGTGAAAAAGGAAATATTTTCCGTTAAATACTGGAAAGAAGCTTTCTAAGAAACTGCCTTGTGTTCTGTTAATTCATCTCACCGAGTTACAGCTTTCCCTTCAAGAAGCCTGTCGCTAAGTCTGTTCTTGTGGAATTGGCAAAGTGATATTTGCAAGCCTATAGAGGGCTATGGTGAAAAAGGAAATATCTTCCATTAAAAACCGGAAAGAAGCTTTCTGAGAAACTGCTTTGTGTTCTGTTAATTCATCTCACAGAATTACATCTTTCCCTTCAAGTAGCCTTTGGCTAAGGCTGTTCTTGTGGAATTGGCAAAGTGATATTTGGAAGCCCATAGAGGGCAATGGTGAAAACGGAAATATTTTCCGTTAAAAACTGGAAAGAAACATTCTGAGAAACTGCTTTGTGTTCTGTTAATTCATCTCACAGAGTTACTGCTTTCACCTCAAGAAGCCTTTCTCTGAGACCGTTCTTGTGGAATATGCAAAGTGATATTTGGAAGCCCATAGAGGGCTATGGGGAAAAAGGAAATATCTTCCGTTAAAAACTGGAAAGAAGCTTTCTGAGAAACTGCTTTGTGTTCTGATAATTGATCTCACAGAGTTATATCTTTCCTTCAAGAAGCCTTTCCTAAGGCTGTTCTTGTGGAATTGGCAAAGTGATATTTGGAAGCCCATAGAGGCTATGGTGAAAAAGGAAATATCTTCAGTTAAAAACTGGAAAGATGCTTTCTGAGAGACTGCTTTGTGTTCTGTTAATTCATCTCACAGAGTTACAGCTTTCCCTCAAGAAGCCTTTCTCTAAGACTGTTCTTGTGGAATTTGCAAAGTGATATTTGGAAGCCCATAGAGGGCTATGGTGAAAAGGAAATATCTTCGTTAAAACTGGAAAGAAGCTTTCTGAGAAACTGCTTTGTGTTCTGTTAATTCATCTGACAGAGTTACATCTTTCCCTTCAAGAAGCCTTTCCTAAGGCTGTTCTTGTGGAATTGGCAAAGTGATATTTGGAAGCCCATAGAGGCTATGGTGAAAAGGAAATATCTTCGGTTAAAAACTGGAAAGAAGCTTGAGAAACTGCTTTGTGTTCTGTTAATTCATCTCACAGAGTTACATCTGTCCATCAAAGAAGCCTTTCCGTAAGGCTGTTCTTGTGGAATTGGCAAAGTGATATTTGGAAGCCCATTGAGGGCTATGATGAATAAGGAAATATCTTCCATTAAAAACTGGAAAGAAGCTTTCTGAGAAACTGCTTTGTGTTCTTATATTTCATCTCACAGAGTTACATCTTTCCCTTCAAGAAGCCCTTCGCTAAAGCTGTTCTTGTGGAATTGGCAAAGTGATATTTCGAAGCCCATAGAGGGCATGGTGAAAACGGAAATATCTTCCGTTAAATACTGGAAAGAAGCTTTTTGAGAAACTGCTTTGTGTTCTGTTAATTCATCTCACAGAGTTACAGCTTTCACCTCAAGAAGCCTTTCTCTAAGACTATTCTTGTGGTATTGGCAAAGTGATATTTGGAAGCCCTTAGAGGGCAATGGTGAAAAAGGAAATATCTTCGGTTAAAAACTTGAAAGAAGCTTTCTGAGAAACTGCTTTGTGTTCTGTTAATTCATCTCACAGAGTTACATCTTTCCCTTCAAGAAGCCTTTCGCTAAGGCTGTTCTTGTGGAATTGGCAAAGTGATATTTGGAAGCCCATAGAGGGCTATGGTGAATAAGGAAATATCTTCCATTAAAAACTGGAAAGAAGCTTTCTGAGAAACTGCTTTGTGTTCTGTTAATTCATCTCACAGAGTTACAGCTTTCACCTCAAGAAGCCTTTCTCTGAGACCGTTCTTGTGGAATTTGCAAAGTGATATTTGGAAGCCCATAGAGGCTATGGTGAAAAAGAAATATCTTCCGTTAAAAACTGGAAAGAAGCTTTCTGAGAAACTGCTTTGTGTTCTGTTAATTCATCTCACAGAGTTACAGCTTTCACCTCAAGAAGCCTTTCTCTAAGACTGTTCTTGTGGAATTTGCAAAGTGATATTTGGAAGCCCTTAGAGGGCTATGGTGAAAAAGGAAATATCTTCCGTTAAAAACTGGAAAGAAGCTTTCTGAGAAACTGCTTTGTGTTCTGTTAATTCATCTCACAGAATTACATCTTTCCCTTCAAGAAGCCTTTAACTAAGGCTGTTCTTGTGGAATTGGCAAAGTGATATTTGGAAGCCCATAGAGGGCAATGGTGAAAACGAAAATATCTTCCGTTGAAAACTGGAAAGAAGCATTCTGAGAAACTGCTTTGTGTTCTGTTAATTCATCTCACAGAGTTACAGCTTTCACCTCAAGAAGCCTTTCTCTAAGACTGTTCTTGTGGAATTTGCAAAGTGATATTTGGAAGCCCATAGAGGGCTATGGTGAAAAAGGAAATATCTTCCTTTAAAAACTGGAAAGAAGCTTTCTGAGAAACTGCTTTGTGTTCTGATAATTCATCACACAGAGTTACATCTTTCCCTTCAATAAGCCTTTCGTTAAGGCTGTTCTCGTGGAATAGGCAAAGTGATATTTGGAAGCCCATAGATGGCTATGGTGAAAACGGAAATATCTTCCGTTAAAAACTGGAAAGAAGCTTTCTGAGAAACTGCATTGTGTTCTGTTAATTCATCTCACAGAGTTACAGCTTTCCCTTCAAGAAGATTTTCGCTAATGCTCTTCTTGTGGAATTGGCAAAGTGATATTTGGAAGTCCATAGAGGGCTAAGGTGAAAAGGAAATATCTTCCGTTAAATACTGGAAAGAAGCTTTCTGAGAAACTGCTTTGTGTTCTGTTAATTCATCTCACAGAGTTACAGCTTTCCCCTCAAGAAGCCTTTCTCTAAGACTCTTCTTGTGGAATTTGCAAAGTGATATTTGGAAGCCCATAGAGGGCTATGGTGAAAAAGGAAATATCTTCGGTTAAAAACTGGAAAGAAGCTTTCTGAGAAACTGCTTTGTGTTCTGTTAATTCATCTCACAGAGGTACAGCTTTCACCTCAAGAAGCCTTTCTCTAAGACTGTTCTTGTGGAATTGGGAAAGTGATATTTGGAAGCCCATAGAGGGCAATGGTGAAAAAGGAAATATCTTCCGTTAAAAACTGGAAAGAAGCTTTCTGAGAAACTGCTTTGTGTTCTGTTAATTCATCTCACAGAGTTACATCTTTCCCTTCAAGAAGCCTTTCGTTAAGTCTGTTCTTGTGTAATTGGCAAAGTGATATTTGGAAGCCCATAGAGGGCTACGGTGAAAAAGGAAATATCTTCCGTTAAAAACTGGAAAGAAGCTTTCTGAGAAACTGCTTTGTGTTCTGTTAATTCATCTCACAGAGTTACAACTTTCACCTCAAGAAGCCTTTCTCTAAGACTGTTCTTGTGGAATTTGCAAAGTGATATTTGGAAGCCCATAGAGGGCTATGGTGAAAAAGGAAATATCTTCCGTTAAAACTGGAAAGAAGCTTTCTGAGAAACTGCTTTGTGTTCTGTTAATTCATCTCACAGAGTTACAGCTTTCCCTTCAAGAAGCCTTTCGCTAAGGCTGTTCTTGTGGAATTGGCAAAGTGATATTTGGAAGCCCATAGAGGGCTATGGTGAAAAAGGAAATATCTTCCGTTAAATACTGGAAAGAAGCTTTCTGAGAAACTGCATTGTGTTCTGTTAATTCATCTCACAGAGTTACAGCTTTCACCTCAAGAAGCCTTTCGCTAAGACTGTTCTTGTGGAATTTGCAAAGTGATATTTGGAAGCCCATAGAGGGCTATGGTGAAAAGGAAATATCTTCCTTTAAAAACTGGAAAGAAGCTTTCTGAGAAACTGCTTTTGTTCTGTTAATTCATCTCACAGAGTTACATCTTTCCTTCAAGAAGCCTTTCGCTAAGGCTGTTCTTGTGGAATTGGCAAGTGATATTTGGAAGCCCATAGAGGGCTATGGTGAAAAAGGAAATATCTTCCATTAAAAACTGGAAAGAAGCTTTCTGAGAAACTGCTTTGTGTTCTGTTAATTCATCTCACAGAGTTACATCTTTCCCTTCAAGAAGCCTGTCGCTAAGTCTGTTCTTGTGGAATTGGCAAAGTGATATTTGGAAGCCCATAGATGGCAATGGTGAAAAAGGAAATATCTTCGGTTAAAAACTGGAAAGAAGTTTTCTGAGAAACTGCTTTGTGTTCTGTTAATTCATCTCACAGAGTTACAGCTTTCCCTTCAAGAAGCCTTTCGCTAACGCTGTTCTTGTGGAATTGGCAAAGTGATATTTGGAAGCCCATAGAGGGCTAAGGTGAAAAAGGAAATATCTATCGTAAAAAACTGGAAAGAAGCTTTCTGTGAAACTGTTTTGTGTTCTGTTAATTCATCTCACAGAGTTACAGTTTTCACCTCATGAAGCCTTTCTCTAAGACTGTTCTCCTGGAATTTGCAAAGTGATATTAGCAAACCCATAGAGGGCTAGGGTGAAAAAGGAAATATCTTCCATTAAAAACTAGAAAGAAGCTTTCTGAGAAACTGCTTCGTGTTCCGATAATTCAGGTCACAGAGTTACATCTTTCCCTTCAAGAAACCTTTCGCTATGGCTGTTCTTCTGGAATTGGCAAAGTGATATTTGGAAGCCCATTGAGGGCTATGGTCAAAAAGGAAATATCTTTGGTTAAAAACTGGAATGAAGCTTTCTGAGAAACTGCTCGTGTTCTGTTAATTCATCTCACAGAGTTACAGCTTTCCGCTCAAGAAGACTTTCTCTAAGACTGTTCTTGTGGAATTGGCAAAGTGATATTTGGAAGCCCATAGAGGGCAAAGGTGGAAAAGGAAATATCTTCCATTTAAAACTGGAAAGAGATTTCTGAGAAACCGCTTTGTGTTCTGTTAATTCATCTCACGGAGTTACAGCTTTCCCTTCAAGAAGCCTTTCGCCAAGGCTGTTCTTGTGGAATTGGCATAGTGATATTTGGAAGCCCATTGAGGGCTATGGTGAAAAAGGTAATATCTTCCTTTAAAAAGTGGAAAGACACTTTCTGAGAACCTGCTTTGTGTTCTGTTAATTCATCTCACAGAGTTACAGCTTTCCCTTCAATGAGACTTTCGCTAACGCTGTTTTTGTGGAATTGGCAAAGTGATATTTGGAAGTCCGTAGAGGACTATGGTGAAAAAGGAAATATCTTCCGTTTAATACTGTAAAGAAGCTTGCTGAGAAACTGCTTTGTGTTCTGTTAATTCATCTCACAGAGTTACAGCTTTTCCCTCAAGTAGCCTTTCTCTAAGACTGTTCTTGTGGAATTGGCAAAGTGATATTTGGAAGCCCATAGAGGGCTATGGGGAAAAAGGAAATATCTTCGTTAAAACTGGAAAGAAGCTTTCTGAGAAACTGCTTTGTGTTCTGTTAAATCATCTCACAGAGTTACATCTTTCCTTCAAGAAGCCTTTCGTTAAGGCTGTTCTTGTGGAATTGGCAAACTGATATTTGGAAGCCCATAGAGGGCTATGGTGAAAAGGAAATATCTTCCATTAAAACTGGAAAGAAGCTTTCTGAGAAACTGCTTTGTGTTCTGTTAATTCATCTCACAGAGTTACAGGTTTCACTTCAAGAAGCCTTTCTCTAAGACTGTTCTTGTGGAATTTGCAAAGTGATATTTGGAAGCCCATAGAGGCTATGGTGAAAAGGAAATATCTTCCGTTAAAAACTGGAAAGAAGCTTTCTGAGAAACTGCTTTGTGTTCTGTTAATTCCTCTCACAGAGTTACAGCTTTCCCTTCAAGAAGCCTTTAGCTAATGCTGTTCTAGTGGAATTTGCAAAGTGATATTTGGAAGTCCGTAGAGGGCTATGGTGAAAAAGGAAATATCTTCCGCTGAATACTGGAAAGAAGCTTTCTGAGAAACTGATTTGTGTTCTTTTAATTCATCTCACAGAATTACAGCTTTCCGCTCAAGAAGCCTTTCTCTAAGACTGTTCTTGTGGAATTGGCAAAGTGATATTTGGAAGCCCATAGAGGGCAAAGGTGAAAAAGGAAATATCTTCCGCTAAAAACTGGAAAGAGCTTTCTGAGAAACTGCTTTGTGTTCTGTTAATTCATCTCACAGAGTTACAGCTTTCCCTTCAAGAAGCCTTTCGCTAAGGCTGTTCTTGTGGAATTGGCATAGTGATATTTGGAAGCCCATAGAGGGCTATGGTGAAAAAGGAAATATCTTCCGTTAAAAACTGGAAAGAAGCTTTCTGAGAAACTGCTTTGTGTTCTGTTAATTCATCTCACAGAGTTACAGCTTTCACCTCAAGAAGCCTTTCGCTAAGACTGTTCTTGTGGAATTGGAAAAGTGATATTTGGAAGCCCATAGAGGGCTATGGTGAAAAGGAAATATCTTCCGTTAAAAACTGGAAAGAAGCTTTCTGAGAAACTGCTTTGTGTTCTGTTAATTCATCTCACAGAGTTACAGCTTTCCTCAAGAAGCCTTCGCTAAGACTGTTCTTGTGGAATTTGCAAAGTGATATTTGGAAGCCCATAGAGGGCTATGGTGAAAAGGAAATATCTTCCGTTAAAAACTGGAAAGAAGCTTTCTGAGAAACTGCTTTGTGTTCTGTTAATTCATCTCACAGAATTACAGCTTTCCTCAAGAAGCCTTTCTCTAAGACTGTTCTTGTGGAATTGGCAAAGTGATATTTGGAAGCCCATAGAGGGCTATGGTGAAAAAGCAAATATCTTCCATTAAAAACTGGAAAGAAGCTTTCTGAGAAACTGCTTTGTGTTCTGATAATTCATCTCACAGAGTTACAGCTTTCCTTCAAGAAGCCTGTCGCTAAGTCTGTTCTTGTGGAATTGGCAAAGTGATATTTGGAAGCCCATAGAGGGCTATGGTGAAAAGGAAATATCTTCCATTAAAAACTGGAAAGAAGCTTTCTGAGAAACTGCTTTGTGTTCTGTTAATTCATCTCACAGAGTTACAGCTTTCCTTCAAGAAGCCTGTCGCTAAGGCTGTTCTTGTGGAATTGGAAAGTGATATTTGGAAGCCCATAGAGGCTATGGTGAAAAGAAATATCTTCCGTTAAAACTGGAAAGAAGCTTTCTGAGAAACTGCTTTGTGTTCTGTTAATTCATCTCACAGAATTACATCTTTCCTTCAAGAAGCCTTCGCTAAGGCTGTTCTTGTGGAATTGGCAAAGTGATATTTGGAAGCCCATAGAGGGCTATGGTGAAAAGGAAATATCTTCCGTTAAAACTGGAAAGAAGCTTTCTGAGAAACTGCTTTGTGTTCTGTTAATTCATCTCACAGAGTTACAGCTTTCACCTCAAGAAGCCTTTCTCTGAGACCGTTCTTGTGGAATATGCAAAGTGATATTTGGAAGCCCATAGAGGGCTATGGGAAAAAGGAAATATCTTCCGTTAAAACTGGAAAGAAGCTTGAGAAACTGCTTTGTGTTCTGATAATTGATCTCACAGAGTTACATCTTTCCTTCAAGAAGCCTTTCGCTAAGGCTGTTCTTGTGAATTGGCAAAGTGATATTTGGAAGCCCTTAGAGGGCTATGGGAAAAAGGAAATATCTTCGTTAAAACTGGAAAGAAGCTTTCTGAGAAACTGCTTTGTGTTCTGTTAATTCATCTCACAGAGTTACATATTTCCCTTCAAGAAGCCTTTCGCTAAGGCTGTTCTTGTGAATTGGCAAAGTGATATTTGGAAGCCCATAGAGGGCTATGGTGAAAAGGAAATATCTTCTGCCAAAAGAAGCTTTCTGAGAAACTGCTTTGTGTTCTGATAATTCATCTCACAGAGTTACATATTTCCCTTCAAGAAGCCTGTCGCTAAGGCTGTCCTTGTGGAATTGGCAAAGTGATATTTGGAAGCCCATAGAGGGCTATGGTGAAAAGGAAATATCTTCCATTAAAAACTGGAAAGAAGCTTTCTGAGAAACTGCTTTGTGTTCTGATAGTTCATCTCACAGAGTTACATCTTTCCTCAAGAAGCCTTTCGCTAAGTCTGTTCTTGTGAATTGGCAAAGTGATATTTGTAAGCCCATAGAGGGCAATGGTGAAAAGGAAATATCTTCCGTTAAAACTGGAAAGAAGCTTTCTGAGAAACTGCTTTGTGTTCTGTTAATTCATCTCACAGAGTTACAGCTTTCCTTCAAGAAGCCTTTCGCTAAGGCTGTTCTTGTGGAATTGGCAAAGTGATATTTGGAAGCCCATAGAGGGCTATGGTGAAAAGGAAATATCTTCCGTTAAATACTGGAAAGAAGATTTCTGAGAAACTGCTTTGTGTTCTGATAATTCATCTCACAGAGTTACATCTTTCCTTCAAGAAGCCTTTCGCTAAAGCTGTTCTTGTGAATTGGCAAAGTGATATTTGGAAGCCCATAGAGGCTATGGTGAAAAAGGAAATATCTTCCGTGAAAAACTGGAAAGAAGCTTTCTGAGAAACTGCTTTGTGTTCTGTTAATTCACCTCACAGAGTTACAGCTTTCACCTCAAGAAGCCGTTCTCTAAAACTGTTCTTGTGGAATTTGGGAAGTCATATATGGAAGCCCATAGAGGGCTATGGTGACAAAGGAAATATCTTCCGTTAAAAACTGGAAAGAAGCTTTCTCAGAAACGGCTTTGGGTTCTGATAATTCATCTCACAGAGTTACATCTTTCCCTTGAATAAGCCTTTCGCTAAGGCTCTTCTTGTGCAATTGGCAAAGTGATATTTGGAAGCCTAAAGAGGGCTATGGTGAAAAAGGAAATATCTTCCGTTAAAAACTGGAAGGAAGCTTTCTGAGAAACTGCTTTGTATTCTGTTAATTCATGTCACAGAGTTACAGCTTTCACCTCCAAAAGCCTTTCTCTGAGACCGTTCTTGTGGAATTTGCAAGGTGATATTTGGAAGCCCATAGAGGGCTATGGTGAAAAAGGAAATATCTTCCGTTAAAAACAGGAAGAAGCTTTCTGAGAAACTGCTTTGTGTTCTGTTAATTCATCTCACAGAGTTACAGCTTTCACCTCAAGAAGCCGTTCTCTAAGACTGTTCTTGTGGAATAGGGAAAGTGATATTTGTGAGCCCATAGAGGGCTATGGTGAAAAAGGAAATATCTTCCTTTAAAAACTGGAAAGAAGCTTTCTGAGAAACTGCTTCGTATTCTGATAATTCATCTCACAGAGTTACACCTTTCCCTTCAAGAATCCTTTCGCTAAGGCTGTTCTTGTGGAATTTGCAAAGTGATATTTGGATGCCCATAGAGGGCTATGGTGAAAAAGGAAATATCTTCGGTTAAATACTGGAAAGAATCTTTCTGAGAAACTGCTTTGTGTTCTGTTAATTCATCTCACAGGGTTACAGCTTTCACCTCAAGAAGCCATTCTCTAAAACTGTTCTTGTGGAATTTGCGAAGTCATATTTGGAACCCCTTAGAGGGCTATGGTGAAAAAGGAAATATCTTCCTTTAACAACTGGAAAGAAGCTTTCTCAGAAACTAATTTGTGTTCTGATAATTCACCTCACAGAGTTACATCTTTCCCTTCAAGAAGCCTTTCGCTAAGGCTCTTCTTGTGGAATTGGCAAAGTGATATTTGGAAGCCCATAGAGGTCTATGGGGAAAAAGGAAATATCTTCCGTTAAAAACTGGAAAGAAGCTTTGTGAGAAACTGCTTTGTGTTCTGCTAATTCATCTCACAGAGTTACAGCTTTCCCTACAAGAAGCCTTTCGCTAATGCTGTTCATGTGGAATTGGCAACATGATATTTGGAAGCCCATAGAGGGCTATGATGAAAACGGAAATATTTTCCGTTAAAAACTGGAAAGAAGCTTTCTGAGAAACTGCTTTGTGTTCTGTTAATTCATCTCACAGTGTTACAGCTTTCCCCTCAAGAAGCCTTTCTCTCAGCCTGTTCTTGTGGTATTGGCAAAGTGATATTTGGAAGCCCATAGAGGGCTATGGTGAAAAAAGAAATACCTTCCTTTAAAAACTGGAAAGAAGCTTCCTGAGAAACTGCTTTGTGTTCTGTCAATTCATCTCACAGAGTTACATCTTTCCCTTCCGGAAGCCTTTCGCTAAGGCTGTTCTTGTGGAATTGGCAAAGTGATATTTGGAGGCCCATAGAGGGCTATGGTGGAAAAGGAAATATCTTCCATTAAAAACTGGAAAGAAGCTTTCTGAGAAACTGCTTTGTGTTCTGTTAATTCATCTCACACTAAGCCTGCTCTTGTGGAATTGGCAAAGGATATTTGGAAGCCCATAGAGGGCTATGGTGAAAAGGAAATATCTTCCGTTAAAACTGGAAAGAAGCTTTCTGAGAAACTGCTTTGTGTTCTGATAATTCATCTCACAGAGTTACATCTTTCCTTCAAGAAGCCTTTCGCTAAGGCTGTTCTTGTGGAATTGGCAAAGGATATTTGGAAGCCCATAGAGGGCTATGGTGAAAAGGAAATATCTTCCGTTAAAAACTGGAAAGAAGCTTGAGAAACTGCTTTGTGTTCTGTCAATTCATCTCACAGAGTTACACCTTTCCTTCAAGAAGCCTTTCGCTAAGGCTGTTCTTGTGGAATTGGCAAAGGATATTTGGAAGCCCATAGAGGGCTATGGTGAAAAGGAAATATCTTCCGTTAAAAACTGGAAAGAAGCTTTCTGAGAAACTGCTTTGTGTTCTGTCAATTCATCTCACAGAGTTACATCTTTCCTTCAAGAAGCCTTTCGCTAAGGCTGTTCTTGTGGAATTGGCAAAGGATATTTGGAAGCCCATAGAGGGCTATGGTGAAAAGGAAATATCTTCCGTTAAAACTGGAAAGAAGCTTTCTGAGAAACTGCTTTGTGTTCTGTCAATTCATCTCACAGAGTTACATCTTTCCCTTCAAGAAGCCTTTC